>OX637581.1:157715-498433 GCA_951800085.1 Comarum palustre
TTAATGTTGTTCATTTTTTATAATTTCTCGCATTTAACAAAATATTAATTATATTATTTAGGATGAAAGGATTATTCAGCAAATCAAAGAGTTCGAAGGGCCAAAGGGGTGAATCGTCAGAGGGAACGTCTAGCAACCCTCGAGGTTCGTTTCAGGGCCCAATGACGGCCCGACGGGCGTCTCTTCTGGAGTCGACACATTCCTCCAGGCAGCCAGATGGCCCTCCCGCCTCCAGGCCGCCTAGCGCCCCTCGCTCCTCCGGCCAGCCGGACGCCCCTCGCTCCTCCAGGAAGCCTAGCGCCCCTCGATCCTCCGGCCAGCAGGACGCCCCTCGCTCCTCCAGGCAGCCTAGCGTACTGCGCTCCTCCAGGCAGCCCAGCGTCCCTCACTCCTCGAGGCAGCTGTGGCCTCCGACTCAGGCGGAGGTGTCTGCACCACGTATGCCTGAGATACGTAGGGCACCGGCACCGGGCCCTAGTGCATCGGAGGGTGGGTCTTCCGGGGTACAGATGCCGCCGCCTCTTCACTTCCTTCCGCGCTTCATACCGGCAATACCTGCAGTCGATGACTCAGGGGCGCCGATTTATCCACTACCCCCGCAGGTGACCCCATCAGCGGTGTATCTGTTCGTGCCGTTTGCTACAGAGTTAATTTCTGCGAGGGTATCATCGTCGGCAACAGAGTCGGAGTCCGTTGCATCCGCCCCAACGCCCTCAGGTAATGATTATATAAGTAATTTGTTATGTTATAATGTTATAATATAATTAATTTACTAATCATCAATTTATGATAGGCACCGTCGGAGCCAAGCCGACAAGGAAGAAGAGAGGTCCGGTCACGGGGAAAGCTCTCGAGAAGACAGTGAGTACATCGGGAAGGATCGTCATTGATACTGACGAGGATGGGAACGTAGTATCGGGCGGCAAGACGAGGATGTACTGTGGCCGCGTGGGAGCGCTTATTAGGGATAGAGTCCCTATGTTGTGGTCAGACTGGGGCGAGGTCCCACAGGAGGTTAAGGACATGGTCCACAACGCTATGTCGGTAAGTATAACAAAATTCATATTTAACATTATTTATTACATTGTAGATTTATGAACGTCTAAACTAATAAATTTTTAAATGCAGGTGTGGTTTGACGTTCCCGAGTACCTGAGGAACACCTGGGCGGACGTTGTGCACGGGGGAAGGTACGTTGCAAAGTTAAGGACAAAAAAAAACTATGTATAATTTATAATATTTATATTTTTTTGGCGTATTACAGGTACAAGGAGTGGAAGAATGAGTTACGGACCCACTGGACTACACATGGGAACGAACGTTCCGGCACCCCCCTTGAGTTTCAGTTCAGGGAGTACGAGTGGCGTTGGCTTCTGATATCGGAATTCAACAACCCACATAAACAGGTAATTAAAAATAATTATTTATTATATTGAATTATATTTAATACGTTTTAAAATATTTTACTAATTTGATTCCTTTGTAGGCCGTTTCCCGGGTGAACGCTCAAAACCGGCAACGCAACATGAGGAACCATCATGCCGGTTCTAGACCGTTCGCATCGTTGATGGAGGAGGCGGCCAGGGAACATCCAGAGGTCAACCGGTACGTCTATACGTACGAGAAGGCATATCCTGACTCCCAGGAGGATATTGTAAGTCGTTTTACGTTTTAAAATTTAGTAAATTATATGTATATATATATATATATTTTAAAATGTTAATTAATTTTTTTTCTATCAAATTAGGCGAGGGTGAGGCAGGCTAGTGACGAGGTGATGGCTGCTATAGTCAGGGAGACATGGCCTGACACGCAAGAGGAAGACATGTCCGAAGCCATGTCCCGGATCGACAGTTCGGATCTCAGCGTTGGGGCCAGGATCATGGGCACAGCCTTCCCACCGCGAGGAAATAACTTCTACTGTCGGGGCCTGGGAAAGAAGGGCGAGGGGGTACTGAAAACCACTCCTGGGTTTCAGAAAAAAAGGAGCCTCGACCAGCAGCAGAACGACTCAGCTTGAGGCGGAAGTTCAGATGTTACGGGAACAGCAAGCCGCCCAAGCAGCATATACTGCCGAGAGAGAGGCCGCCCAAGCAGCATATACTGCCGCGAGAGAGGCCGCCCAAGCAGCATATACTGCCGCTCTACAGGAGTACAATGTAGCAGTCTATGCCGCCCAGCAGACACAGCAGCATCAGATGTTCCAGTACATGCAAGATTTTTTAGCTGCACAGCAGCAGGGACTTCCGCTTCCGCCCATGCCCACGCCTATTGTCTTACCTCAGCCGCCGCAACCTCCCCAACCTCCCCAACAACCTCATCCTGGAGCAGATATTGATTTAGACGATATCGATTTCATTTAGTTTTTTAAGTTTATGAACAATTATTTATTTAGTTTTTTAGGTTTATGAACAAATATTCATTTACTTTTTAGGTTTATGAACAATTTATGAATCGAAAATTTAATGCAAAATGTTTATGTTACTTTAGATGGTGTGTTGTTGTTGGTTATGAAATTGTTTATGTAATTTGCAGCTTGCTTGGATGGTAATGTATAAATTTTGTTTGAGTTTCTAGTATAAAAAGTACTATAGCCGACGAAATTTACCATATTTCGTCGGCTATGCTAGTTTTTTTTTTTTCCAACAACCTTTAGCCGACGAAATTTGCCATATTTCGTCGGCTAAAAGTATCATAGCCGACAAAAGTGTGCTAATTTCGTCAGCTATTCTCTATTTATTTTTTAATTTTTAAAAACTTTAGCCGACGAATTTTAAATATTATTTCGTCGGCTAAGTGTTGGATTATAGCCGACGAATTTTTTATATGATTTCGTCGGCTAAGTTTTGGATTATAGCCGACGAATTTTTTATATTATTTCGTCGGCTAAGTGTTGGAGTATAGCCGACGACGGACTTTATTTCGTCGGCTATAAGCATAGCCGACGAATTATAGCCGACGACTTCTTAGCCGACGACGTGTCGTCGGCTAAGGTTATTGTTGGATCCAGAAGTAAAAAGCCCATTTATAGAAAGGCAAGTGGACCGATGCCTGCGGTCAAGAAGGTCAGAGGACGCTTGAAAAGTCAAAAGCGCTCGCAAGGAGCACAGTAACAAAGTACGCTCGCGAAAGGGGATAATTTGTTCACAGGGGGAAACGCGCTCGCGAAGCGGGGCGTGTGTTAACAGAATACGTTCGCGGTTGGAAAAGCGTTCGCGAGGGTATTATAAGAAATTAGACACGTGGTTGCAGGAGGTTAAGTTACCACCAGAATAGTGTTGGGCTTACACGATTGGGCTTTAAGAGTTAGTCTTGCACTACAAGGAGGATTATTTGAGGCCATACCTTGATTCGCAAGGAAACATCTACCCTAGTATTCACTATATAAAGGGTTGAGGTGCAAGAGAAAAAGAACACAACTACATCTATCAACAAACAGACAACAACTTCGCCACGCGAAAGTCTTCAAAGCCTCTCCGGAGCAACCAAGCCTGATCCGTCAGCAACCGTAGCCTGATCCGTCAAGCTGCACAAGGGACTTAATCCGTTAAGTCTGACAGGTTTCAATCCGTTGAAATCTCTCTACTCCCCTGTTCGATCCGTTGAGCAGTGCTTACTCCCACAAACAGTTCTGGAGAACCCGTTCGCCAGTCCATATCCTGCATATCTTGATACCCGCTGCTTAGTGTTCTTGCATACTAAGTAAGATTCGGCCATCCACAAGGGGTGGAGAAAAATCCTAGAGGGACTTTTCCCTTGTAGGTCTGAGAAGAGAACCCAGCACAGAGGAAGAAGATCGGCGTCTGTCACGGTCGCTGTGAGAAGAAGTCAGAAGAGGGAAGCAGACAGCATCCAGCTTCAAGGTTGTACCTAACCCAAAGGTACTGGCACGCCTAGCACAAACTTACAAGCCGGTTGTTTGAAGAACTGCAAATTCTAGACCAAACATCTGGCACGCCCGGTGGGATCGTGTCAAGATTACAGGCTTCAGCGAATACCGAAAGGAATATCCTTCGTGTTCCAAACCAGAACACATAACCGCAAGGCCACATAACTCGGCTCATTGTAGGAAACTATCCACAGAACAAGCCATTAGCAAGTTTGGTGTCATGGCTAACGAAGGTCAGTCACAGAACCTTATTGAGCACGTTGGAGCATTGAGCTCATCATTGGATAACCTGACTAAAGGTTTCCAGGAGGTCCGCGAGCGAGCCCGGCAACAGGACAAAAAGGCCGAGGTTCAAGACCTGAGATATACTGACCTAGCAACTAAGATGAACGAGAATCAGCAAGCGCTGAATAAGAGGATGGATATGTTCATGGAGGCTTTAAATGCCATAAGAACTGAACAACTTATCCGCCAACAGCCTCCAGAAGAAGAGTTGCTAGAAGAGGCTGATCACCAGGTGGATAGAAGAACCGTGCACCGAGAGGGATTTGGCCCACTTCGTTTGGGTGATGAACAATTAGCGGTGCACAATAATCAGAACCCTGGCGGGGTTAGAGGACGACAGAGGGCTCCAAGGCAACAACCACGTCGTTCGCCAACACCGAATCAAAGGAGACCTCAGCTGGACTGGGATGCGGTCCAGAATATGATACAGGAGGCAATAAGGGCAACTCCCGTCGTTGCTGTGAACACTGCATACGCACATCCGTATCCAGAATGGGTGGCTGAGAGCCCATGGCCAGAACATTATCGACAGATAAGATTCACTTCGTTTTCAGGAGAAGGATCTGAAGACGCAGCCACCCACATCGCAAGATTCACAGGCGAGTGTGGACCATATGGTGCGGACACTGTTTTTAAGTTACGCACGTTTGGGGCCTCATTGTCAGGATCAGCACTGACATGGTATACCAAGTTGATACCAAGATCGGTCCCTGACTGGAACGTGATGGAAACCATGTTTAGAACCACATTTGGAACTGTGGAACCAGAGGTTGACTTGTCTTCTTTGACAGCTATGTATCAGCAACCTATGGAGTCATCTGTAGAGTTCCTCAAGAGGTTCAAGATTCAGCAGGCCAAGTGCAAAACTCCAATCCCGGAACCTGACTTGATCAAAATTGTAATTCGAGGGCTGGAGAAGAGGCAGAGAGCAAAACACCACGATGGAGTGTTCTCTAGCATGGCTGACCTAATGAACAGGGTTGGCAGCTACCAGTATTTCCTGAATGAGCTGGACGAAGACGCTAACAATTCCAGGAACAACTTGGCTCTCATCCCAGGAACGCTGAGGCCCAGAATGCCTCCAGCGAGGCACAAGACTGTGGGGGCAATATATTCCCATATGGATCCCTACTATTCGGCCCCACAAGCTATGCCTTATGCAGACCCATACATGATGGGCTATGAGGAAGAAGTCGCAGCAGTTGAGTTAGCAGGCAGACAGCCCATCAAGTCCCAGGTGTTGAAAATGTCTAAAGAGCCAGTAAAGATTTTGTTCGCCGCGTTTGCCAAGCCGGAGTACGAGTCCTATACATATAATGCACACAAGGCACCGGAAATTTTGGAGGATTTGACGGCATTGGGGAAGGTAAGGAATGACTTCGGACCTCCCCCTACACAGGAACAGCTTAAAGGAAAGAAGTACTGCAGGTTCCATAATCTCTGGAACCATAACACATCAGAGTGCATTCGCTTGAAAGACACCATCCAGACTTGGATCAACGAGGGAAAGCTCGGAGCGAATGAAGAAAAGACTGCGGCTTGGGTGGACATTGATCCTTTCCCCACAATCAATATGGTTGACCTAGTGCCATATGAGGGAAAGAAGGAGAAGCCGCTACCAGCAAGACCAAAGTTCAAAGAGTACACCTACGACGCCAGTAGGGCTCATGTTATCCTGAACAAGCTGATTATGGCCAACGAGGTGGCCATCCCATGGGGAGTTTACCCCCCGGAAGAAGCCATAGCTGGTAAGATCTATTGTAAGTTTCATAACTTGTGGACTCACAAGACTTCTCAGTGCATGCAGCTCAAAGATCAGATACAACAGTGGATCAATGAGGGGTCAATCACCTTTTGTGATCCAGCGGTAGCAGATGTGGCTGTGGTCGATTTGGCTCGGGGTAACAGAAAACTGACGCTTGACCTGAACAATGTCAATGGAGAAACAGAAGTGGTCAAGCGGAAAGAATCAAGAGCATCAGTAGTCATGTTGTGTGATAGGTGCAAAACTGAATGTGGCATTGCTAAAGAGCCACAACAGGAGCAGAAGAGTACTGTTACTACACCCCCTGAGGCGTATCAGCCACACAGTCCAAAGCAGATGAGAAGATCAGCAAGTCCTAGTCAGAGGGATTCCAACCTCTACCTGCGGTTACGCCAGGCGAGAATGGAGCAGAAGAAACCAGTGGTCTACCCGCAGGACGTAGTAACTAAACCTTACATACCACCAGCTTCCCGGAATATCCTCAAAGACAACGTCTGGATGGTCCGAGAAAAAGGAAAGGTGGTAGAAGCTACGCCTACTCAGACTAGGAACGTGCAGCGAAGATATGGTAGAACCAAGAGGCTTTTGGAGGCTTTGGATAAGGGTCTAGTCAGCCCAGATCAAATCAGGGAGACTCCGGAACAGTTAAGGCGGAAGCTGGACTTATTGTCAGCTAGACCTTTTTGTCCTATCAGGAACGTTCGCGAGACCTCTGAGACTTCTACCACCAAGCATAGCGGACAAAAGAGGGTCTCGCGAGAAGAGAATAGCGGCGAACGAAAGTCTGTATGGTCAAGGGTAGGCACCGACAAAAGTCAACATACGCGAGAATCAGTCTGGTCGCGGGTAGGTCAAAAGGGGATGGTTGAGATACCTACTTCCACCTGTACTAAGACTCCTGAGACGTTTTTGGCAAAAAGGGTTAGGATATCAGAAGGTCCTAAGAACAAAGACTTGAAGGAAACGTCGAAAACAAAGTTCGAATGGAGACCAAAAGCAGTTCAGCGTCAGGATCAGGAGTCTCGAGACACAGATAAGGCTGAACCTATAATTGAGGTTGAGCAACAGAAACCTGTTCCAGAGGTTTCTTTGGTAAAACAGATGGCTGAAGCATTTGCCCGCGTAGAAGAAGAATCAGAAGTCGATACTCCTCGAGTCACAGAAGATGATATGGAGGAAGATGAAGAAGAAGCCGGGGGCATGGACGAAAGTTTGCCATGCAACGTGCTTTACGTGGAAAACGAGCATGGTGAGATGATCTCAGACCAATCTGAATCCGCTCAGGTTTACGTGACGACCGAAGCTGTGATACCCACTCCAGGGGCGAGCACTCATTGCAATATGGTGTATGTCTTGCCCTCTATGTACGCATTAGATGAGCCAATTTCGTCTGAAGTCTTCCTCAACATGTCGGGAGATGAGACTGGAGCGGAGTCATCCGTTCGCAGAGAAGAGCTTGCTGTAGAGAAGGATAAAGAGGACATGGACCCTGAGTTGAGAAGGAAATACGTTTTGTTCTCCAAGCCCACATTCGCCATGAAGCAACATTTGCGTCCATTGTACGTGTCTGCTGACATGATGGACAAAAGGGTCAGTAGGATATTGGTGGATACAGGGGCTGCTGTAAGTGTCCTTACCGTACAGACCATGAATTACCTTCAGATTCCGAAGGAGAAAATTCTAGAAAGCAAGATGAAGGTAAAAAGTTTTGCTGGAAACATAGCTCAGACACTCGGTGTAGTGATACTAAAGATTAGGGTTGGTCCATCTGAGATGTATCAGACTTTCTTCGTAGCTGAGTGCACTGCTCCTTATACTATGATCCTGGGCAGAGATTGGCTTCATCAAGCCGGTTGTGTTCCATCATCACTCCATCAAGAGCTCGCTATCTGGAACCCAGAGACTGATGAGTCTGAAATAATCAAGGCCGATCGTAGACCATTCTCAGTAGCAGCTTGCTTTGTTGATGCAAGTTATTACAGTGAAGACATGAGGCCTTTGAGAGTCAGTGGTATCACAAAGAAAGGACATCCGTATGGGGTGACCTCCACTGAGCTTATGCAATGGGGATTGGCGCAACTTCAAGCTGACGCCAGTAGACCAATCTCCATGTTTTTACCCCGAAACAATCAATGAAGCCACAACTCAGCAAGGAGGAGTTGGAAGCCTACGCTTCCCTGCACCAGAGATTATCTATTTTTAGGCAGGAGCAAGAGGCTTATCAACAGGTGGCAGCAGTAGAGTACGTTAATGATGATATTTTGGAATATGACGAGGAAGAGGAGGAGATTATCCAGGCAGCTCCGGCAGCTTTGGATGATACTCCACCTAAGGTCAAGGATCCAGTAGAGAAAGTCAACCTAGGGACCCTAGAGGAACCAATAGAGGTTGGGATAAGTATGTATTTGGAGCCTGAGCAAAAACAGAAGCTCATTGAGCTACTTCACGAGTACAAGGATTGCTTCGCAGAGAAATACGAAGACATGCCTGGGTTAGCACCAGAGTTAGTTTGTCACAAGCTACCAATCATGGATGGTTACAGGCCAGTCAGGCAAGAACCTAGACGAATGCATGCCGATACAGCGGCTTCAGTTAAGGAAGAGGTGGAAAAGATGCTTAAGTCAGGAATTATTCGACCTGCAAAGTATGCCAAGTGGTTATCTAACATAGTACCAGTCAGGAAAAAGAATGGTAAGATGAGGGTGTGCGTGGATTACAGGAATTTAAATACTGCCACACCTAAGGACGTATATCCTATGCCCATGGCAGACATGCTAGTAGACGCCGTGGCAGGGCATGAACTCTTGTCGTTCATGGATGGAACCGCAGGATATCACCAGATTCCTGTGGAGGAAGAAGACAAGCACAAGACGGCTTTCAGATGTCCAGGATTTACAGGAGCATTCGAATACCAAGTCATGCCTTTTGGGCTTAAGAATGCTGGTGCCACATATCAAAGGGCGATGAACCTTATCTTCCATGACATATTAGGGAAGATATTAGAGGTTTATATTGACGATGTGGTAGTGAAGTCCAAGATTAAGGCAGATCACATAGAGGATTTGCGAAAGGTTTTCATAAGGATGCGAAAACATAAACTTAGGATGAACCCAGCCAAATGTATCTTTGGGGTTCAGTCAGGCGATTTCTTAGGGTTTGTGGTTCATCAGCGTGGTATCGAGATTCCAGCGGACAAAGTCAAGTCGGTAATGGAAGCTCCAGCCCCAACTAACAAAAAGGAATTGCAGCAGTTACTAGGAAAGATTAACTTCTTACGCAGGTTCATCTCGAATTCGGCAGGAAAAATTCAACCCTTTACGTCTCTGTTAAAATTGAGGGCAGATGCAGAATTTCGTTGGGAAACAAGTCACCAGGAAGCGTTTGACAGGATAAAACAGTATCTTACTTCACCGCCAGTTCTAATGCCTCCACGGCCTGGACACCCTTTGAAGCTCTACATTTCAGCATGCGAAACCTCCATTGCTGCACTTTTAGCACAAGATGAACGCCAAGGTGATGATAAAGTGGTTGAGCATGCTGTGTATTACCTTAGCAGGACGTTGATAGATGCAGAAACCAGATATAGTGACATGGAACGGTTGTGCCTCGCTTTGTATTTCGCCGGTTGCAAATTACGCCATTATATGTTATCTTTCACAACGGTAGTGGTGGCACAGACGGACTTGGTGAAATACATGTTAACTAGACCCATTCTTAGGGGTCGAATTGGTAAATGGGTGTTAGCTTTGTCTGAGTTCTCACTACAATATACACCATTGAAGGCACAAACCGGACAGGCGGTTTCGGATTTCCTGCTTCATCATCCAGTAAAGCAAGACTTACAGTATAGAGAGTTAGACGTGGTGGCCATTCTTCTGCAGCCTTGGGAGCTATATTTCGATGGGAGCAGCACCGAGAGTCTATCCGGCGCTGGGATTTCTCTGGTAAGTCCTTTGGGGGCTCGTCATGCGTATTCTTTCCAACTAGAGTGGAAATGCACCAACAATCAGGCTGAATACGAGGCACTCATAATCGGATTAGAAATGTTGCTCGCAATGGGGGCAACAGTGGTAAGTGTTTTCGGCGACTCTTTGTTGGTAATCAATCAGCTTAAGAGAGCATACAAGTGCGCAACCTTCACTTTGGTTCCATTTTGGGAAAGGGCTATAGAACTGCTGGAGCAATTCAGTGATGTCACTCTAGATTACATCCCAAGGGCACACAACTTTGCGGCGAATGAATTGGCACAAATTGCCACTGGCATAACTTTGGCTGATGGAGTCTGCGAGCGGATTTTGAAGGTGGAAAGGAGGACATTACCTTCTTTCATGGCTCGGAGGGTAGACGCGGATGAATGGTATGTCGCTACGATAGAGGCTATTGATACAGATTGGCGTCAACCACTTATTGATTATTTGGATAATCCATCTACTCCAGTGGATAGGCAAGTCAGATACTTTGCCACTAACTATGTGTTACGAGGTGGCGAACTCCTACGCAGAGGAGAGGATGGAGTTGATCTCAGGTGTATCTTTGGAAAGGAAGCTAAGCGAGTAATGAGAGAGGTACACTTAGGAGTGTGTGGTTCGCACCAGGCTGGACCAAAGATGAGGTGGCTGATCCGTCGTTATGGTTACTTTTGGCCTTCGATCCTAAAAGATTGCATTGCCTTTGCTCGAGGATGTCAGGAGTGTCAAGCGCATGGACCAGTGCGGCATGTTCCAGATGTACCCATGCAACCCATTATTAAACCTTGGCCAGCAAGAGGGTGGGCGTTGGATTTTATAGGAATTATTCATCCAGCTTCGTCTCAGCAGCATAAGTTCATCCTGTTGGCAACCGATTATTTTACAAAATGGGTGGAGGCTGTACCCTTGAAGGATGCATCTGCTCGTACAGTTTGCAGCTTCATCTTCAGCAACATCATTAGCAGGTATGGTATCCCAGAATGTTTGGTCGCAGACAGGGGGGCAGCATTTCTCGCAAAGGAAACTGAAGACTTCATTACTAGCTATGGGATTAAGTTTCTGCATTCCACACCATATTATGCTCAAGCGAATGGACAAGCTGAGGCTAGTAACAAGGTCATAATCAATATCTTGCGAAAGATGCTAATTGATAATCCTAGAGATTGGCATAATGAGCTTGATCATACTCTGTGGGCGTATCGAACATCTAAGCGGTCACCTACAGGAACCACACCCTATGCCTTGATGTTTGGGCATGATGCAGTTTTACCCATGGAGATAAGTGTTAATTCTTTAAGGGTTCGCGAACAACATCAGTTAGTAGGAGAGGATTATGTTCAGGCCATGTTCCAAGAGCATGAACAGTTGGATACTACTCGTATGGAAGCCTTAGATCATATAATGGTTGAGAAACAACGAGTTGCTCGCGCGTATGATGCTAGGACACGTGGCAGAAGTTTTGGAGTTGGAGATTTGGTTTGGAAAGCAGTACTTCCCTTTGGCGAACACGTTCGCGGCAGGGGTAAGTGGTCGCCTACGTGGCAGGGGCCTTTTGTGGTTGACCAGATCGTGGGTAAAGGAGCTTATTATTTGCGAGATTTGGATGGAGAAGTCCATAATAACCCTATTAATGGGAGGCATCTGAAACAGTATCTTCCAAGTGTTTGGGCTTCTGACGATCCTTTGCCGCCACAGTCCACAGAGCAGCCTGTTTGCCAGCAAGGGGGCAGAGTTTAGAGCCTCAGGGTCTCATTCGCAGAACTGGAATCTCGTCAGTTTCATTCATGTTGCTTAACGCCTAACCTGTTTGAGGTTTTTGGCTTTTTGTGCACATGATAAAACTGGGGGGCACCATAGATATACAAACCAATTAATGTGGTTTTTCGAACTTTTTCGAATTTTTGACAATTTTTGGGAAGAACAAGTTGTGTTTTTCAAGCCCTAATTTATTTTGAACCAACACCTGTGGTTTATACATTGAACATAAACAATGTGTGTTTATTGCATAATATTCATGGATAACAAATACAGTGTTGAGCAAGAACAAAGCTGCTTAAAGAAAGAGCTATTACGACTCCTTTCATAAAGTCTCTCTTCAAACTGTTGCAGGTTTTGCTTCATCTTCCACCTTGCGCGGCCAGCTTGTTGAAAGCAAGTCGACGGTGATGGGAGTAGAAGCAACTTGGTCTGACCTGGCGCGGAAGAGGCTCGGCAAGAGGAATCCTGTCGGCACAGAAGCCTTCTTCGGTCCAATACCAGAAGTCAATCCCCTCATCAAGTGGAATTTGGTTCCAGTGATGCACTTTGATGCGACTTCAGGGCTGGGCGCATCAGATCTTAATCCTGAGGTTAGGTTGTGAAGCCTACCCAGGATTTGAGGTTTGGTTGTGAAGCCTAGAGGACAGAAAGGTTGAAGAAAGAGGTCTGGTGGAACTGCTTTGAGACTGAAAGGAGAATACATGTTCTTGGTTGTTGAAGGTGATGAAGGGAATTGATCGATATTTATAGGCGAAACGCTAGGTTTTCACCGAAGGGAACTGAATGGTTTGCTATTCGCTCATTGGTCAAGCATTTATCACGCGTGCTGTGTTAGTTGAATGCGGTAAATGCGCAAGTTAATGGTGCGACGTTGCAGTTAAAGTTGGGAATGGTTTTCGAGTGGTCAAGGATATGGAATTAATTTGAAAAGATCTTCTGCATTCAGAATAATATGCGCAAACAAAGTCAGAACAGATAGCCAGTTAAATAAATTTACAAATGTGCTTAATGTTCGCTAAAGCAGTATCAAGGGCGTTTTGGATATTTTCTTCGTTGATCAGGGAATCTTCGATCCTGTCGTCCACCTGGTTGATCATTTGTTGAAGAGTCTGATAGGAATTCTTCTCTTGCTCCAAGGCGTTTAAGTTGTTCTGGGTTTCCTCTTCAACGATTGCTAGCTGGGCCTCAATCTCAGCTTTTTGACGTTTGAGCTCAGCAAGTCGGTTAGGAAACAACTGGGTCGCGTTATGGACAAGTTTGGCAAGATTGGTGGCTTTGGCAACCCGTTCGGCTTGGAACTTCTCTTTCTGTTGATGATACTGAGGAGCCTCCAACCGCGTGGCTCTGGCACGCTCAGACAAGGTTGTAGCATTGGTTGTGAATTCCCACAGACGCTACAATTTCTTCAAGAGTCTTTCGTCAGCTTGAACTCGAAGGATACGAATGGCATCTTCAATTTGGAGCCTAGTATGTGGGTGGAGAAGATCCTCATGCTCCAGGTTGCGGAGGAATAGTGTCGCATCAGCGATGGATTGATTTGCTTGAAAAGGATCCAGCATTAGTTGAACTTGCTCGATGAGGGAAGGCATAGCATGATCAGAAGGGGAGGTCACTGGAAGGTTCTCCGGAATCTGGCAATTAAAGAAACAATAAGTGTTTGTAAGAATACAAACAGAAGCTGCAGAGTAAAAATTGTTACCTTTGGGTCAGTTTCAGTAGGGATTACCGGTTGAAGCACTGGTTGAGCAATATCAGTCGCGCGATCGACATTCGCGATAGCAGTTTCGTTCGCCGGAGAGACTGCGTTTGCGGGGGGAATTTCATTCACTCGAATATCAGTCGCTTTTCTATGAGGCGAACAGGAAATTGTCTCGCAGGGAATTGGCTCATTCGCAGCGACAGTTTGGATAGGAACAAGCTTAGCGCTTTCACTAAAGACCTCTCCCATCATAGTATCCAGGAGCGGAGAAGCAACTGACTCGGAGGAAGAGCTAACTTCAAATACAGGAATCGGTCCCTGAAACGACAGAAGCACAATTGAGCTCAAGATCATTGAAATATTTCCAATTGAGTGGGTTATTGAAACAGTACCTCTGGATTTGCTTTAGTAGGAGCCCCAGTGTCCAGGTTAGCCGAGGGAGAAGCTGCCTTTTGGGCCTCAGCAGAGGTTACTTCAGCCAGGACAGTCAGGTTCGGAGCGCCAGAAGCAGTAGGATGTTGACTACATTCCTCGGGGGATTGCACGCCTTCAGGAATAGACTGCATAGGCTGATCTATCTGTAAAACAATCAGAAAGTCAGTTGACTTGACTACATAAGCAAACGCGCTTTCGAATTAAATGAACCCATACCTGGGGTTGAGGGACGGCCTCTTCTGTGGAGGGACTTGGTTTGGACCTTTTGAGAGGGCGAACACTAATTTTGTTCGCATGCTTCTTGGTTCTTTGGGGACGCTGCAGGGAAAGAAGTTGGTCAGAAGGGTATACAGATCAGGGAGTTGATCATTATAAAGGAGTTTCAAATACCTGGGGGGCAGGAGATACTTCTGTTCGCGTCTCAGGAGCCAAGGAAGGATCAGCGTTTTGACGAGGGCCGTCAATGGCAAAAACAGCCAGGTCTTTGGCATGACGGAATTGTGTCTGATATGGCTGGAAGATCTGTCTAAACACAGATAGTTGGTTTGGGCTCCATTTGCCCTCGTTGATTGATGTCCACCACCTAGTGAACTCATTAGTAGCCGCGAAGCTCAGACGTACTCCGCCAAGGGGATAGGTGTTGACAGGCTGAATGATGTCTTTGAAGCTGGAGGGAATGGAATCAGGATCAATCCCGGCATTGTAGGTTTCTCGCCACGAAGTGAAATGGTTGCGGCTAGCCAATGGGGGATATGGAATGCTTTGGCACATTCCAAATTGCCTCGCGAAGAAGTTGGGGGCATAGATTTCTACTCCGGCTCTCCCTGGTAGTTTGAGGTCGCGATTGGAAATGAGGCGTAGAAAGAAAAAGAGCTGTAGGACGTTGTGGCGGTTGCTGAAAATAAAACCTTCTTTTACAAGAGAAGGGTATGTGCGTCTGCAGATAACGGTAATAGAATCTGAAGGTAGGCTTTCCATACTATACAGATGGTGGAAACAACGCGAATAGCTAAGGGCTGGAGGATGTGGAACGGATACGATGGTTTGGCCTAAAACCTTATCTTTTAGGAAGCTGGTGACAGAAGAAGAGCGGAAAACAGGAAAATAGGTTTGAAGCCACAAGTCCAAAATCCAAAGAGGACCGCTAACATATCTGTGTTTAAAGGGCTCTAAGGATAGAAAGTGTAGTGACCTATATAGTAATCCAGTGGCTAACTCTAAAAGATTGAGAGGGATACCATTGTAAAGTAGCTCAGCCGTTCTGGCCCAGGCGAAAGTGGGTTTGTTGGTGGCGCTACATTCAACATATTTGAGTAGCCAGAATTCCAGAAATGCTAGGCCACTTAGATCATCGTCAGTACTCCCATAGTGACTGACCCACGCAGCGTATGAGTTGGGGCGAGGCTGATCAGAAGGGATTTGATGTTCCAGAGCAAGGTCGTTGAGAGGACTTGGTGCGTTGGCGAATGGAAACCCGGTAATTGTATACACATCCAGCAGGGTGATACCCATTGGGCCTGCGGGGAGATGGAAGGTGTTTGATGAAGTGTCCCAGAAACAGACTGCCGCTGCCAGGGGAGCTCTGTTGCAGCCAGACTTCAGGGAGAAGCAGAGGTCAATAGGATCGGCGATTCCAACGGCCTGCCATCGTTCAAGGTCTTTGCTACGGCGTTGTTGGTACCACTGGATCTCGGCGTCATTAGTGTTTGGCCACTGTCCAAATCTGGTCTGGGCGTCTGACTTCTGCCAGTCGACGAAGGAAGCTTCTTCTTTGCGAAAGATTAAAGGGGGAATTCGGGATGCATGTTGGCGGTAAGGCAGTTCAAGTGGGTTTGGGAAGACATCGACCCAAGGACCCAGGTCGCAGGTTTGATCAATCTTAACTTTCAACCAAGAACCCTTGTGTTTTGGAGCAGGTCGGAGGCCAGCCATGGCTTGGACAAAGTTTAGGGCTTCATGCTCAGAAGGGGTTCTGGGTGCAGTTTTCACAGCAGAGAAGGTGTGTTTGGGTGCCATTGATTTGGAAGTAGGAACGGCGGCGGATTATCTCAGGAAGGTTTGAAAAGAGTTGCAGAGGGAAATGATGGTTGAGTGTTCTGAGGAGTTTGACAATGAAAAGACGTTTGCTTTTGGTTAAATCAATGCTAAGGTATAGCTCTTTTCGATTTTCGCAAACGGGCTTAATCTCAAGAACTGGGGGGCAATGTTGGATCCAGAAGTAAAAAGCCCATTTATAGAAAGGCAAGTGGACCGATGCCTGCGGTCAAGAAGGTCAGAGGACGCTTGAAAAGTCAAAAGCGCTCGCAAGGAGCACAGTAACAAAGTACGCTCGCGAAAGGGGATAATTGGTTCACAGGGGGAAACGCGCTCGCGAAGCGGGGCGTGTGTTAACAGAATACGTTCGCGGTTGGAAAAGCGTTCGCGAGGGTATTATAAGAAATTAGACACGTGGTTGCAGGAGGTTAAGTTACCACCAGAATAGTGTTGGGCTTACACGATTGGGCTTTAAGAGTTAGTCTTGCACTACAAGGAGGATTATTTGAGGCCATACCTTGATTCGCAAGGAAACATCTACCCTAGTATTCACTATATAAAGGGTTGAGGTGCAAGAGAAAAAGAACACAACTACATCTATCAACAAACAGACAACAACTTCGCCACGCGAAAGTCTTCAAAGCCTCTCCGGAGCAACCAAGCCTGATCCGTCAGCAACCGTAGCCTGATCCGTCAAGCTGCACAAGGGACTTAATCCGTTAAGTCTGACAGGTTTCAATCCGTTGAAATCTCTCTACTCCCCTGTTCGATCCGTTGAGCAGTGCTTACTCCCACAAACAGTTCTGGAGAACCCGTTCGCCAGTCCATATCCTGCATATCTTGATACCCGCTGCTTAGTGTTCTTGCATACTAAGTAAGATTCGGCCATCCACAAGGGGTGGAGAAAAATCCTAGAGGGACTTTTCCCTTGTAGGTCTGAGAAGAGAACCCAGCACAGAGGAAGAAGATCGGCGTCTGTCACGGTCGCTGTGAGAAGAAGTCAGAAGAGGGAAGCAGACAGCATCCAGCTTCAAGGTTGTACCTAACCCAAAGGTACTGGCACGCCTAGCACAAACTTACAAGCCGGTTGTTTGAAGAACTGCAAATTCTAGACCAAACAGTTATAGCCGACGAAAATTGTGAACAGGCCGACGAAAAAATTTCGTCGGCTAAAGTGCTTATCCTGGTAGTGTCACTATTTTAACTTCAGGATCAAGATAGGTCAGGTTCAGGATGAAAATCGATTTTCTTCGAACAACCAGGCTTGAGGAATGCCAGTACCTATGGGTCAGGTACAATCTTGGTCTTGATGCTTGTTCGCCTTCTGACTTCTTCTCGAACAACTATCGTACAGGCGCTGGTCAGACCGGCACTTATATTTCTTAGACCTAGCTAAAGAGCATCTAGTATTTTCCTCCTCTTCTCGCAAATCGGCAGTTTCTTACTCAGACTGGAGTGGTTGAGCAGAGCTATAAATCAGGATTGCAGGTCGTTCGCCAAAGACTTCCTTGACAAACTGGGGATATTTGCTAATGTTATTCACCCTAACAATGGTTTTGCGGGTATTCACCTACGGATAGGGCTTTATGAAGCGGTGGTGGACTGTTCGCTCACTGATGAGGCTTGGTGAGGTAGAAGCGGGAACTGCCAACTGGTCGAGCTTTGGTGAATAGCAAAGGGGAATGCCTACGGGTAGGGCTTTGGTGAACAAAAAGACCCAAGGAATCTTTTTGATAGAGGTGCTCCGAGGGAGGCTTGTTTTGCAGTGTGCAAAAGTTGTTTGTTGATTGATTGGAGATGTTGTGTGTTCCTCTTCATCTGCCTTGGTCTTTTTGTATAGTGAACACTAAAATTTTTCTTGCTTGTGGATCAAGGAATATTAAATCTCTTTCCTAAATATCCTCTTGGAGATCTTCTGTATATGCACGTCCTTAACCATATAATTATAATTACTTGATGTATCTTCTGGTCGTACAACTCTTGGGGCAATAATCACAATATAGACTGTATAAAGGAATGAAATCATTGCAGCAATATAATTCATCCATGCCAGCTTCTAGACGTCACAAATCTACTCAACAAAGAGATTAACTTCTTTCTATCCAGATTGGTGTGAATACACTCCATCTAAGAAATGAGATCCTTACTTAATTAGCTAGAAACCATGCATGTAATGGACTTCTTGAGAATCAAGGAACAAGGTGATTCACTTCCTTATATTGAACCAAGCATTATGAGCATCCCTTATGATTTAATTACCATAACCTTCATTGTAAACACGACAAATATTTCGTTTTGGTCCCCTCGTGGGTACCTAATCATTTTATTAATTACCAAATACTCGATAATCAATATCTAATCGATGTATAGTCTCGATTTTCTTTCAAGATGTCTTGACCTCCAAGATAGCCTTATATGGCCCCGATCACGGATATCTCCCTAGATACTCGATCAAATCCTCGACGAACCACTAAACTGGTTTAGAGCACGGCCCGTACGAGAAAGTATATTTTACACCCAAACAGGTCGAATCCCAACCCGTCCCGTACCGATCCCAGCCCTACAATAACTAGCTAGGAGGAGGAGCACAAACGGCTAATGATCGACGAGAATGAAGAAGATGACGCGAGGCGAGGATCTACTCAAATGCTTATGGGTGGAGCAAGCTAGTTAGCCAAAAAAGAAAAAGTTTCTTCAACAACCAGCTAGCGAAATTGAAGGTCGAGTGAAAGATTGTTCTAAAATAGAGTAACGGCTACGACCGGTGGGTGACCTTTCAAATTATGAAAAATTGATTTATGTTTTGATGGTAATATGAGAAAGACGATAAGAAGTTCATCATTTATAAAGAAAGACGCTTGGACACATTTCTGCTGCAAATTATATATAAAGAGGTCGAAGTTTAACTTTTTCAAGTTGAGTTGAACTTCATGTGTATGTGTTTGTGATTGAAGAATCAATGATGTAGTTTCTTGAAGATTGAAGAAGATGAGTGCTTCAAACATATCTGTTAGGATTCTAGAGATAGTAATGTTTTAAAAATCGGCCTAGGTGGCCAATTAGTCGACCCCTAGGCGCTGGGCACCAGGTCACCATTTCGATTATAGGCTAATAGGTGGCTCTAGAAGGAGTCTAGGCGGCCGATTAGGCAGTGTAAACAGCTGGGCAGGCGTTGCAATTTCTTCTTCTTCTTTAGATCCTTGTCGACAAAGAAGTGAGAAACGGGTACAATCCTTGTGGGAGGGCACGAGGGTTAGTTGGTAATGGTTGTTAGGTAAACAAATTCTGGCGTTTTGATCAGAAGGTGGTGGTTCGGACGAGAGCGGTGATAGGAGCATAAATGCGACATTCTTAATATGTTATTACCTTCATTTGTACTTTTTTTAACCCTTATTTGTGTACAATTGAGTCATATTGTTGAGTTAATAGTCTTTGGTTGTGAAATGAAGAAAACATGCTATACATAGAGGACTTATACAGAATTTTACTAAGTGCTACATGAAATAACAAGAAACCGGTCCAGTTTGGGGTCTTGACATGTTTTAATGATTATGTAAAGTTTTTGCATTGTCATAAATTAATTCAACTTCTCTGATACTTAGGTGACATGTAGAAGAGTTCATGAGAGAAATAATCAAGAGAATCAGAGCTATGGAAGACAATAAAACAGGCAACAACATGAAGAGGTCGAGAGCATACAATTTTAGCAAAAAACAGAAATTTCCTAGACACATCACCCAACTTTCAGAATTTCTCTAGGATGACTCCCATGGAATAAGGAGATGTACCATACATGCACGGAAAGATGTGTGAGTCTAGTTTTCAGAACATTTTGAATCTCATCCATATTTATTTTCTAGAGGGAGTTATGCCTGAATTAGTGACGGAAGGTCAGACTGCCAGAACAGAGTACTTACTGCTGTCGAGAGAAAAGGATTCCTAATGAACCTACGGAAGAAATTTGACTGATCCAAGTCACCATATCCATAAAGGAGAGGTCCAAACCAAGTCCAATACGGAGAAGAAGATCAAAATTCAGCAGAATATCCAAGTCTTGAAAACCTGGATTATTTTCAGGAAAATTCCTGTGCACGTCTCTCCACTTCAATGGACTCTCTAAGACAGCTCAAAATGAATCATAAAACGTACCATATATGGATATAGATCTAAGAGAGTCTAGTTTTCAAATCAATTGGAATCACCTAAATAGCTATTTTCGAGCGGAAGTTATAACATAATCATCAGACGGAGGTCATTCTGTCAAATTGAGAAAAACTAGTGAAACCTAAACCTTTTTGGTTTAGGATTTGCGACCGGTGTCATGCCCCGACCCAAGTTTACCTTCCTAAACCTGAGTTAGGACGTGTGGGACCTATCCTGAGAGAGATTTACTCGAAATCCCTCTTGAGAAAGGATAACCATCTTTCCAAACCAAATTCAAACAGTCCAAACTATACCAGAATAGACCTCACAGCCGGAGGTAATCCTGATTTTCACATTTGGATCTCAAGCCAATCATTTATAGGACCTAGGGTTCTAATAATATTTGTGACTGTACCCGAATCCCGGTCAAGCTGCCTACGTACCCTGTCCACAGGGATCAAGCCACACGTAGCTCTTATTTCAAATAACGCCCTAATCGGGCGAATCCCGCTTTACTACATATCGGTCGAACTATTATTAGAGATAACAAACTCCTATTGCATAACCGGAGTTTAACCTCTCCGCTGAGGTATTCACCGACCCACTAACTATCGGGATTATCCCGAACATTCTACCACAATTATAAACAACATTCCCACATATAAATAGACATTCACACATAATTATATAATATAATGACATTCACGTAAATGGTAAATCCATCAAGGATATAGAAGTCAATCTAATTTCAAATTGCACTTTTGTAATTAGCCAAAATTGCCAGGGGTAGTATGGTCATTCTAGCCTTAATGACAGTTTGTAATTAATCTGAACTGCCCGGATCATTTTGAGAATTTCAGCCTTAGTGGCAGCCCCTGTAAATATACAACATAGCAAGGGGCCTTAGTGACAGTCCTATAAATATACAAATCTGTCAGGCGTATTTATGGAATTTCTACCCTAGTGGCAGTCTGGTAATTATCTCAAACTACAAGGGGTATTCTAGGAATTTTAACCCTAGTGGCACCTCTGTAATTACCATAAACTTCCAAGGACAGTTTTGGCATTCTTCCCCTCGATAAAACAGTAAAAAAGAAGTTTTACCGCGATAAAAACCAGGGTTCTTCTCCGATCGGTTGTTTCACCAGAAAAGCTTGGTTTTCTGGCCAAAACAGGCTTCTATCTCTGTAAGAACATCTTCTACCACACCCCAGCAACATATACAGGCTAAAATCGAGAGGAACGTTGAGGTTTTATACCTTGAGTTCAAACCGCTGCATACCTCCGGCGGAGCTCCGCAACTCTCCTCCTTGCTTCTAGGCAGTTCTTGGCGCTGCCTGTGTCGCATCCTGGGGACTATTCTCGGTCCCGGAACACGACGGTAACCGCCGTAATCCCGATCTAGCGAGTAATCAATACGTCTTTCGACGTATTGATGACCCTCCAGACCGAAACCACAAGGCTATGAATGAAACATACAACACATGAATAGTAATATGAATGTCAAATACGGAATGACAAATACACAGAGTAGCATACAAATGTTTTACAAGCGGAAGATAATGGAGAAATACCCGAGACAGAAATAGTACAAGAAAAAGTCTCGAAACAATGGACCCGAAAAGTGTCTCAGAGTATCCAACTGAATAACAACATCAGAAATACGAAAATCAAGAAACATGGAAACCACACCAGAATGGGAGTCCTCGAAATCGGAAGTGCACGATAACCGTCTACGCTCCACGATCTAGTCCAGCTCCTCTAGTGATGGGTGCTGTAGACCTGAAAAGATGTAGAGGTGACCCAAATGGGGCCAAAGCCATCCAAGTCGGGGTTTAAAACCCATGAGAAAACATTTCGTATATATATATGTAGGTACTCGTAAGTACGAAAGAGCATGTGGAAATGTAAATGCACGCCACGCACACAAAGCTCGGTAAAACATGGGACCACACATGAAAGAACTTTCTGGATCTGAGCGGCCGAAATCCCGAGTTTGTCTTCACTGCAAACCGTGGCCAACTATCTAAGCGCCCGAGTGCGCAGAATAGCGAGAGCGTCCATTTCCAGCTAAGGCCCAACAAATAGCAGGCCACAATTACGTCACGCTTTACTCTGTACGAGGCGAGGGTAAGCGGGATAAATGAATAAAATAAACAGGGCATAGCCCCTCCGGAGGTTTACGGTCATCGACACCGCAGGAGTGCTAGAATACTAGGTCCCGTCGCTCTCAGGCCAAGCACCGGAAATCAGGACGACGGTACTACTTTTCGATCCAAAACTCACACACACACACCAAGTGCTATAAGAAGCGTGTGGTCAAGCTTAAAACAATGCAACAGTATTTAATAAATATAAAGTGAAAGAGCCGCCGACCCAAGAGGGTTTCGGCTCACCCATTGGGCGTGCTCCCCCTACTACCTGGTATGATGGTACAGCTGGCTGCGCTCCAACTCCTGGTCCTCCTGAAGCCTGCGTAGACGAGCTCCTGAGTCTGTGGGTGAGACAACAGTGATAGTCAGGTATAAGTAATTCGAGGATCTACTATCTACGACTAAGACTTGATAAACATTCTTTGTTTATCTTTCTGACACTAGGGTTTGACTTGTTTGACACTCTGATTCTCGAACCGGCGAGAAGTCGGGATTATTTCTTATTCAGTACTTACGTCGTTTTGCCACGTTTATAAGCTAAAAGTCTTTAAAACGTTTAACCGTAGTGTTCGAAAACGTAAAATAGGTGTTCTACGGTATAAGTTAAAAGTCAACTTTGAAATAGTAAAAGTCAACAGACAACAGTAAAGTCAACGGCCAACGGTCAAAAAGTCAACGGTTAAAAAGTCAACGGTCAAAAGTCAACCGGTCAAAGTCAAATAGTCAACCGGTCAAAGTCAAATAGTCAACCGGTCAAAGTCAACCGGTCAAAGTCAACCGGTCAAAGTAAACAGTAAAAGTAAACTGTAAAAGTAAACAGTAAAACAGTAAAAGTAAACAGTGAAAACAGTAACTGTAATTATTTCAAACAGTCAGGGGCAGATTGGTAACTCTACCCCTGGGTAAATGGTAAAAGTAAAACTGACACGGTAAAAACCAGAGTTTTTACCGTGCCGGTCTCCGATCGACTGGTTTCGCCGGATTTCAAGGTTTTTCCGGCCAAACAGAGTTCCTAGGCCTGCAAGACAACTTCTACACTAATCCAACAACACCACAGGCCAAGATTCGAGAGAAAAGATGGAGATTCATACCCTTGAAGTCAAACTCACTGTTCTCCGGCGGTTCTCCTCCGGCGGAGCTCCGCTGGGCTCCTCCTTCCTCCTCCTTGCTCCTGGGCAGCTCCTGGTGGCGCCTGGGAGCTTCCTAGCTCCTCAAATCTCCTGGTAAGCCTCGATCTGTCTTGCACAGTGCAACCGGAGTTCCCCTCGTTGCTGGGCGGCGCTGGCGTCGCTGGAGGTCCGGTTGAGGTCGCCGGGGCGAGGCGAAGCTGATGGGAGTGGCGGTGAGGCACGACGCGCGCCGGGGCGGAGGTAGGTGGCTAGCTGGGTCGAGAGCAGAAGAGAGAGAGGTTTTTCTGTTTCGCTCGAAAAGGAAGGAGCAGAAATAGAAAGTGAAGGAAAGGAAAGAGAGGAGAAAAGGAAAGGTGAGGGGAAAAGAGTGAGGGATAAGGTTTTTAAAGAAAAACGAGTGGCCACGATTCGTCGATCGAATCAACGGCCACGATTCAATCCCAATTCCCAAAATCATTTCAAAACCAAAACCATTTTTGAAAGGGAAAAATTCACCATCAGTGCCTGAACTATAGTGGCAAGGCCAATGTGATACCCACACTCGCAAACGTACCAATGTGATGCCTGAACTAGCATTTCACTACCGATGAGATGCCGGAAACCATATTCCGTTAAGGCGTCGTCAATTTGATGATGTCATGCGCACGTGGGCTCACAAAAGACAAAATAAAAAGGGCAAAAAGGATATTTGCCAAACCAAAACCTAATCGAGTTATAAAGGCAGATGACTGGAATGCAGAACAGAACAGAGTTAATCGTTCTGTTTTCCTTTTCACCTCTTCCAAAATGAATTACATAGAAACCCTAAAAAGACACAACATAGAGCGAATCACCAGGGCACAGTTAAAATCATGAATCATAAAGCTGCAAGATCTTTTCATAACACAACAGATGGAAGCAAAACTGTAACCTGCAATGTTGCATACAAATCCTACCACCAATATGTAGTGCGGCATCAAAGTGCTACTCAGTTACAAACTCTCCGTTTTCAAGCTGTCAATTACATCATGGATATCCACATTTCCTTGATGCACACTCAGCAGTTGAGGTATTTGCTTCACAAAATTTGTCACAAACTTCTATAAGAACTGCTCTTCTGCGATTTGTAACACATACAAAAAACTCAAGTCTTCCTTTATCAATCCCTTCAACAACAAAACTTTGAACACCGAAAACCTTGGGATTATTCTCTTCTCCAAACTACGACATAAATAATTGGGTACTTATTACTGAAGGCCATCCCATCTTGTTCACCAAAAATTCCATTACTTTCATTATTTTCTTCTCCGACACAAGCATACTCTTTGGGCACTTCCTGAAGGCAGATATAAAATCATCGTCAGACCAACCCCAACTCATCAGACAAACTCGGCGCATTCAACGCATTCTTACACCACAATGCGTTCATTGCCAGCAAGCTAGTTGAGTTTTTCATATCGAATCCCATTTTCTTGGCCTCGGCCACAAGTTGAGCAAAACGTTCGTGCTTTAGACTCGCAAGGCGAGACAAATTAACAAGCAAATAAGAAATGCCCGATTGGGGCATACCTGTTTCTCTCAAAAGACTAATATTTGGCAACAAACTAGTGCCGTGGTTTGCCATGAAAATCCGTAAGCTACTCTTCAAAACAGTACTAACAGATTTGTGAGGAAGCATATTACTCAGCAATTTATAAGTCGGTATGATGTGATTCTCTAAGCAATGACCCAACAGCATTGGATTTGAAGCTACAGCTTTGGCGAGGTCATCTGCTGGAACCCCGATAGAGGTGAAAAACTGGAGCTTGAGCAAAACTGTTCTCAAAATTACTAACAAGAATACGAGGGTGTGATCTAACAACCTGTGAAACCTGGGTTTCAGAGAATCCATGGTTTCTGAGAATGGCCAGAACAGAGTCTGCTCGTTCTGGGCATTGCAGCTTGACCCACTTGGATGCTGAAATTGCACCTTTCGGTGATAACCCACATGAGTTCATCAAGTAATTCACTGTGAAATTCTCATTTTGTGAGGTACTGATGTGTGTGCAGAGAAACTTACGATTTTGAAGAGAAAAGTAAGAGGGTGTTGGATCTCCCACAACCAACCTTCTACTTCTGGAACCAAACGGGAGATGACGGTGACAAATAAAACCTACAGTAGTTGGTCAAGCAGGTCTTTAACAACATGATGCTTTAATGAGAAAGTTAATTTGGAGGGAAATCAATACGAACATGGAGGGATAAAGAAGCAGGCTTATTTAGCCTTGTGAGGCAAATTGGTTTTGGAGGGAAATTGGTCCGTGAAGGAAACATATTGGAGGGAAATCGGTTCTCAAACAAAGCATAAGGTTATTTCAGTAATTCCTTCTTTTCTGTCAGCCCACGTGAGCATGACATCATCAAATTGACGGCACTTTAACGGAATATGGCTTCGGGCATCTCATCGGTAGTGAAATGTTAGTTCAGGCATCACATTGGTACATTTGAGAGTGTGGGTATCACATTGGCCTTGCCACTATAGTTCAGACACTGATGGTGAATTTTTCCCTTTTTGAAAATTCATTTCAAATAACCAAACGTCAAATTTAAACGTAAAAACCGTACGAAAAACACGTGAAGTGCCGGAAAATATTCCGTAAATACTTTCACGCATGTGGCGACGTGTGTCTTAACGTAAAAACGTTAGACGAAATTGACGACGTACTGAAAAGTAATCGGAATTAAACCCTAAGTGTGTCGGAAAATTAAATTAAAATTTCAGGGTCTCACACTCTACCCCCCTTAAATTGAATTTCGTCCTCGAAATTTACCTGACATCAGAAGAGGTGTGGGTGAGCCTGCCGCATGACTGACTCAAGCTCCCAAGTAGCCTCTTCCTCACTATGGTGATCCCACTGCACTTTCACCACTGGAACCTCACGGTTCCTGAGCTTCCTCACATCATGATCCAAGATGCGGTACGGTCTCTCCTCGTAAGAAGCATCGCTGCGCAGCTGTACATCAGTCCAAATAACATTCTGTGGGGCTCCCAGTGGGCTTTTCCGTAACTGTGAGACGTGGAACACGTCATGTATATGCTGCAGTCGTGGTGGCAGGTGAATCCGGTATGCAACGGATCCAACTCTCTGGGCTATCTGGAAGGGCCCTACAAACCTTGGGGCCAACTTCCCCTTAACCCCAAATCGTCTAACTCCCTTGCGGGGACTGACTTTCAAGTACACAAAGTCTCCCACTGCAAACTCAAGGGGTGTTCGACGTGTATCTGCATACGACTTGCTCCTACTCTGGGCTGCTCTAAGCCTCTCCTGGACAATCTGAAGTTTCTCTGAAGTCTCCTGTATCACATCAGGATCAAGTAGAACCCTGTCCTCTCTGTCCAACCAACACGTAGGGGATCTACATGGTCGACCATACAATGCCTCAAATGGAGCCATACCAATGCTGCGGTGGTAGCTATTATTGTAGGCAAACTCTGCAAGTGACAGGCACTCATGCCACTTTTCACCAAAATCAACTATGCAGGATCGAAGCATGTCCTCCAAGGTACGGATCGTACGCTCGGACTGTCCATCTGTCTGAGGATGATAAGCTGAACTCAAGTGTAACTCGGTACCCAACTCTTTCTGCAATGACTTCCAGAGCTTGGAAGTAAAACGTGGGTCACGGTCTGAGATGATGCTCTTCGGTATCCCATGAAGTCTGATCACCTCACTAATGTACAGATCTACAAAGTACTGTGTACGTGAGCTCATCTTGACAGGTAGAAAGTGTGCAGATTTCGTCAACCTGTCAACTATCACCCATATCCCATCATGACCTTCCCGTGAACGGGGTAGGCCGGTGACGAAATCCATGGTGATATGGTCCCACTTCCACTGTGGAACTGCCAAAGGCTCAAGAAGTCCTGCTGGATGTCTGTTCTCTGCCTTTACTTTCCTGCACACGTCACATCTAGACACATACTCCCCAATACTCTGTTTCATGCCCTTCCACCAAAACTGGCGCTTCATATCCTGATACATCATTGTGGCTCCTGGATGCATGGTGAAACTAGTCCGGTGTGACTCCTCCAACACTAGTTTCCGGATGTAATCATCACTTGGGACAAAGGCACGTCCCTTGTACCTGATAAGTCCATCATCACTGACACTCCACTTGTTGTCGGCTTCACCTGAGTAGACCTGGGCTCGAACCAAGTGGCTCTCTAGGTCATTCCACTGATACTCCCCCACCTGCTGTAGGATGTGGGGCCTGAGTGACACACTAGCCAAGAATCCGTGAGAATCCCCAAACCGTACGTCCAAGTCATAATCCTCCAGTGTCTCCAAAGCTTCCATGCGAGAGAGGAAAATACTCGCAAGCTCATACCTCGGCTTCCTGCTCAAGGCATCGGCAACAACATTTGCTCTGCCTGGATGGTATCGTAGAGTGAACTCATAATCCGTAAGATATTCCATCCATCTCCGCTGCTGTAGATTAAGATCACGCTGGGTGGAGATGTACTGTAGGCTTTTGTGATCCGTGTAGATCTCAAAGGTGGCTCCGTAGAGATAACACCTCCAGATCTTCAGAGCATGTACAACAGCTGCCAACTCCAAATCATGTGTAGGATAGTTCTTCTCATGTGGCTTCAACTGTCTAGAGCCATAACAAACTACCCCACCATTTTGCATTAGCACACAACCTAAACCAGTCCCTGAAGCGTCCGTATACACTTGGTACGGATCTACACCGTTGGGGAGAACGAGGACTGGGGCTGTGGTCAACCGGTTCTTCAATTCTGCAAAGGCCTCTTCACATGCGTCACTCCACTCAAACTTGACTCCTTTCTTTGTCAAGTTGGTTAGTGGCGTGGCAATCTTTGAGAAGTCCTGCACAAACCGACGGTAGTATCTAGCTAGACCAAGGAAACTCCTCACTTCTATAACATTCCGAGGATGTTCCCAATCTAGAACTGCCTCGATCTTTGAAGGATCCACAGACAAGCCTGAAGCTGAGACTACATGCCCAAGAAACTGCACCTCTGAAAGCCAAAACTCGCACTTTGACTTCTTGGCGAAAAGCTGGTGATTCCACAAAGTCTGTAGAATGGTGCGAAGAT
Source organism: Comarum palustre (assembly GCA_951800085.1). Classification (NCBI taxonomy): domain Eukaryota; kingdom Viridiplantae; phylum Streptophyta; class Magnoliopsida; order Rosales; family Rosaceae; genus Comarum; species Comarum palustre. Next base: position 186,055 of record OX637581.1, read on the forward strand.
GATACTCATGCTCTGCTTGGGTCTTGGAGTAGACTAAGATGTCGTCGATGAACACGATCACAAACTAATCTAGGTAAGCTCGGAAGACTCTGTTCATGAGATCCATGAAAGCTGTGGGAGCATTCGTCAATCCGAAAGACATGACGAGGAACTCGAAGTGCCCGTAGCGTGTACGGAAAACTGTCTTCTCTATGTCACTATCCCGTACCCGAAGTTGATGATAACCTGACCTCAGATCAATCTTAGAAAAGAACTGAGCTCCTGCAAGCTGATCGAACAAATCATCAATCCTCGGAAGTGGGTACTTATTCTTCACAGTGACACTGTTTAACTTCTGATAATCTATACAGAGTCGAAGGGTCCCATCATGTTTTCTGGCAAACAACACCGGTGCTCCCCACGGTGATGAACTATACCTGATAAAACCCTTGCTCATAAGATCTTCCAACTGAAGCTTCAACTCTTGCAACTCAGCTGGTGCCATACGGTAAGGTGGAATCGAAATCGGCGTGGCTCCTGGAACCAACTCGATCTGAAACTCTACCTCCTGATGTGGCGTAATCTTGGTAAATCTTCAGGGAATACTCCGGGATACTCATCAACTACCGGAATGTATCTGTCCCCACTGGATCCATCTGTCTCCTTTGACGATCTTACAATGCTGTAGCAAGTCAAAGTCCTCCTCCCACGAAAACATGGTCGCAAGAGTGGACTCGGCTGTGTGAGTCGCTCATCCATTCTGATCACCATAACCTTGTCCTTGCCTGGAGTCCTCACTGTGACTGTCCTCTTCTCACAGTCTATGAGAGCTCGATACTTCTCCAACCAATCCATCCCAAGTATCAAATCATACCCATCAATGTCTAACAGGTAAAGATCTGCTAGTAATTTTCCTTCGTTAACCAGCAGCTGACACTTGCGAAAGATTCTGTCTGTAGCTGCCCCGATTCCAAGGGCAGAACTGAAACAATATGTGCTACCCGTGGACTCAGACTCTAGTCCCAAAGCATCCGCAAACCAAGTGGCAATAAAAGAATGTGAAGCTCCTCAAACTGCTCCCAAGACATCTGATCAGCATCATGTCTGTCCGCAATGGTTCCCCACCAACTGTCAGCCTCTCCAGTGAGGCAGTGGACTGCGAAGGCAACTCGATACTCGACAGGGGTATTGACTGTTCCCTGTAGCTTCTTGATGTGCGTAAGCCAGACCTCAGCATCAACAGCCTCTGTAAGACCAGTAAAGTTAGGTGGCCTATCTTTCAGAAATGTCGCTAAACAGTTAGACCTCCTCTCTAACTCTAAGTCCTGCGGAGTAGGAGGTGGAACATTTCCCATGGCACGGAACGCTCGCGTAACCTCATCCATCTCGCGACGTGACGGCATCGTGACTGACTCAGAAAAGAAACAAGGATAGTCACCGAAACAATGTCCAGTCAATAAAGATAATGAGGATGTCAACTACTGGAACATGAATGAACTTTTGACTTCCGTATGAAGGAATACATCATGAGATCATGCAATGACGTCAGCATCGCACACAAATAACTCGAAGTATACGACTCGAAGAAAACGAACTGGTCGTACACCAATGACATGGAAGGTACCAAAACGATGCTCTGATACCAAGTAATTACTGTCGCATCCCGGGGACTATTCTCGGTCCCGGAACACGACGGTAACCGCCGTAATCCCGATCTAGCGAGTAATCAATACGTCTTTCGACGTATTGATGACCCTCCAGACCGAAACCACAAGGCTATGAATGAAACATACAACACATGAATAGTAATATGAATGTCAAATACGGAATGACAAATACACAGAGTAGCATACAAATGTTTTACAAGTGGAAGATAATGGAGAAATACCCGAGACAGAAATAGTACAAGAAAAAGTCTCGAAACAATGGGCCCGAAAAGTGTCTCAGAGTATCCAACTGAATAACAACATCAGAAATACGGAAATCAAGAAACATGGAAACCACACCAGAATGGGAGTCCTCGAAATCGGAAGTGCACGATAACCGTCGACCCTCCACGATCTAGTCCAGCTCCTCTACTGATGGGTGCTGTAGACCTGAAAAGATGTAGAGGTGACCCAAATGGGGCCAAAGCCATCCAAGTCGGGGTTTAAAACCCATGAGAAAACATTTCGTATATATATATGTAGGTACTCGTAAGTACGAAAGAGCATGTGGAAATGTAAATGCACGCCACGCACACAAAGCTCGGTAAAACATGGGACCACACATGAAAGAACTTTCTGGATCTGAGCGGCTGAAATCCCGGGTTTGTCTTCACTGCAAACCGGGGCCAACTATCTAAGCGCCCGAGTGCGCAGAATAGCGAGAGCGTCCATTTCCAGCTAACGCCCAACAAATAGCAGGCCACACTTACGTCACGCTTTACTCTGTACGAGGCGAGCGTAAGCGGGATAAATGAATAAAATAAATAGGGCATGTCACACCCCGAATCTTTTGAAGTTAATAAAAGTTACCTTTCACAGAGATTCACGAGTTACCGAGGACTTTTAATTGCGATCGGTAATTCGATAAGTTATCGCTCGAGTTAATTTTCGAGTTTTTAAAAGTACTCCAAATACCTGAATTGATGACTCGATGTTGTAGTACGTGTCGACATGAGTCTCCCAGTATTTTCGGAATATTTTTCGGAGCTTCCGGCTATTTTCTGTGAATTTCAGAAGATTATGGTAGCTTTTAATTATCCATCCGGTAAAAAGGAGAATTACCATTTAACTTTTTTAACTTTTTACCTTCCTTGAATCTGGACCGTCAGATCAATTAAGGGTTTGATCTGGACCGTTGATTTGGCTATAAATATGGGAAGAGAGAGTTGACCCGAGTCAAACCCAACTCGGGCGTTGACCCGAGCCAGTCACTCTCTCTCTCTGCTCTCGACTCCCAGCTCCGCCACCCTCATCACTGCCGCATCCGGCCAACCCACGCCGGCGCACCCCCACCAAACTGACCCTCTCACTCTCCTCTACAAAACCCAGCCACCCAATCCGAGATTCATCAACCGTCGACGGAGATCGGAGGACGAGGACGGCGACTGTGCTCGTCGGAAATCTGGCGCCTCAGGCGGAGGTTCGACGAATTGAAGGTTTATTCTTGCTCCTCCTCCCTTCATCTTTACTTCCCTGCTCTTGGATTCTTGATTTAGGCCAAAATCGGAGAATTCCTCGTTCACTGTTCATGTATCTGGTTTTCATCTCCTCCCTCCGGTGACGGGTTCTGACGTCCTTTCTCCCTCCTCGACAGTGACTCGATCTTCTCTTTGCCAACTCGAGCACGAAGGGAAGCTTGGAGCACCATTGTAGTTGTTCCCTTGCAGAGGCAGTGGTTTGGTGCTCTGCCAAGGAGGAGCAGGGCAAAGTTGTTGTTGATTGGAGTAGTTGGGGATGTTGGAGGTTGAGGAGCTGTTGGGAGGATCTTGGGGGAGACTACTGGGTTGCAGTCTCAGTTTGACTGTGAGGGTGAGTCTGAAATCTAGAGCTACTGTGTTGTGCAATTTGTGTTGAATTAGTGTTGTTGTTAACTTGTTGTTTTTGGTGCTTGTGTCGATAACTTGGTAAAGAAGAAAACGGGGAGGTTATGGCGAAATTCCGACAAGTTGCCGGAATCCGGTAACGTTTCCGACGGCAGTAAATCCGGCTGAAAGGCCGAGGTAGTCTTCAATTCTTTTAAATGTGTTGTTTCCGTTTAATAAGGTTAAAGTGTCGTAAATCGGAATTTACGTAAGGAAACGAGTAAAAACGGAAACTAACCGTAAATTGGGAACCTTCCATTTTGGGAAACCTTCTATGTTTGGAAACCTGCTAAATTGGGAAACTTTCCATTTTGGGAAAGTTTCCATTAAGGGAAAGTTTCCATCTCGGGAAAGTTACTTTTTCAGAAAAATGGTTAAGGAATTGAAGTTCAATGAAGTTGGACACTTTTTGGTTAATGGGTAAAGTGTTAAATTGTTATCGGAAATTGATAACTGGAATTTATGGGAAAATGCTAAATCGGTAAATCGACTCGAGATTAATTATATTGATTAATACGTGACACCCTAACGTCAAGTTAAAGTAATAAAGGAAAGTTCAGAAGCTGAGTCGGACTTCCGGTAAATTGAGTTAAGAGTCGATAACCGGGAAAGAAAGTCAAAAAGGTTAAAGTGCCATAAAAAGGAACTTGGTCAACACGTGGTCAAATAGGAATTCCTGGTCAAACTAGGAAAAGACCAAGTCCACTGTGAATGACTAATATGATGATTTGTTTGTACAGTCTCTGGTTGAACGTGAGATGGGCTCGACTACGCGGTTAGTTCGAGGGTTTCGCTCGAGGAGCTTTCCGAGCGGGAAGGTCGCAATAGTACTGTGAGTGGACATATTATTTTTAAATGAATGCATGCCTTCATTATTGATTTAATTGCAGAGTTTTTATGATTGTTTTTTTTTAGAATTATATCCTTCTCGGGTTCTTAAATGTTTTATTTGGATAAAGTTTAGCGGGAACCTCGGTTAAAGATTTTTACTATGTTTGAGGTATTGATTTTTATGCTTGAACGTATTTACCATTATTACTCAAATTTTCGATTTCTTTCCGAAAATGGTTATAGACGGGGATGGCCCGTCCTTTGAATGGAATTGAACCCGAGACTTCGTTGGAAATTGGATTTATGCATATATGACAAGGAATTGTTTTACTTATTTGTTTTGGGAAGAGAATTTGAGTAAAGTATTGTTTTGAATTTTATCATAAGGGTTGACCAATGAATATGCTAGCTAGAGTAGCGTGAGGGCGCTACTAGAGCTCTTAGCTCTGACCCTAGCTTGAGAAGTCAGGCAAACTACGTAGTGCACTATGAGGGTTGACCGTTATCATTTTATCTAGAGCTCTTAGCTCCGACCCTGGTCTGAGAGGACAGACAAGCCTGAGAGGTCAGGTTGATATTATAAGGGTTGACCGTTATCACTTTATCTAGAGCTCTTAGCTCCGACCCTGGTCTGAGAGGACAGACAAGCCTGAGAGGTCAGGTTGATATTATAAGGGTTGACCGTATTATTTTATCTAGCTAGCATAGCGTGATGGCGCTATTAGAGCTCTTAGCTCCGACCCTAGTCTGAGAGATCAGACTTATTATTTTTGTGAACATTTCTCTTCCCATATTCTTTATTTGTTTACCTTATCATGCATTTGTGGGAAATTCAGTATTTTGTGGGCATGTTTAAATGTTATTTAAATCAATCCATTTTTGGGAGAGCATTAAAGGAAATAGAGTTTTATATTTGATTTTCGTCCACTCACTCTAACAGTTTTCAATGTTTCTCCTCTGGGCCCTTCGTTTTTAAATGCCCAGTGATGCAGGGTTCTTGAGAGGAGGTCGAGCGCGTACGAGAGTCGAGGCATAGTCGATCAATCTGTTGCTGCCGCAATTTCTTAGGGTAATCATCTTTGTAGACTGCTCTGACTAACCCAGTTTAGCTAGTTTTGTAGGAAGGGTTGGCCATTTCAAGGGGGTTTCGGTAAGAAGTTCCCTTGAGGTGGTCCCCGCAGGATTTACTTCGGGTTAAAGGGGTTTAACCCGGGGAGGGTCCTGACAGGGCATAGCCCCTCCGGAGGTTTACGGTCATCGACACCGCAGGAGTGCTAGAATACTAGGTCCCGTCGCTCTCAGGCCAAGCACCAGAAATCAGGACGACGGTACTACTTTTCGATCCAAAACTCACACACACACACCAAGTGCTATAAGAAGCGTGTGGTCAAGCTTAAAACAATGCAACAGTATTTAATAAATATAAAGTGAAAGAGCCGCCGACCCAAGAGGGTTTCGGCTCACCCATTGGGCGTGCTCCCCCTACTACCTGGTACGATGGTACAGCTGGCTGCGCTCCAACTCCTGGTCCTCCTGAAGCCTGCGTAGACGAGCTCCTGAGTCTGTGGGTGAGACAACAGTGATAGTCAGGTATAAGTAATTCGAGGATCTACTATCTACTACTAAGACTTGATAAACATTCTTTGTTTATCTTTCTGACACTAGGGTTTGACTTGTTTGACACTCTGATTCTCGAACCGGCGAGAAGTCGGGATTATTTCTTATTCAGTACTTACGTCGTTTTACCACGTTTATAAGCTAAAAGTCTTTAAAACGTTTAACCGTAGTGTTCGAAAACGTAAAATAGGTGTTATACGGTATAAGTTAAAAGTCAACTTTGAAATAGTAAAAGTCAACGGACAACAGTAAAGTCAACTGCCAACGGTCAAAAAAGTCAAATAGTCAACCGGTCAAAGTCAAATAGTCAACCGGTCAAAGTAAACAGTAAAAATAAACTGTAACAGTAAAACAGTAAAAGTAAACAGTGAAAACAGTAACTGTAATTATTTCAAACAGTCATGGGCAGATTGGTAACTCTACCCCTGGGTAAATGGTAAAAGTAAAACTGACACGGTAAAAACCAGAGTTTTTACCGTGCCGGTCTCCGATCGACTTGTTTCGCCGGATTTCAAGGTTTTTCCGGCCAAACAGAGTTCCTAGGCCTGCAAGACAACTTCTACACTATTCCAACAACACCACAGGCCAAGATTCGAGACAAAAGATGGAGATTCATACCCTTGAAGTCAAACTCACTGTTCTCCGGCGGTTCTCCTCCGGAGGAGCTCCGCTGGGCTCCTCCTTGCTCCTGGGCAGCTCCTGGTGGCGCCTGGGATCTTCCTAGCTCCTCAAATCTCCTGGTAAGCCTCGATCTGTCTTGCACAGTGCAACCAGAGTTCCCCTCGTTGCTGGGCGGCGCTGGCGTCGCTGGTGGTCCGGTTGAGGTCGCCGGGGCGAGGCGAAGCTGATGGGAGTGGCGGTGAGGCACGACGCGCGCCGGGGCGGAGGTAGGTGGCTAGCTGGGTCGAGAGCAGAAGAGAGAGAGGTTTTTCTGTTTCGCTCGAAAAGGAAGGAGCAGAAATAGAAAGTGAAGGAAAGGAAAGAGAGGAGAAAAGGAAAGGTGAGGGGAAAAGAGAGAGGGATAAGGTTTTTAAAGAAAAACGAGTGGCCACGATTCGTCGATCGAATCAACGGCCACGATTCAATCCCAATTCCCAAAATCATTTCAAAACCAAAACCATTTTCGAAAATTCATTTCAAATAACCAAACGTCAAATTTAAACGTAAAAACCGTACGAAAAACACGTGAAGTGCCGGAAAATATTCCGTAAATACTTTCACGCATGTGGCGACGTGTGTCTTAACGTAAAAACGTTAGACGAAATTGACGACGTACTGAAAAGTAATCGGAATTAAACCCTAAGTGTGTCGGAAAATTAAATTAAAATTTCGGGGTCTCACAGCCTGGAGGTCCCAAGCTCTCCCCCTCGCCTGGTTTGAGTCGAGGCAGAGAGGGCAGACCTCTACCCTCTCGCGCTGGATCATCTAGTGGTCAGGGAGTAACCGCCGGAGCTTGGCGACGGTGATGGTGGCCCCGGTAAGGTAGCATGCGCGCCGGTAGACTCGAGGAGCGGGTTCGTATTAACGTCCTCTACAACTTTCCTGAAGGAACTTTCCCCAAATTCTCGACTTATCGCAAAGTCATCTTTTACGGTAAAGTAATTAACATTTATTACTTCCGTAAATTGGATAAATTCATAATAAACAGCACGTAGCTCCGGAAAATATTTCAGACATACCGGAGGACTCGTATTAACATAATCTACTCCTCGGGACATTAATTCTATTTTCTCCAGAACCGAGAATATCTCGATGTTAAACTCGAATATTAATTCGGGAAAAATTTAACAGTGCGGTTACAACCCTCTGTAACCCGCCTAATCAAGGTAAAAAGTTAAATTTCGGGACAGGGTGTTACAATCTACACCATTCAGTTAAACATGATCCACATTCCAAAACTTTATTTGTCCAGCCGTCAACGAATGTTGTCAAGTTCCACTCGACCGAACTTCAAGCAAACAAGAGTCAAATAAGAGTCACAAGCTATACGTACCAGTTCCTTTAGAAACTAAAGTCTCCTCATAGTTACAATATGAGATACACGACTACGTCCGCTTCGAAATACTTTGTCAAGCATGATACCCTCGTTTCATCTCTTTCGTCGTAACTCGACTCCACAAGGTTTACCTCTTAGCTCCCCTCGAGTTAATTCCTGAAATGGCCATGAAGACAAGCGGGTGGCTTCCAAGACATAAACGTATACGAACTAGTAGTCAATACATATGCTCCACTTTTACAACTGTCACACTTGACACTTAACGCCAATGTCTTCCTCGTGGAACGATGGAACTGCTACAGTCTGTAACCATAGGGGAAAACTCACACGTCTCTCGCACCTTTCGAGACAACCGAATCGTGCACTTCTACACTAGGCCTTGAGACAATGGACATATTATCTACTGCGTCATTCTCATAAAAATTATCAATTTCTCGTTCCTCGTACCTTAACTATCGATCACGGGGCTCGAACGAAAGCGCATACCACAATGCGACCTCGAAGCTGCTCACTCGTGCTGATGAATCCTCTATGCGACTTCGCGCTAACATGGATGTCATCTTTAAATACGCAATCACAGTGAATTTCCTCATCATACTCCACTCTTAAAAGAGTCATCAGTAGGGCATTATACAACAATAAGAGCTAACAAGCTCGCACACTGACTTCTGTGTGCTCAAGTCCTGCCTAAAGGACAAAATTTCGGCCTAAAATCCTGCATGCATCTCATAGTGCTTCTGTAATCAATTTCAATATTACACTAATCAGCTCGACATCCTTCATACCTCATGAGTGGGTTTCCCTCAAAGAGATAACTCGATCTCTTTTACCAAAATTCAACCACCACTTATGCAAACGACCACGAACAACCTGAACCGACTCCAACTATACCCATGGAAACCTAGAGTACCTCACTCCTAAATCGTATAAACCATCCATAACTAGCGTGGACATGTCAGTGACGAGGCCGTTTAAACAACCTGCAATTTAAAACCCTATCATCGTAGTAACTGTGAGCAGGAATCGTTCTAGCCAGGGACACTAGGGAATGATTATATCTGCATTAAAATAAGTTAGTAATATTCACAAATATAAGATAAACATACAAGTACAATTCTAGTACAACTATACAAGTATAAAACACATAAGTACAATCATATGTAATCGGCAAAATATAGACATGGCATCGATATGTATATACAAAAAGAATTAAATTTTTTACAAGCTATTCACATATTTACCGAATTATGATGGGGGTTTTTAGTGTTTGGTCCTAAATCTAATAGTTACATATATGGTGGTCAAACATCACTTAAACATCAAATAACACAAACACCTTTAAGAATGCAAATCAATTTCGTGCAAGGAACAACAACAACGTTTAGATGATTCTAGACTTTAATTAATTCCAATCTATTAGACTTCTCATGTGTACTTAGAAACTTCCTACCGAACCTGATTCTAAGACATATATGTGTCACCCTTGTTTAAGATTTCCTTCTGGTCTAAATTAAACAAAAATACACTTACGTTCTAGAGTCGATTAGAGACATGATCCTCGGTATGACGTCACACATTCTATTAGCATGTAAATCACTCACCCTAATAACCCTTTGCAATAACTAAAACCAAGAACTTCCTTCCGGCCTGAACTTAATCCTAGGTTACTACGGCTTATTAAACTCCCCACTTTGGAAACATTCGTGCACTAGACTATCCTAGGGTTCGATTACATGATCAGGTAGTGATTAATCAATTAAATTTTAACATGCATAAAAACAAAAACTACTGCCCTAAATCACAAAACCAACAAACAGAACATAATGTTACATACTACACACATTCACATGCAAATCACAAAGAAGAACATGCAATTGAACATAGAATGTAAAACCGATAAAACCAAAAGATGAATAATATTAATAAAATATAATTACACAGTAAAATTATATAAACCTTATGAAGATCCATACCTAACCTACCTAGATCAGATCGGCTAAGGAATGGTTGAGAATTGGTGAGGATCGGCGGCGATCGGCGGCGGTGAAGTGGTGGCGGCAGGTTTGGGAATTTTCTGTGTAAACGGGGTTTTTGGATAGAGCTTGGCTATTCTAAGCAAAAGTAAATTGTTTGACTCCTTTAAAACTCAACTATTACATGTGTATTTATAGGGAGAAACCCTATAGAATTCGGCAGCCCCTTGTCCTCATTGGTTTGAGCTTCTTCTTTTCCTTGTTGCACTAGACTCTGACTTCTTCAATGGCTGACTTGGGTAGTACTCCATGGATTTATTTCTAAATTTTGGACTCCCCTACATGTTAAGGGATCAATGTAGGACTCCCTTACACATTTTGGGCTCCATATGTAGCCGAATCCCCTCCATAGTCTCAGTAGAACAAGTTATCCTGTTTTGACCGGTAGAACTTTCCTAGTTGTTGTTTTGGCTTCTCCTTGGTGATTTCTTCCATTCTTCTTCTTCTAAACAACTTCCCATATCATCATTAAGCTCTTCATCAATCATTTGGCATGCTTGGGAAGGATTTTGGTGAAGAAACACACTCACGAACTCGGTAGACAACTTCAGCAAAATCTGTCCTGTTTCTAGCAGACTGATCTCCGCCCATTGATTCCATCATAACTCATTCCTCAGAACTGGATTGCTGCGATTCCAAAAGATTTAGAAACTAGACATCCACAGCTTTCCATCCATATATGGCACATCTCCTAGCTCCTATCAACTACCCCACACTTACCCTTTGCTAGTCCCTAGCAAACTAAATAAAAAACTCAATTAACGACACAACTAAAAACTTAACATCCAATACCCTTAATGATTTGTCTCAGATTCTTTAGCATAGCTTTCAAGTTTAGGCATTCGAGTGAAAAACGTAATTGCAAAGCGTCACAAATATGTTTCATAGCATGAACAGGTAAGAAATAAAGACATATAGCATGAACATGTATGACAATTGTTTCTCCTCACAATGACATACTCTCTTCTTTTCACTCATCCATGGTATTCACTCATAAGTATATGTGAGAGAAAAGATTATAAGACAACAAATAGCTTGCATATTTCATCAAATAAAAGCACTTTGTAAATAACATTTTCAGAAAAAAAAAAAAACCTCATTTAACAACTATGTACAATAATGGACCAAAACTATATGCTTTACTTATGAGAAAATCTTCACAAATCAAAGTTAGCTATCTTAAGAATCATGAATTAATCTCAATAATATGGTTGTAATAGGGCTTTGTTTCATAAGGTAGGAATTTTTAGGATAAGTGGTGCTTCAAGGTATCACCAAGACTTAGCAAAACTCGTTCCTCCTTATATCTCCACTCCACCGGTCAAATTTCATCAAGTTGGACCCTTACATCATTCTCAACTTTTTCACATATTACGAACAGGACAAAGGTTACATCAACAACTTTAGACCTTCAAATAATCACAAAACTCCAAATTCAAAAACTTTTTTTTCACAATCGTGCCATTATTTTTGTTTGTGTCTTGATCCGAAACATTTTTCTTTCTTTTATTTTTTCTTTTATTTTAGGATCACACATCTTTTTCTTTTCTTTTCACGGCACAAATACATCTCTTACATTCGAAGTTCACCCCACACTTGTTTGACAACATCAGACAACAAAACTCTATCGAAAGTACTTTGCCAAGTCTTGATAACAATGTAAAGGTTTAGCTATTCTAAGCATAGGAATTTTGTTTAAAGGTGATGAAATAAAAGACTCAATGTAGGCTCAAATGGGTTAAAACTAAGGAGTCTCACGACGGGCACAAAATAGGCATATGCTTTATTTGGCAATGGTGGTAATTCTAAAGAGATTTAAATTCAATCATATTCAAAATCAAAACAAATTATGATTATCAAGTTTCGAAAATCACATAAGCAAGTTCTAGTAAATTCTAGAGTCCATTAAAAAAAACTATAGCACATTGTTGTGGAATATGCAAAGAATGATGAGGTTTCAAAAGATAGTGAAAAAGATGTAAAAATTTCAAAAAATTTAGGCAAAATCGGCACAGAATTCACTCAATTAGAAAGAAAGTTTTTAGGATCAAAAGTTCACATAGGTTATTTCGGAACAATTTAACCAAACATGCATACTTCATAATCAATTAAGTCTTAAATATTCATACCATTTCACAGATCTATGAAATTTAAAATTTCTTAAAATAAATGTTAAACTATCCTTTATGCATTCAAAGATAAAATCATCATAGACTTTTAAGGGTATATCTTAAGACACAAAACAAAACATGTTACTTTTGTAACTCTACCCCACACTTAGAAAATTACATTGTCCTTAATGTAAACCCAAAATCATGTTATAATTTTCTAAGCATGCTTTTAAGTCACACAAATAACCAACACATAATAAATACAAATAAACATAAATTATCGAAATTAAAAACAAAACTTGAAATTGGCTAAATAAAAAGAAAACAAAAACAGAAAAAACAAAATCAAAGCACAAAACTGAAATCAATGAAGGAGTTAGAATGATTGTGCAAACTCTCGTTGATGGCTCTTCCATTGCTACGGTTGAAATGAGTTGTCTCTCATGCAGCGCTTAATGTTTTAAGTCTGTCAGCCTAGACACTCTCCAAAAGTGGCGTCACTTCTCCTCTGGTTGTGGTGGCCAACCACGAGTTGCTCCACTATGGTGACGACACTTGGTTATGCTTATTGCCTCCAAGTCTTCCTTGCTTGGCTCGGATACATTGTTGCCCTTTGAATCGTGCTTACTTGATCATGTTCCATGCCATGCTCGGCATTGTCATGCTCGGCCTTATGTATGCTCGGCATCATCATTGTTCTCGGCACCATTGCGTCCAACGTCACTAAAGAACTCATTATCTAGCACTTCAATGTCTTTTGTCAAAAACTGGTCATTCATGGTAACCTGTAAAACCAATTTGACACAATTGAACAAGATCAAAGTAGCATCATTATAAACAAAATTAAAAACGAAACCAAAAACTAAACTAAGCTAGCATTAAATCTAAAAGCTACGACATATATGCAAGAATGAATGCAACATGAATAAATGCAATGCACACACACACGGGTTAGTATGAAACAAAAATGCAATATGCACACGATATGCAAAACAATAAAACACAAGTATGATTGAATGCAAAATGAATGTAGTGCAAACACAATCCGGATAACATGAAACAAAATGTAATATGACATGATGCAAACAAAACAAAAACCTGCAAAACAAAGAATGTTAGCTAAACATGGCACACGGCATGACATGGTATTAACAAAGCAAGCAACTAGAACACATAGGACACACGACATCACATAGACACATAACACTTTTAAGCACAAGATGTCGACAACCTATAATGTTTCTAGTTGATTTTATTATCCCCTAATTTTCAAGGTACGTGGAGCAGGGAATACCACTATGCAATAGACTGATACAACCCAAGGTAGTGTTATGCTTCGTCCGATATACCTCAAAAATTAGAGCCAATTCGTGTGAAGCTTATGGCGTCATATATGTTCAAGTAAATTCTAGCGTTTAAAGTGTGGTGATGCTTCGGCCCAAACATTTGGCTAGTTCGAACGGGTTCTGTGGTTTCAGAAGGCAGTGTTGTTAAGATCAACGTAGGGCGAACCCCCTACAGGAACCAGGCAGGACTTGTTTAGTAATCACGGAGAGCGAACTCTCTATCGACCTCTTCACAGAGAAGAGATATCAGTCTATGACCTTGAGATGCAGTTAAACAAACCTGAGAACCATATTTATGAATAATAACTTGCCCTTTACTCAGTTGAGAACAAACTCGGTGACGAGGTCCGCTGGGCGACCTGCAATTTAAAACCCTTGATTGGATTTCTCAGACACATGTCTTTCCATACTACACACTCCACAGACTTGTACTCCTTTACTCTTAGCTAAATTCGACACTATCAGAGTCAGCTTGTTGAAATCTTCTTTAAGCTCTATTATGGCACTTGACTCCCCGACAACGGCGTCAAAAACTGACGAGGTCTACTGGGCTACCTGCAATTTAAAACCCTATCATTGTAGTAACTGTAAGTAGGGATCGGTTCTAGCCGGGGACACTAGAGAATGATTATATCTGCATTAAAATAAGTTAATAATATTCACAAATATAAGATAAACATACAAGTACAATTCTGTCACAACTATACAAGTATAAAACATATAAGTACATAATCATATGCAATCGACAAGATATAGACATGGCATCGATATGTATAAAAAAAAAAAGAATTAATTTATGTACAAGCTATTCACATATTTACCGAATTATGATGGGGATTTTTATAGTGATTTCTAGGGTCCTAAATCTAAATCTAATATTTACATATATGGTGGTCAAACATCACTTAAGCATCAAATAACACAAACACCGTTAAGAATGCAAATCAATTTCATGCAAGGAACAATAGCAACGTTTAGATGATCCTAGACTTTAATTAATTCCAATCTATTAGACTTCTCATGTGTACTTTCACCAATTTCCAAAGTTTCATGGACTTAGTGGAGAAGATCCGAACCATCATCTGTAACAGTTTGAATTTTGTTGTGACACCATGTGTCCTAGGGGTGCCGATTTGCAACTAGTCAAGATGAAGGCTTTTCCGTTTTCACTTGAGGACAGAGCTAGGATATGGTTCTTTACAGTGCCAGTTGGATGAATCACGTCATGGGCAACAATGATGAAAGAGTTTCTCCTTAAGTATTTTCCATCATCTAGAGTGACACAGATTAGAAAGGAGATTACTTCAATTAAACAAGACATGGATCAAGCTTTCGATGTGTACTATGAGAGGTACAAGGCTTTAGTTGCTTCGTGTCCTAACCATGGGATACGTGAGGGACTTCTGCTTCAGTACTTTTATGAGGGACTACGCCCTATGGAATGCCAATTCCTTGATTCTGTAGCTGGAGGTTCGTTGATGGAGAAAAGCAGAGAAGAAGCCAGTAACTTGTTGGAGATGCGTGCTACAAACAATCAATAATTTGAACAAGCTGACTCTGATAGTGTTAATGAAGCAAACATTTATGGAGAGTCAAGTGCCATAACAGAGCTTAAAGAAGATTTGAACAAGCTGACTCTGATAGTGTCGAATTTAGCTAAGAGTAAAGGAGTGCAAGTCTGTGGAGTGTGTAGTATGGAAAGACATGTGTCTGAGCAGTGCAATCAAGTTGGAAACAGTTTTGAGGAGATCAATGTTGTGGGTTATGGACAGCAGCTCGGCAAATTCTAAGGTCAAGGAGGTCAGACACTTTTTCAAAACTTCAATCTAAGAGCCAACAACAACAACGTGTTGAATCCTCAACCAAGCACATAAGGGCAGCAACCAGGAGGATTTGTGGTACGACCTCAAGGCAATTTTATGCCTAGGCCGTACCAACCATATGCATAACAAGGAGGACAGCCAAGTGGTGGAAGCAACTATGATGAGATTTTCAATAATATTGCCACTTCAACTCAATCTTTGTTGGCCACAACTCAAACCAACACCAAGGACTTTTGCATTGATGTCTAAGGATATTACAGAATTGAAGACTCAAATAGGTCAAGTTGTGGATTTTATGGGGAGATTTAATGAGCAAGGAAGATTGCCATGAAGCGTTATAAAGAATCCCAAGAACGAGCAAGCACAAGCTGTTGTCACAAGAAGTGGGAAGACATTGATGCCGCCACCTCCTAGACATTGTTTGTTTTCTTTTCGTTCGATCACCCTTTGGTGTCCCCGGCTAGAACGATCCCTACTTTTCCATACTACTAACGATTGCAGGGTAATTAAATTGAGAGTTGTCAGACCCCCGGTCCCGACAAGACGTCAGAATCGAAGAAGATGTTGTATATATTTTTTATTTATGGTTTTCGGCTTGTAATTAATTTTGGCCGATTTGTATTTTTGAAGTTTCGGTTTTGAGTTTATTGTAGATTCTAAAGTGAAATATATAGGGAGAAACCACTTTTGTTAATCTTAGCCTTAACCCTTCATTTTATTTATTAATCTCATGAGGTTGAGGGCGGCTTTGATTAACACTTGTAAACCGGTGTAGTGACCCGAGTTTGTTCTCAACTGAGTAAGGGGCAAGTTATTATTCATAGATATGATTCTCAGGTTTGTTTAACTGGATCTCAAGGTCATAGACTGATATCTCTTCTCGGTGAAGGGGTCGATAAAGAGTTCGCTCTCCAGGACCACTAAACGAGTCATGCCTGGTTCCTGTAGGGGGTTCGCCCTCCGTGAATCTTAACAGCACTGCCTTCTGAAAACACGAAACACGCTCGAGCTAGCCATGAGTTTGGGCTGAAACATCACCTCACTTTAGACGCTAAAAAATAACTTGACATATGTAATCTATTTTCTTCAACCAAATCCTAGAAACATGCTTCTAAATACCAACACATTCGGATTCAAAGCATACACAACATGAATTGCATTCATTTCAATCAAAATACCAACATTTATACAAATTGAGTTTTGGGATTCAAAACTCTAACTCTCAAAATCAAACTACTCACTACCCATAATCAAATACATAAGAAGTTTAGAGAAGGTTAGAGAAGAGAGGAACACAAGTTAAGTTCACAAATTGCTATAGACAACTATGCACCCACTTGAAATTAAGCTCAATCTCTTTACCAATCTTGAATCTCCTTTGTGTGATGAAGCCTTGATGCTTGTAGGTGAGCACTTCTTGAATTCCTAAAATAAAAACTAACTACAATGATGAAAATAAATAAGAAAGAAGAGATGAAAGGTCGAATGATGGGAGAGGGCAGAGCCCTTCCCTTCTTTTTTCTAGTGCGGCCGCTTGGTCTCTCCGTCTCCTCTCCTGGAAGAAGATAATCAGGAATATATATAGGGCTCTGTGGCTTTAAAGATGAGACTTTGTTGTTGCCACATGGCATGGAGCCATTGATGAATGAAATTGGAATGGCATGGTGATGCGTACTGATCTGTTATTTTTAAATCAATTTTATTTTTCTTACTCACAACTACATTGTCGTATATTGTATAGTTAAATAAGGGCCTTTCCCGCAGAAGACTAAGGAATTTCAACTACTCAAACAAATGTCACACAAGTGACTACTGATCCTAGTGACCAGAAGTCGAAAATATAATTAGTTAACTAACCTAAACAAGTCAGAAAAATATGAAAATATACAGAGACAGACTAGACACACAGATAAACAAGCACACAAATTTTAAAATGATTCGGAGTTTTTTTGCTATGTTAAATAAATACAAAAACACATAGAACAGAATGGTGACGGAAACTGATTTTGTGTTTTAGTTTTGGTAAACAACGAAAATAAAGATAGTTAGGGAAGATGCAATCCACCCTTGACAATCACATACAAGACAATTTGCTTAGTTCTAATCTAATCAATCTAGATGAAGATGCTTAGGTCGTCGATGGTAGTATAAGAAAGTAGGGGTCTCCCGGAGAGGATTGTGTCTAAATCACCAATCTAAGACTCAATCTAAACTTAAAAACCTAATCTGTCCAGTCAGAAAGAGCTGATTGGAAGACAACTCTAAACTACTCCAAACATGACAAAAATTTATAGACATGAACTAGACACAATAAACTAACGACTGACAAAGTTTCATGATTTTTGAAGGTTATTTACAATTAATGCTAAATAAATTCGACAAAACAGATGACAGAAAATCTACAAATATAAAAGAATGTTTTTAGGTTTTGAAATAGATAAGAAAAACAATATCTATGAACAACCATACACCACTAGAACATATTTTACCAAAGATTTATCAACATATATGCTCCTATTCAATCGAATGTCTTTAAGAGGATCATGTAGTGGATGTGGCTTTATAAATTGGATTTATGTTTAATACACAGATTATGTTAACTTACAAAATTTATAGTTAATGATGTGTTGCCTTGAGAAATAAGTTGTTATGCAATTAACACTTATGAATGTGTTTCAGAAATGACAACCTAAAATGGTTATGGAAAATCTGAACCAAGGAGTCGACCTTTGTGCCGATCATGCATGTGAATGCTATTGTACTGGTCTCAGCCTTATATGGAGGAATAATTGAAATGTTCAATGAGCTTCACTTGAAGAATGAATATGTCATTCAAGATGTCACTAAAATAGTGATAAGAGGTGTTGATCACCACATGTGTTAGAAAACACATGGAGTCCCATGGTTTCTCAAAAAGAAATGACGATGATGAAGCGGATGGAATTGAGTATCCATGTTTATAAAGAAGCAATAGATTTCGGGAATGAGACTATTGTAAGTTGTGAATGGTCTTCACTAGATGTGAACATGTATGACGAACAAAGCATAAAATAAGCCATTACTGTGGAATAATGAACTTTGGGTTGTGGTATGACAAAGTCAAGTTTAGAAAAGGAGGTTCATGCAATGATCTATGAAAATGAACTAGACTTTAAATAAAGAATTGTATATTCCTAATGTCTTATGAGTTTGGACGTCACAATTTAGTTTTGTCCAAAATAAAATACTGCAATGGGTGGTGGATTATTTATATGACAATTGTCAAGGAAATAAATAAACCTAGTTTTGTCACCCATATGCTTAAGTTTTCCATTTTATTGCATGGAAGACTAGGATATGTTAATTACGTTGCTTTGCAAAGACTAATTAACATGGATCACTTATCAAACAAAGTGTACAAACTCGATTTGGGAAAAAACTAATAAGTTCAACTTTCAAAGAAGACGTTGAAAACTATTTAATATAATTCATAGTGATATATGTGATTTGAGATCAACGCAAACAAGAAGTGATAAAAAATACTTTATCATCTTTGTTGATAACAATAAAATATTGTTGTGAGTACTTGTTGGAAAGCAAAGGTGAGAGAATAGAGAAATTGGTTCTTTATAATAACAAAATTGAAAATCAACTCAACAAATGTGGCACCTAAAATGTAGGGAGACGCCAATTTTATGGCTAGTGACCTTTTGAATAAGGTACCCAAAATGGGAAAAAGTAAAAAGAAACTTCATATGAACTATGGAAATGAATGTTATGAATCTTTACAAATAGGCTTACTCAATTAGACACGATGTCTAAGAAAGAACTATCAAGGCAATGTGCTTAAGCGAGCCACGCTCTACTAAAACCTCACAATCTTATCTAGTCGTGTTTGATTGGAATTACCGAAAAGATTGAGTAGTAATCTTTCAATTGTCTAGAGTCATTGAAAGTTTGATGTACTCAATGAGTTGTATAAGACCCGACATAACTTACTATACTGAGAGCAAGTTATGTAGTACATGAGTAATTCTAAAGCTATACATTGGCAAGT
Source organism: Comarum palustre (assembly GCA_951800085.1). NCBI lineage: Eukaryota > Viridiplantae > Streptophyta > Magnoliopsida > Rosales > Rosaceae > Comarum > Comarum palustre. Next base: position 205,395 of record OX637581.1, read on the forward strand.
AATTGCAAGAGTACTTAAGAACTTAAAGTATTCTCAGGGTTATGAGCTGCACTATACCAATTATCCAGCTGTTCTAAAAGGATATTGTGATGCAAATTGGATTTGACATAAAAAGATTAAAATCCACTAATGGTTATATGTGTTTACATTGGGAGGTGCAGTTGTATCCTAGAAATCCTCTAAACAGAAAATCATAACCAGATCCATGATGGAGTCTGAGTTTGTTGCACTGAATAAGGGGAAGAGGGAGAATGGCTATGCCAATTCATAGAGGATATTCCGGATAGAAAAAATATGTGCTCAGAATGGTATTATACATCAAAGAACTGCGTCTTATTCACCATAATCAAATGGTGTGGCTGAAAGAAAAAAAAATCATACCTTAAAGGAAATGATGAATACAATGCAATTCAGTACTGGGCTTCCACCCAACATGTGGGGAGATGTCATTCTCATGTTTAATTAGCTTTTAAATAAGGTTCCTAAAAAGAAAACAGAAAAGACTCCTTATGAATTGTGGAAATGAGTAAAACCATCCTATAGTTACTTGCGAGTGTGGGGATGTTTTGCAAATCATAAGAGGTGCATGTGGAATTCATCATGCAAATCAACTCATGCAAAGAGAAAATCTAGAAATTTTAGATTTTGCTTATTTTTAGGCATTTTTATGGCTCATTCGCACCACCTTCCATGGTTTAGAGTCATGTTCTCCATACATTACCTTAAAGCTAGTATATTGGGCTACAAGTATGAAAAATAATCATGACATTCGCTACTTGGAGGAATGAGTTATGAGTTCTACAAGTTAGCATCTTGAAGCAGCCATCCAGAAAGAAACTGAACTGCAATGAGTTTTTGTGGCCTTATTTCTTCATCTTAACATGTACCTATCAATGGGATTTCTATTTATACATCAAGTTGGGATGTTTTACAGCATTTTAGAATCAAGAATCATCTAAAGAGACCATGGGAAGACAAAGATACAAGCTCAAGAAGTCAGCTAAATAATAAGAAAAAAACTGAATTTCCAGAAAATGGCTTTCATGGTCATCAATTTTTTGATGAAGTTTATTTTGGGGCTGGTTTCTTAATCTTTTTAGAAGTTCTTTTAAGGGAGTTGGTTCATCTTGGAGGCTGTGATGTTAAAGAACAACGTCAAGTTATAAAACAACCAATAGGTGGTTGGTTCAAGCCCTTCTTATTCATCTAGAGTTGGTTTCATGAAGTGCAATTATACCTATCTTGTGACTAAGTTTTCTTAAGACATTGCTATCAATCATCAAGACCAATGCTTGTGGTCTTGCTACCGTATTTAATTATGCATGGGAGGCTTCTTTACGTCGAAGTGTTCAGTAGGAGCCTAAGCTCTTGTTTTTATTAGAGTTAGCTTCATGATTTTTAAAGTTCAGGTATTTAAGTTCATTATATGATTATCATGTTAGAGATTAGTTGTGTTGCTATATGGGTTGCCTAGCTACTGCTTATTGTCATTGAAGCTTCAAGAGTCAAGACTTATATTTGAGTTTGGAGTTTGCCAGTTAAGCCAGTAAGTGGTTTTTTACGACGTAAATGATGTATGGGGACTATAAGTCTTTTCAGCCAAGACACATGGCTTCTCCTTTAAGACCTGGGGGATTTACAGGATTACATGGATCTGTTTCATAATCATTAAGGAAGATTTCTTTCCTAATTGATCAAGAGAATCTGATTTGTCTTGATATGTAAGGAATGGCGAACCCTAAGGTTCATTATATAAAGGGTTTGATGGTGAACAAAGACAATCAATCAATCAACAAACAACTTTTGCATCATGCAAAACAAGCCTCTCTACCTTTACTAAAAAGATTCTTTGGGTCTTTTTATTCCACCAAAGCCCTATCCGTAGGCATTCACCGCTTCTACCCCATCAAAACCCGACCAGTCGGCAGTTCCCACAGCTACCTCATCAAGCATCATCTGTGAGCGAACAGTCAATCCCCACTTCACGAAGACCTATCCGTTGGCGAATACTCGCAAACCCATTGTTAGAGTGAATAACTCTAGCAAATATCTCAGTTTGTTAGAGAGCTCTTTGGCGAACCCACTGCAATCCCTCTTATAGCTCTGCTTAACCATACCAGTCTGAGTAAGAAACGTCCGCTTCGCGTGAAGAGAAGAACAATCCTAGATGCTCCTTAGCTAGGTCTGTGAAGAACCTAAGTGCCGGTCTGGTCAGCGTCAGTACATCAGTCGTTTGAGGAGAAGTCAGAAGGCGAACAAGTATCAAGAATAAGGTTGTATCTTCCACAAAAGGTACTGACACACTCCAAGACTGGTTGTTCGAGAAAAGTGATTTTCACCTAGAACATATATGTTCATTTAAATGGGATGTTGCATGGTTTGGCTAGCATGTTGGCTACGTACATGCACAATTAACTAGGTTTGGCTAGCTTTATATGCAGGGGCGAATCCATGTTAGGCTGAGATTAGGCAGTTGCCTAACCTCAAACTAAGAAACTCTATGGTTTTGCTCAGAAAATTAGTTAAAAACATACTCCAAAATGGGCAGAAATTGAAAGTGATAAAATTTCAAAATTATAAATACGCGTATAATGTTTGAAAGAATTTTAAAATTAATTGTCTTAAACGACCTAGTTAATCTCTAATTAGGATTGTTTTTAGTGAAAGTCAAAGAAAATAATTAGGTCATTAATATTTTTAACAAAACACAATTAAATGGTAATTGAAAACTTTAAGAGAATAATATAAAAACATAATTAATTGGTCACCCAGGTAAAATTACTATAATAGTTTTTTTTCTCTTCTAATGGTCAAAAATAGATCAGGTAGCTCATTTTCTCTATATATTGTAATGGATATTGAATTTAGTATTATTCATATTATGTAATTGATAAGTGTCAAACATAGTCTACTAATTCAAATATCAAGTGTTAAACTATATACGGTAAACAAATATATCAACGGTAATATAATTGTTCATTTAAGTGTCTGGTGTCTTAGTTATTTTATTTTTTATAGACTAAATTTTTTCCAACCTAAAAAAGAAGTCTGAATCCGCCACTGTTTATAAGTGTAATTGATTTCAAGAACAATTTGAAAAGACGTACATTTCAAATATATATTCTGCCTACTTGTTCAAGGCGTTTATTCGATCTCTTGAAAAATTGTAGCATGAAGGCTGAAGTTAACATTAACGTTGCTCCAGTATTCGATCAGTTTGCTAATTATTAATTAATTGGAGTAATTAAAGCATGCATATATGTGTGCCTAAGTCATATATATATATATATATAAAGACAAAGACTTTTTTAGATAAGGATGTCCTTATTTATTTTTACGGTGTGAATTTTCATTTTTAACTCATTTTTCGATTGAATTTTTACATCACCTTCTTGTCTTTAGATATTAATATATATAAATCATCTCTGTAAAATTTCAGCAAATTTAATTATTATAAAGGGATTCAAAACTGTGTTTTCCTGTTATAAATATAAAAAGTTTAAAATCGACGGACTTTTGTTCGTCCATTGATTTAATTAAATTGGAGTGCCTTAATGATTTTGACCTAATCGTTTGAAATGATACCAACGGCACCTATTTGTTTCAAACTTGATATTTTGGGCCGCCCTCAAATGTTTCGTTTCTATATAATGCTGGGAGCAGGTGTAAACCGGCCGGCCCGTTTTGATCAAAAAAATGGGCATGTCGCCTCTATCTGGGCCCGTCTTCGGGTGCTTCCACCTACGTAATAATTCATGGGAAATTTAGGATATGTATCCGATCATTTTAAGGGTATAAGGCTGATCCTTCAGGTAATAGCTATCATTTTGAAGACTTACGTTACCTCGATCGATCGTCAACAAGTCGATCATCCGGCAACTGGGATTAAAGTAAATACGGTCTTGGTTCATTAGAGTAAATTAAATAGGTTTAAGTAAGTCCTAATAATAGTAAATGTCATGCAGGGGGTTAATGTTACTATTAATTGTTGCAGAAAACTAAATAATTGAGAAGCAGCAGCAGCTTATTAATCCTCAAACGAAGCAATGGAAGTGGAACTGGGCAAATTAAGGCGGGGACATAAAGTTAATGAACACATGGAAAGGGGACAAGCCTCACATGTATCTCTATATACATATATCATGCATCAAATTCTACACAGCGAGATCTCTGTTCGGTTCCATGCATGCCTCTCTCTCTCTCTCTCTTATCCTCTTTCGTCTAATTATTATGATCTTCATTCTTTCCAAGCAATCAATCAATTAAGGGGCCGGCCATTCGGCCATTCCATCTTCCTCTTCTTCTTTTTGTAACCCAAAACCCAAGCAATCCCCCGTTCCCGTCCCCCATTTGATGCGTCGACTGTTAACCCCCTTCTGCATTTTGTGTTGTCCCCTTGTTCTTTGCTGAGGTTTTTCAGAGTATGACAAAAGCAAGCGGGGCGGAGCTAGGTGTAAAGGTGAGGGGGTCCAGTCCCCTCTAGTTTTCTAATCAGTCTAATTAAGCTTCATGTTTTAGCTTAATTGCAGTGATTTTTGTTCATAAATCATTGATAAAATCTCTCTTGATTTATGAAATTTACTTTAGTTACATCCATTTTTGTGAACAATAATTGATGAATCATCAATAAATTAACAAAATGAATGATTATTTCAAACTTTGATAGAATGTTTTCCATTAATACTTTCTCATTAGGTTATATTATGTCTATTATATCAAATTTGAATTAATAATTCATATATTTTTCTTCCTTATCTACAAAAAAAATAATATAATTTTATTTTTATATCTCATAGACTACCGTTTATATTTGAACCCCTAACTCTTCAATGCTGACTCTGCCACTGAAAGCAAGAGGTCCATTCATCTATCTATTCTAGCGCACAACTCACACCACACCGTTTTAATTTTCAAATATCATGTTTACAAATTAACACACTGAGAAATAGGTTCTTTTATTTTCAGAATATATAGTTAACTGTGATTCACAATACCATAAGGAATCCTTTATCATAATGCATGTGTGAAAGCCAGTTGGACAATGTTTTATGAGCCTATCCTTCTAGTATCTGCTGGATGATGAGTTTACTGATCAGACAATTAATTCGAATGATGGCCGTTAGTCCTAGCTAGTTGACAATTAATTCGAATGATGGATCGATCTGTGTGCATGCTATATTAGAACGTTAAGTGTGTTATCTACCGTGTGATTCATCGGGATCATAGCTGATTAAATGAGATTTTGTTAGTTACTCTCTGTATCATAAAATATATTTCATCTTTATTTGTGCATATCAATTGAGCTTTAGAATACGAATTTGAAGAAAGCTAACTAAATTTCATTTGATTAGTTATCGTCCAAGTGATCAGTTCTGATGTTATATAATCGAGGGTTACCGTTCCATATTCTTGGGATCTCCGATCCTCCCATTGTTCGATCCCATGCATATAATCAGCTAGCCAGACTGCTTAATTAACTTACTAATAATTGGGATTCGAATCTCAAGCAAGCAATTACTAATTTTGGTCAGTTGGAATGGAACGAACTACGAGATTAGATCGAGTCATATATATATATACACACATGAGATAAGTAAAATATGTGAATATTAAAAATTGGTATGACACTTATAAGAGTGTTTTACTAATTTTAAATTTAAACGGTTCATGTTTAACGTATTTAGTGTTTGTTCGTTAATTTGATTTAAGTCATTACCTTAATAATCACCTGAAAATTTATAAAGTGATATACTTATATGTACCTAAAAATTAAACGGATGAGATGTTAAAATGTGATTGAAAAATTGGTCTTTCAAACCATAAACTGAAAAATCATCAACTGATCCTCATTATATAGATCTTCATTAGAGTGCTCGCTACCATTAATTCCAGTCTTTATATATACTATTTCTACATCTACATTTTCTTGTTAATTGTAGTTGATGGCGTGTGTGTCATATTTCTATATATATATATATAAGTTAATATTATATATAAGTTAATATTATGATGTTGTCAAAATGTTCAAGAAAGATAGAAATATAATTACTAAGAGATGTCTTATTAGCAAAATAAGGTAGATGTGGTAGCTCCACCCAACCTCTACTCGATCTCAACCAGTATGATCGAAGAAAATTCCGAGCAATAATCAATCATTTACATATCGATCCCTTACTTTTGATAAATTAATTAAATTAAACGAATGAATCGGTTGTTCAGCTGTTCTTATTCATATGATCCCAACTACTCAACTATTTATGTAATTATGTTATAAAATTATATATACACACATATCATTGTTACATTCTAATTATCTTATTTATGGGAATAGGCTCCACCATAAGAATAATAAGGATTCCACAGCTCTTTGAATCATATATAGGAGAGAAACTAGAATTAATGCACCGATCGAGTGTACATGCTTAACGAAAGTCAACAATATTTGAAAGGAAAATTACTACTGCTTGCTCAAAATCGAAGCCACACAATAATTAAGAGGCCTAATTACTATCCACCTACTATTCTATTCAATCTCTCATTTCTTTGTCTCTCATTTCTAATAAATTATATTTCAAGTAAGCAAACATGTCGTAAGTTGCTATCAAGATGATGAAATCTTCTAGCTACGTAATCGACGTGTTTGTCCGATAATCTGATAACGACCTCACTATAAACATAAAATTAAATTTTCTTAATCACTCTATTTCATTCAAATATCATTGTAAAATAATCTCGGATGATATATTCTAACTAATTTCAGTTGTGCCGTACCCCAAATTGAAGCGTACAAGTTTGATTAACCGGTCTTGATTAGCTAGTATCAGAAAAGCCATCTCAGAAATGCCTAGCCTACTGGCATGCATATGGCTAGGTTTGGTGGTACGGATATATCGACCAAAACCACCAATAACAAGTTAATCATTCAATTATTGGAGTTGTTAAGCAATGACAATTGCAACTTGAATTTTTGCACTTGAACATTATATTTATATGACTGATCGAGATGGTTTTTGATATAAAAATAAATATCATGTGTCCACCCCCACAACCATACTTCCCAACTTATCACTTAATTAGTTCGTAACTATAATACGTTTAAGTTTTTATCATTTTAGGTTTTTTCATTTTTCATCTCTAACTCGAATAGGTTTAAACCTAAAAGGGGTCTTATTTTGACTCAATTTTTATTTTGATGAAAAACGATGAACAATTCATTAATAAATGCACACAATTATTTATGAGAAATTCTAAATTCCACATTCATCAATTAAGTGATCCCCTTATGGTTTGGTTTGGTTTAGGTTTTGACAACTAGCTAATATCATCTTCAATCCTTGGTATAAAACCTATAATAAGTTTATGATTTATAGAAGGGTGCAACTATTTCCACCATACAATGTACTCATTTAACCCTAAATTTTAATTTTCTATACTAAATCTACTTTATCCACCCATTTTGTTTTCCAATAATATCTATACATAAGATATGCAATAAAAAGACAAATAACAAAAATCTCATATTCTATATAGCAATTAAAAAACCCAATCTAATATTAAAGAGTGGTTTTAAATAAAACTCAATCTAATATTCCTTTCGATTATGCATCTAAAATGTATTATTTATAATACATAGTATGTCCTATTTTTCTAAATTTTACACAATTGTCAGCATTCAATTATAACATATAAACACCCAATTGCTATTGTCTTAAATAAGTTGATTATGATTTTTTTGTGTCTAACACTAATATTTTTCAATCAATTTGCAAGAATTATGTAATTTTCTTTATTTTCAGGAAAAATATAATATAGGTGAAAGGATGCAGTTCTTCATTATGTGATCTATACATAAGGTAGAATATAATATAGATAAAATATCTGATTATTAAAGTAAAATGATGAAATTCTAAACCATATACCCTAAACTCTAACCATATACCTTAAACCCTAAAATTGAGAAAGATATCAAATTTAGCTTTTTACAGTCTAAAGGGCAAATCATAGAAACCCGAAAAATAAAGAAAACTATTCACTACCAGAAAAAAGACTTTAGCCGACGAAATAACCAAAAACAGGCTGACAAAATTTTTTTTGTCGGCTAAGTTAAATTTTAGTCAGCTAAAGTAGAATTTTAGCTGACGTAAAATTTTCGTCGGCTATAGTGGAATTTTAGCCGACGAAAAAAATTTTTGTCAACTAAACTATTTTTTTTTGTCGGCTATGGTCTGTGAATTTTAGCCAACGAAATTTGAAAAGTCGACGAAATTAGGGTATTTCATCTACTTAAATACCTTTTAGTTACCAAATTGCACTACAGATATTTTAGTGTCCGAGTAACTATTGTGATACCAATCGAAGAGCAGAACGGGCACACGAGTTGTCACACCCCGAATCTTTTGAAGTTAATAAAAGTTACCTTTCACAGAGTTTCACGAGTTACCGAGGACTTTTAATTGCGATCGGTAATTCGATAAGTTAGCGCTCGAGTTAATTTTTGAGTTTTTAAAAGTACTCCAAATACCTGAATTGATGACTCGATGTTGTAGTACGTGTCGACACGAGTCTCCCGGTATTTTCGGAATATTTTTCGGAGCTTCTGGCTAATTTCTGTGAATTTATGAAGTGTAGGGTAATTTCCAATTACTATTCCGGTAAATAATTTTTACCATTCTACCATTTACTTTTTACTCATCTTAAATCTGAACCGTTAGATCGATTAGGGTTTTGATCTCAACCGTTGACTCGAGTATAAAAGGATTAGAGGGAAGTTGACTTCGGTCAAAACCGAAGTGGAGGTTGACCGCAGCTTTTCTCTCTCTCGACTCCTCTCGCCTGCGACGGAGACCCACGGCGGAGTAGCGCCCCCGAGCCATCTCTAGCCCACCAAACCACCACCAAACTACTCCTTTTCTTCTCATCTATCAAGCCCAATCATTCACTTCGACATCCCACCAACGACGGTGGAGATCAGAGGACGAGGACGGCGACTGTCCTCAACGGAAATCCGGCGACTCAGGTGGAGATTCGACGAACCGAGGGTATTTTCTTGCTCCTCTTGTCTTTCTCATCCTTCCCATGCTTCTGCAAGTCGAATCCTAGCCTTAATTTCATATTCCCTTTTTGGTTTTCTTGGACGAACACCGAGGTCCCTCTTGTCGAGTTTATGGCGTCTCCGAGGATCTCGTCGAGTCTTAGGGAGTATTCTTACATCTTGTTGGGGACTAGGTGCTTGATGGTGGAGTTTAGAGTGTTAGCAGTTAGACTGGGTTGGTACAACAACCCTGCTGAATCGGGCAGGAAGGTACCCGACACGGACCAAGTTCTGGTGAGCTTTGTTGTACATCGAGGAGGCCCAGGTACACCCTGGTGGAATTCCAATTTGTTTGGGTGAGAAGGAGGGAGCTACACGTTTTGATCCGGCAAGGATAAGGCGCTGAGTTCGTGTTTCAGAACTAGAGAAGGTAATCTCAGTTCCCTTTGTTGTTGTGAGCCTCTTTGGGTGTTGAATACTAATTTTTGGTGTGGTGGTGCATGTTTGTCGATAACTGGGTGAATGAAGAATAATAGGGAAGTCATGGCGAAATTCCGGCAAAAGCCGAAGAGGTTGGAATTGATTCTTTCAATAACCTAATTGTCGTAAAGTTTCTGTAAATTAAAGAAATTGATTAATTACGGTTAATTGGACAAAAGAAGGAAGTTCTATTTTGAGAAACTTTCCATTTAAGAAACTTTCTATTAATGGAAAGTGAATATTTGGGAAGTGAATTTAAATGAAGGTGAAATTCAATAGTAAAGGATTTGGGTAAATAAGGGAAGCTTGGAGTAAAAGATTGTGTGACTACCTGGGTTGTTGTGAATGAGTTGGGTAAATTTATTATTAGATTTATCGACTCACAATTAGTAATTTGGTTTAAGCCGTGGTTTGGATGTGCATAGTAATTTCACAAAATTATTATGCAATGACCTAACTTCAAATGAAATAGTAAGAAAAGTCGATACGCTGAGATTACGAAGTCAGAAACCAAACTTCGAGTCGATAATCGGGAATTAGTGTAGTGTTTGAAAAGCTGTTAAAAAGAAAGGAACTTGGTCAACACATGGTCAAATAAGAATTCCTGGTCAAACTAGGAAAAGACCAAGTCAACTATGGAATGACTAATATAATGATTTGTTTGTACAGTCTCTGGTTGAACGTGAGACGGGCTCGACTACGCGGTTAGTTCGAGGGTTTCGCTCGAGGAGCTTTCCGAGCGGGAAGGTCGCAATAGTACTGTGAGTGGACATTTGTTTTAAATTAAATTGCATGCTATATACTTTAATTGATTTCTCCTGCATATATGATTTCCTCCATTTATATGTTTTACGGTGATTTGGGAAAATGGGATTTAAGGATTTTAAAGGCAAACAAGCCGGGAAAGAGGTTCATACCCTTCCCGTGATTTTAAAGGATTTTCCCGGGATATGGTTTATTGATTATCTCCGTTTTGGGATTATGGAGGGGGATGATTTTAAAAGGAGAAACTTGGCTCATGGTTTTAAAGGGGTTTTCGATTTATTATTATTATTATTCCCACGAGGTTTTACAGGTTTTACTGGTTTTAAAGGAATTTTAAAAAGGGAAAAGGAAAAGGATTGTATGCTAGCATGGACCCTCTCCGGTGGAGCTGGTCAATAGACCCTCCCGGATAGTAGCAGGTCGGGACCCTCTTCGGTAGTAGCTGGTCAATGGACCCTCCTGAATAGTAGCAGGTCGGGACCCTCTCCGGTAGTAGCTGGTCACTGGACCCTCCCGGATAGTAGCAGGTCGGGACCCTCTTCGGTAGTAGCTGGTCAATGGACCCTCCCGGATAGAGCAGGTCGGATTTCTCGTGGATGAGGTTAACACCCCACATTTAAATTATTTATGTTTGAGCCAAGGCATCATTGATGATTTACTTGCATGCGGATTTTTCTTAGAGAAACTAGAGGGAGAGCATTAAAGGAAAGTAGAGTTTTTATATGTTATTTTTCGTCCACTCACTCTAACGGTTTTCAATGTTTCTCCCCTGGGCCCTTCGTTTTCAAATGCCCAGTGGTGCAGGGTTCTTGAGAGGAGGTCGAGCGCGTACAAGAGTCGAGGCATAGTCGATCATTCCGTTGCTGCTTGAAATTCTTTAGGGTAATCATCTTTGTAGACTGCTCTGACTAACCCAGTATAGCTAATTAAGTAGGTTAGGGAGCAGGATGCCTTCATGAGTTAGGGTTTGTTGTTAGATACTCATGGAAGTGCTGAGTTGGAATGTAGGAAGGGTTGGCCATTTCAAGGGGGTTTCGGTAAGAAGTCCCCTTGAGGTGGTCCCCGCAGGATTTACTTCGAGTTAAAGGGATTTAACTCGGGGTGGGTCCTGACAATTGGTATCAGAGCATTAGGTTATCGTTTCCTGTTACTACCTCATATACTTGGTATCACTTAGTGTCTATAGAGTGATGGTCCGACTGCGACGGATCCATCGGCATTTTATGCTTTGGACGCTTGGTGTTTATTAAGGATATGAGTTGGTACTTCCTGGTTGAGATATGGACCGAGTGGTCCTATAAACGTTTGAATCTTCAAGACTATGCCTCAGTACGCCGACCTCAAAGAGAGTTCCTGTAAGGAACAAGGTAAGCTCGTTACGTAATTGATTTATGAGTTCCCCAAGGGTTAATTGAGATTTGAGTTGGGGATTGAGCTGGATACTCACGTTGTTTAACGTTTGAGCAATTATGTGTAAGTACTCGGTGGTGAAACAGTTAATTCACACCTGGAAGGCTGTCATGGTTGTTGACAGGGATGTTGTAGGAACCTGAGGCAAGGCCTTGGTGTTCGGGTTATGAGACTCTTGGAAGTGAAGAGTCGTACGAGTTAATGAAAGAGATTGCATCCTGCGATGGAAAAAGAGCTGAAGTTGCCTAGCGCGATCTTTCAGAAAAGTTGAATATTAAGATTTGACGACTGCCAAGACTTTGTTGAGGTTCGTCATTAGTGTGGTTTCAGAGAAACCAACGGACGTATGAAGTGGAATGACTCAAGGAAGTTGAGTGTTGTATTTTGTGGTCTGGATCTAGTGACTAGTCCATGATGTGACACTACTGGAGAATGTTAAGGAAGTAAAGGCTAGTTTGGTCACTTGATGCTTTATGGGACAGCCACTGAAACTAATGGCTTGGGTCACCTTTGGTGCTGACATTGTTGTCGTCAGCTACGACCAGATTCTCTTCGCTCCAGCCACCCATGATTGGGGTACTAGAAGATTGGATTTGTTGGTGAGTCCAAGTGTGATTTGAATTGTTGGTGACAGTGCTCATTGGGCCATTTATCGTGGAAGCAGAAATTAAATCGTGTCACCAGATCTTGGGGCTCATGTCAACCATAAGGTGAGTTATCCACCTGTGGTCAAAGTATTTCAGTTAATACACATGTGGAGGGGTCTCTAGGTTGGCTGTGTTAGAGTCCGATTTACGGATCGAGCGAGTGTAACCAGTTGTAGCTAAAGGTAATTGGTTTCGGAATTCAAAGGAACATGTTGGAAGTGGCAACAAGCCACCGGGTCATGGACCAAGGGTGCTTGGGGTACCAGGGATAGTGATACGAGTCTTGATTGACTTTGTATTAATTGTGGCGTAGGAACCGGTAGTTGTGCAAACGGCACTGTTTGACGGCTGAAGATGTACATGGGTATACCCCACATGAGCACGTGTACCCTCCTGTGTAGGGAAGTGGTAAAGTTGAAATTTGGGTAGCACATGTTGGTAAAACATAATTATTGTGTGCAGCTGTGTGTGGTCAAAATGACACCAGGTAAGTGACTAAGGCTGATGATGACATCATCTTAAGAATGTGTCATGAGAGTTCCATTTATTGAGAACGGAGATTAAGGACGTTTGGTTAGAAGTTCTGTGCAAAACGTTAGTTGAATGGTCTAACCGTTTAAGTACAGGTCGGAAGTGGGTCATTGATAGTCGTTCCGGCTTTTATGATGGTTAGTGAAATTATTAAATGTCGTAAGTAGGTGGTCGGATGTTTTCTGGGCTAAATGCACGGAAGTGGTGAAGTGACAGCAGTGGGGCAAGGTTTACTGAATTGTTGAGTAGGAGAGAATGTTTGTAGTTGCTCAAGCTTCAACCTGCAACCAACGTCGTCCGTTATGACACTTGGTTTCGTCGAAGGTGATTAACTGAGCTTGATGGCATGGGAATTTTTGCACTCACTGTCGGTGGTTTAATCAAGTATTGTAACCGAAGGTGTACTTAGTCGTGTTTGGGGTCATAAGTTACACCCACTGCAGTGACGGGAAATAGCCTCAATTTGATCTGTGGAATGAGGATTTGATCTGGGAAATTGAATTCTTGGTGTAAGTTAATGGAATCCTGAGAGAATTAAAGAATAGTTGGCATTGCTATGGTCATTGGTCATTTGAGGAGTGACCCTACTTGTTAGGAATTATTGACCTAGAGGTAATTCTTGGCGCCACAAGTGTAGAGTAGTAGCAGGAAGGGTCATTGGAGGTGACCCTCAAAATTGTCAACATTTTCGGTGAGTGTGAAATGCGGTGGAACTAGGAAAGGTTTTTCCTTGATGACTCGAAGGTTTTACGAGTCTAAGTGAGGTAATATTTGTTACTGAGATTTGGTAAGGTTTGTTGCTAAGTTGAGCAACACTTCATTGGAAATCGTGGAGTGATTAAGCCACATTCAGATTAAGTTATGATCTGAGGGGATGTTAACGTGTGGCGGTGGATCGTTTAATATAGGATCTGGAGTGATAATGTGATTTTCGGTGCACGCAGTTATTTTTCCTCTTCAATTAGAATGGTAAGTGATTGGGAATCCTGAATCCTACCAAATAGAGTATACGGTGGATGGTAAACTTGTAGAGCATGGGGGACAGTTTTGTTAGAAACTGTCTAGTTGTGCGAATTGACTCTGTGAAGTTTACGCGCCCAGTGCGGTGATGATATTGGATAAATTGTGCCTTGACAACTGGATGCTCGGTGATCAATGTGGTTAAGTTCGGTGTGGAATTATTTTCCGATGCTTTGATCAGGGGTTACTTTGGGTGTGCACAAGTGGCACTAAATTTTATGTAGATGTCCGATCTGGTTAAATGTTCAAATTTGTCAGTTATTACCAGACGGTTTGGTAATGGAGGTATTTATGAAGGAAATATACTGGTTGAGCGGGTAAGGTTCTGGAATTCTTTTATGGGTAAGTCTATTCCAGGTTGTGTTGTGGATATTGTTTAATAGACGCACAGTTATGGTTGAAGTGCAAGTTCGGCACTAGGCGTCGTCCCAGGCTAAGGTAAGGGATAGAGAGGTCAGTGGCACCTCACCTAAGGGTAGTTCGGGTAGGTATTACCAGTTGTAAAGTACGCTGTAACCCCACAAGGTGATGATCGAGTGGCGACTCTAATGATCGGCTTGTTGGTAAAATCAAGATTTATCCGGTCAGAATAGCTTTGTAGGCAGTGGGAAGCCTGACAATTTGTTTTCATGCGAGGAGTAAGTATTGTTGGATCTCGATGTCTGGAGACTTGTATCTCCCTGATTTAAGGCTATGGTTTTGGAAATACGCAAAAATTCATGGCAACTCATGTCCTGTGTGTGCAAGTGGTTTGAGTAATGATAGAGTAAGGGAAGACAATTACTCTACAACAGGACAACCTGACAGAATGGTTTCTAGGAAGCGTAAACCAGATCAGGGAGCTTGGTTCAGATGAGGTGATGGTTCGTGTAACACAAGACGTCATGGTTTTCTCGTGGGCATGTTGTCATGGGTTTTGACCCCACGTTGTATATTGATATCGGAGGATTTAAATCCATTAGTAACATCGGACCCTACTCCTCAGCGTGGTAATCATTTCCTGCATAGGGAATGTGTGAGCTGATATCTAAAGTTCAACGAGAGAATACAAGTTGTTTCCGGGTGGCTCGTGGCCCCTTTAGCGGGTTGCACGGCTCCAGAAATAGCGAACTTCCCTGTATTCCAAGTTTTCCTGTGTAAAGAACAAACACGTCAAAGGCGTCCCCGGGTTTACCGAGGGAAGCCACTCCGATGCTTAAGTTAGACATTGTCAATTAAGCATAAAACTCGGGAATAGTCAAGAAGTTTCATCGTACCTTTATGGGGAGGCATGTGCCGGTATTTATAGTGGCATTGAAGGCAGCATTCCTGTCCCTTTCCAATGTGGGAGTAGTTTCCCTTGCTTTACTTAGTTTTATGGCGAATTGGGCCCAGACAAAGGGCCCAGAGTGGCTTCACATTTAATTGTAACCCGGTAAAGGTGAAATATTAGGTTCCACCTATAAACAAGTCCCCCAAGTCCTCAGTCAAGGGGTACGCTTGGGTGGGGACTTAAAATCGTTTCTTTACCGGGTTACAAAGTTAGCAACCAAACCCGGGGTACCCAGTCCCCCAAGTCCGTACGCAAGTGTAACCCGTAGACACTCTGTACGTTGAGAATTCAAAACGACGTCTCCGGGTTGTAGTGGGGGGAAATTGAAAAGTCTTCAGTTTGAAGTGGGGGAAAACGAAAAGTTTTCAGTTTTGGGACGCGGCATGCACGACACGTGTCGATTTTCTCGAAAAACCGAAACGTCCCTTCAGTGTACGTCTCTAACTGTATAAATAGGGGTTGAAGGTGACAGTTTTGTCTCACCTCCAAACCCGATAACTTTTTCGTGCTTTTGCTGTCACTTTCTTTTGTCGCTGTTTTTTTTGATTCTCAATCTCAAATCGATCCCAAAAACCCCTTCAAACCCTCAAAAGTAAGGTATTGTTTCTTCTTCCCTCCTTTTTGATTGTTTTGGGACGATGTGTACTGTTTCTGGGTTCCCAGGAACGTTTTCTGGGTCTATGCGTCTGGGAATTTAGCTTCGTGACGCCGGGTTACCTGAGTTTTGTTGACGCCCCCGTGTTTTCTTGTTTTGCAGATGGCCAACGAAACAATGGACACTCACGTCCCCGAGTTTGCCTCCGTGACCTTCACTGATGGGACCGCTCTTGACCCTCCCGGGTACTCATTGACAGCGGAGGAGATCGTGGAGCTAAGGAGCAACTGGAAGATCCCCGAGTCTGTAGAAATTCGGCCTTTAGAACCCGAGGACCAGTTCTTCGCTCCCGGGGATGGGTGGACGCTGTGCCACGAGTATCAGCTACGCTGCGGCTTGTCACTCCCGCTGAAGGTAGAGGTGCAGTATCTCTTGGCTGCGAGCAACTTCGCAATCAGGCAAGTTGGACCGAACATGTGGAGGCAGCTACTTGGGTTGTGCGTTATGTACAAGGTATTGAAGCAGCAGATGCCGACCTATCACGAGTTACACGCCATGTACCGGGCTGAGTACTCCCGGAAGGCGGGTTTCAGCGGGACCATCCAACTGAAGTCCAAAGCGGTTTTCAAGAAGATCGTCGAGGACCTGCCAACCTCCGTGAGCCGGACCTGGAGGGAGAAAAGTTTCTTGATAAGAAACTTTCAAGACCCGGGATACGCGTTTCAAGTACCGGGTGACTTCCAGCCACTGATGAGTAAGTCCTTCTTTCTCTCCGGATTCTTCTTTCTTTTCTCTATCCCGGGTTATAATTATGTTACTTGTGTTGCAGACGTCCCCGACATTCCTCTGGAGCCGGTGATGGAGAAGAGGATCCGGAGGATGCTGTGGGCCTTTCGGGGGCAAGATGACCGGAGTTCATACCGGCTTTGTAGGCTGTATGTGTACAGCAGGTGCCGGTTGATGGAGCTCCCAGGTTTGTCTCGTGTTCCTTCAACTTTTGTTGTTAAATGCTTCTTGTGTAACGGGCTATATGTGTTTCTGCAGCTCTTCTCCCAATGGAGTTTACGAAGCGGAAGAACCCGGGAATATACGACGGGTTTGAAGATAAGGCTGTTTGGGCCGGGATCCGGACACAAGCAACGGATGGTCAATTATACGACATTAACCTGACCACGAAAGCGGCTTTCCTGCGCCCAGAAGCAGAGCAAGGGGATACTGAGAAATTCCTCGTGGACACCTTGCACTTCAACGAGATCCCCGGGTACCTTGCTGAGGTACTTGGCACGGAGATGTACCAGGAGTTAGATGAAGAGATTGTGGGGAGCCCCGCGGAGGTGGCGGAAGACCCGGTGATTGAAGAACCGGTGACTCAATTTACCTTCGCCGATGAAGAGATTGAAGAACCGGTGATGAGCGCGGTTCCCTCGTCTGTGCTCCCGGGTGAGGAGGAGTTTACCGAAGAGGATGACGACGGGTGTGAAGAAGTTGTCGGTTTCGAAGGGGTGGCGAGTGAGAACCCTGAGGGGAGTAACGGGAGCGACGAAGTGCATGAAGTGGAACCCGTCCCCTCCCACAAACGCACCCGGGAGGCATCCAGCTCGGCAAGGTCCGAGAGGAAGAAGAGGAGGAAGGAGAGGAAAGAGAGGAGGGAGAGAAAGCAGCACCGGGATACTGACGAGATAATGGAGGAGTTGGCGAGCGGGGGAATGGCGGACGTGGCCATCCAAAGGATGGTAGCGGTTTACTGCTCTTGTAACTGACTTTCGAATAAAAGTATTCAAGCTATTGGCATAATTTTTCCTGTCAAATAACATGTTAACTTGATGCATATCTCGCAAGTGTAGAAAAAATTTACATATGGTGCCGGTCTGGCATGTTATCGTCATAAAATAACAATAGGCCCGGTAGGGCTTTACCGGTCCGTTAGGGCTTCCTGTCAAATAACACGGTAATGTAATGCATAATATACAAGTGTTGACAAAATGTACGCATATTGCCGGTTTGGCATGTTAACATTATAAAGTGAAAATGGGGCCGCTCAGGCTTTACGGGTCCGTTAGGACTTCCATGGGCCGCTAAGGCCTTGGGTGGGAATGTCTTTCTATAACACGGTATTTTTCCCTGTAAAATAACACGTTAAACTGATGCATAATTTGCAAGTGTGACAATTCACATATATAGTGCCGGTTTGGCATGTAAATAACAATAGCGCCGCTAGGGCTTCACGGGTCCGTTAGGACTTCCAACCCGATGCATAACCTGTAAGTGTTAACAAATTTCACATATAATGCCAGTTTGGCATATAAATAAAGATAGTGCCGCTAGGGCTTTACGGGTCCATAAGGACTTTCAAGGGCCGCTAGGGCTTTCACGGGCCCGTTAGGATTTCCAAGGGCTTCCTGCCAAATAACACGGTAATCTGATGCAAAATATGCAAATGTTGACAATTTATACATAATGCCGGTTTGGCATGTAAATAAAAATAGGGCCGCTAAGGCTGTACGGGTCCGCTAGGACTCAAAGACTGAAATAAGGCCGTGAAAGGCTTGCAATATTTCAAGTTAAGGAGATTACCAGAGATTATCGGAGATTTCTGAGTTTGACAGTGAAATAAGGCCTTTAAGGCTTGCAATATTTCACGTCATGTAGACCGGAGATTATCGGAGATTTATCGGAGCTTGCCGAGTTTTGACCATGAAATAAGGCCGTGTAAGGCTTGCAATATTTCATGTCAAATGGAGATTACCGGAGATTATCGGAGATTTATCGGAGCTTGCCAAGTTTTGACCATGAAATAAGGCCGTGAAAGGCTTGCAATATTTCATGTCAAATGGAGATTACCGGAGATTATCGGAGATTTATCGGAGCTTGCCAAGTTTTGACCATGAAATAAGGCCGTGAAAGGCTTGCAATATTTCATGTCAAATGGAGATCGCCTGCATTCACTCAACAAACTGATTTGATAGACATAACCCGGCCGGGTTTTATGTGGGCCTGAAAGGCTTTATATATATAACATCAAAATATAATAAACTTGGACAGTTGTAGATAACTTTTGTACCTACTTGGGATGTACGCACTGTCAAAATTTCGCGGGTTTCCATAACCCGGAGGATTCCATCATTGTTCTTCAAAATATTAAGCGGGAGGTCTTGAGTTCATCTCTCAACGAGAGCACCAATTGTTTCCGGGTGGCTCGTGGCCCCTTTAGCGGGTTGCACGGCTCCAGAAATAGCGAACTTCCCTGTATTCCAAGTTTTCCTGTGTAAAGAACAAACACGTCAAAGAGGCGTCCCCGGGTTTACCGAGGGAAGCCACTCCGATGCTTAAGTTAGACACTGTCAATTAAGCATAAAACTCGGGAATAGTCAAGAAGTTTCATCGTACCTTTATGGGGAGGCATGTGCCGGTATTTATAGTGGCATTGAAGGCAGCATTCCTGTCCCTTTCCAATGTGGGAGTAGTTTCCCTTGCTTTACTTAGTTTTATGGCGAATTGGGCCCAGACAAAGGGCCCAGAGTGGCTTCACATTTAATTGTAACCCGGTAAAGGTGAAATATTAGGTTCCACCTATAAACACAAGTATTCTTGAAGAAGTATCACTCGCGACAAGCGAGGGGTTGTTGCATCAGATTGATTATTAGCGGTATTGTGACGACGTCACATGCGGTTGGTAAGGACAATGTTGGTGTTTGTTTGACTAAACGAGAAGGGATAAGAGGTTGATTACTGGTCGAAGTTGTTGTGTCATGCAGTAGGAATTTCGAAGATTACAGATGGTGGATCAGTGATAAGTAGTGTAGTATTCCACCTCATAAATGAGATGGAGTACAGTAAGAATTCGGTGATTCAATTAATCAATGATTCAAGAGAAAATCATTGTGATCCACGGTAAGACTTCAGAAGCTTTAGTTTTGACCCGAGAAGAGTGGTCGGAGGTGTCGAGTGGTGTAATTGGAATTTCGAGGATGAAATTTCATAAGGTGGGGAGAATTGTCACACCCCGAATCTTTTGAAGTTAATAAAAGTTACCTTTCACAGAGATTCACGAGTTACCGAGGACTTTTAATTGCGATCGGTAATTCGATAAGTTATCGCTCAAGTTAATTTTTGAATTTTTAAAAGTACTCCAAATACCTGAATTGATGACTCGATGTTGTAGTACGTGTCGACACGAGTCTCCCGGTATTTTCGGAATATTTTTCGGAGCTTCTGGCTAATTTCTGTGAATTTATGAAGTGTAGGGTAATTTCCAATTACTATTCCGGTAAATAATTTTTACCATTCTACCATTTACTTTTTACTCATCTTAAATCTGAACCGTTAGATCGATTAGGGTTTTGATCTCAACCGTTGACTCGAGTATAAAAGGATTAGAGGGAAGTTGACTTCGGTCAAAACCGAAGTGGAGGTTGACCGCAGCTTTTCTCTCTCTCGACTCCTCTCGCCTGCGACGGAGACCCACTGCGGAGTAGCGCCCCCGAGCCATCTCTAGCCCACCAAACCACCACCAAACTACTCCTTTTCTTCTCATCTATCAAGCCCAATCATTCACTTCGACATCCCACCAACGACGGTGGAGATCAAAGGACGAGGACGGCGACTGTCCTCATTGGAAATCTGGCGACTCAGGCGGAGATTCGACGAACCGAGGGTATTTTCTTGCTCCTCTTGTCTTTCTCATCCTTCCCATGCTTCTGCAAGTCGAATCCTAGCCTTAATTTCATATTCCCTTTTTGGTTTTCTTGGACGAACACCGAGGTCCCTCTTGTCGAGTTTTTGGCGTCTCCGAGGATCTCGTCGAGTCTTGGGGAGTATTCTTACATCTTGTTGGGGACTAGGTGCTTGATGGTGGAGTTTAGAGTGTTAGCAGTTAGACTGGGTTGGTACAACAACCCTGCCGAATCGGGCAGGAAGGTACCCGACACGGACCAAGTTCTGGTGAGCTTTGTTGTACATCGAGGAGGTCCAGGTACACCCTGGTGGAATTCCAATTTGTTTGGGTGAGTAGGAGGGAGCTACACGTTTTGATCCGGCAAGGATAAGGCGCTGAGTTCGTGTTTCAGAACTAGAGAAGGTAATCTCAGTTCCCTTTGTTGTTGTGAGCCTCTTTGGGTGTTGAATACTAATTTTTGGTGTGGTGGTGCATGTTTGTCGATAACTGGGTGAATGAAGAATAATAGGGAAGTCATGGCGAAATTCCGGCAAAAGCCGAAGAGGTAGGAATTGATTCTTTCAATAACCTAATTGTCGTAAAGTTTCCGTAAATTAAAGAATTGGATTAATTACGGTTAATTGGACAAAAGAAGGAAGTTCTATTTTGGGAAACTTTCCATTTAAGAAACTTTCTATTAATGGAAAGTGAATATTTGGGAAGTGAATTTAAATGAAGGTGAAATTCAATAGTAAAGGATTTGGGTAAATAAGGGAAGCTTGGAGTAAAAGATTGTGTGACTACCTGGGTTGTTGTGAATGAGTTGGGTAAATTTATTATTAGATTTATCGACTCACAATTAGTAATTTGGTTTAAGCCGTGGTTTGGATGTGCAAAGTAATTTCACAAAATTATTATGCAATGACCTAACTTCAAATGAAATAGTAAGGAAAGTCGATACGCTGAGATTACGAAGTCAGAAACCAAACTTCGAGTCGATAATCGGGAATTAGTGTAGTGTTTGAAAAGCTGTTAAAAAGAAAGGAACTTGGTCAACACATGGTCAAATAAGAATTCCTGGTCAAACTAGGAAAAGACCAAGTCAACTATGGAATGACTAATATAATGATTTGTTTGTACAGTCTCTGGTTGAACGTGAGACGGGCTCGACTACGCGGTTAGTTCGAGGGTTTCGCTCGAGGAGCTTTCTGAGCGGGAAGGTCGCAATAGTACTGTGAGTGGACATTTGTTTTAAATTAAATTGCATGCTATATACTTTAATTGATTTCTCCTGCATATATGATTTCCTCCATTTATATGTTTTACGGTGATTTGGAAAAATGGGATTTAAGGATTTTAAAGGCAAACAAGCCGGGAAAGAGGTTCATACCCTTCCCGTGATTTTAAAAGATTTTCCCGGGATATGGTTTATTGATTATCACCGTTTTGGGATTATGGAGGGGGATGATTTTAAAAGGAGAAACTTGTCTCATGGTTTTAAAGGGGTTTTTGATTTATTATTATTATTATTATTCCCACGAGGTTTTACAGGTTTTAAAGGAATTTTAAAAAGGGAAAAGGAAAAGGATTGTATGCTAGCATGGACCCTCTCCGGTGGAGCTGGTCAATAGACCCTCCCGGATAGTAGCAGGTCGGGACCCTCTTCGGTAGTAGCTGGTCAATGGACCCTCCCGAATAGTAGCAGGTCGGGACCCTCTCCGGTAGTAGCTGGTCACTGGACCCTCCAGGATAGTAGCAGGTCGGGACCCTCTTCGGTAGTAGCTGGTCAATGGACCCTCCCGGATAGAGCAGGTCGGATTTCTCGTGGATGAGGTTAACACCCCACATTTAAATTATTTATGTTTGAGCCAAGGCATCATTGATGATTTACTTGCATGCGGATTTTTCTTAAAGAAACTAGAGGGAGAGCATTAAAGGAAAGTAGAGTTTTTATATGTTATTTTTCGTCCACTCACTCTAACGGTTTTCAATGTTTCTCCCCTGGGCCCTTCGTTTTCAAATGCCCAGTGGTGCAGGGTTCTTGAGAGGAGGTCGAGCGCGTACAAGAGTCGAGGCATAGTCGATCATTCCGTTGCTGCTTGAAATTCTTTAGGGTAATCATCTTTGTAGACTGCTCTGACTAACCCAGTATAGCTAATTAAGTAGGTTAGGGAGCAGGATGCCTTCATGAGTTAGGGTTTGTTGTTAGATACTCATGGAAGTGCTGAGTTGGAATGTAGGAAGGGTTGGCCATTTCAAGGGGGTTTCGGTACGAAGTTCCCTTGAGGTGGTCCCCGCAGGATTTACTTCGAGTTAAAGGGATTTAACTCGGGGTGGGTCCTGACACGAGTAAAACTCAAGGCTAATGCAAATGAGTTTTTTGGTCATCCGAGTTCATTTAAGGCATCAAAATGAAGTTTTTCAAAAGGCATAACACACGAAAACGTCTGTATCTATATCTATATGAGGTATTTTGGTTGAACCTTAAACACAACAAACTCTCACCATGATGAGACACAACTGTTCATCTATAAATTTTGAGACATTTATCCCTCGATGATAGGGCTCCCCATATGGATAAATAATGGTAAATAGTATGCATGTTGTGATTCTAGTCATCAAAATTCACAAACTAAAATACAAACATCAGATATCATTAATATGTTGAAATATGTATATAGTAAAAAATTCAACTTGATCCGATAAATTTAAGGCCTTCATCCGGACGGTCAATCCCGTAAGTCAAATCCCTAAATTGTATTGACCGCAACTATCGGCACCTAAACTTCACCGAAATTACATGATTTTTCAACCGTAGACGTATTTCACTATTTTGGTCATATCTTATTTCACGATTTTTTTGCGTTTGAAGTTTCTACGTAGAGTTTGTTTTTGAAACGGAACATTTACTTAAAGCTTAGTAAACAAGTTATACAACATTAGTATGCATGTCGTGATTCCGATGAAAGTTGAGAAACAAAATCCGACCGTCTGATATGATCATTATGTTGAAATATGTCTATAGGTAAAAATTCAACTTGATCCGACAACGTTAAGGGCTCGATCCTTACGGCCAATCTCGTAAGTCAAACCCCTTAACGTACGGAAACGATCATTTGACCGTCTAAATTAAGTATTTTGTCTGGACCTTCAACTAAAAATAGTTTTAAATCAATGAGATGTAACCACTGGTATAAAAAATTTATGAAAAATAACCACCGGAGGTAGGGCTACCTCTAGGGAGAAAGAATGGAAAATTGCGTTAACCGTAACTATCGGCACTGAGACATTACATGAATTACGTGATTTTTCAACCATAGAAGTATTTCACCATTCCGGTCATATCTTATTTCATGACTTTTTCCGTTTGAAGCTTCTACGTATAGGGTTTAGGGTTTTAACCGACGAAATTAGGGTAATTCGTCGGTTAAAGTTAAATAAATAAATAAATAATTTATTAAAATTCATCGGCTAAAGTTACTGAAAAATTCAAAATTTTTGGCTGTGATTTTGAAAATTTTGAACTTTTTCCGATTAAAATTTTGAAGTTTAGCCGACGAAATACTCTAATTTCGTCGGCTAAACTTCAAAATTTTCTGTATTTTTCATTTTCCTCCTCCTCCTCTAAATCCTTCTCTTCCCCTAACTCCTTCTCCTCCCCTTCTCTCTCCTAACCTTCTCCTCCTCCTCCTCCTCCCCTTCTCTCTCCTCCTCCTCCTCCTCCTCCTCTTCCTCTTCTTCTTCTTCTTCTCTTCCTCATCCTCCTCCTCCTCCTCCTCCTCCTCTACCACCGGAGTAAAAACAATAAAGAAGAAAAAAATTAATCAAAAATACAAGAAATAAAAAATAATAATAAAATAACTATAGCCGACGAATTTTATTAAAATTCGTCGGCTAAAGTTGAAAAAGAAAAAAAATAAAATAACTATAGCTGAAGAATTTTATTAAAATTCGTCGACTAGAGTTAAATAAATAAAATAAATAACTAGAGCCGACAAATTTTATTAACTAGAGCCGACGAATTTTAATAAAATTCGTCGGCTAAAGTTAAATAAATAAAAAATATAAAAAAATAATAGCTATAGCCAACAAAATTTAATAAAAATTCGTCGACTAAGGTCCAAAAATTCGTCGGCTAAAGTCCACATTTTAGGCGACGACATTTTTTTTCGTCGGCTAAATAAATGACTTTTGGCCGACGATAAACAGTAATTTCATCGGCCAAGTATTGGCCGACGGCTTTTTCCTGACGACTTCTTAGCCGACGACGTTTTGTCGGCTAGGACTTTAGCAGACGAAATTTTATATTTAGCTGATGAAAATTTTTTGTCGGCTAAAGTACTGATCTTGGTAGTGATTAATTATAGATATATGTTCTATATGAGAAATTTGTTTATGTGATGTGGGTGTAAAATAAAAGAAAAATATGTATGAGTTTATCTTAAAAAGAGGTCTAATATTTTAGATTATTCTCTAATTTCCTCTTATTATTTTTTTCTTATTTGAAAGAGATGTTGCTTAATTTGTAAACAAACTAGCTGCTGCTGATCTCAGTTGTACGTAGATAAACAATAATTAGTCGTATTTTTTTTCATTTTGAATGGTGCTCGATCGATCCGGGGTACTTTCATCGTCTGCATCCGGCCGGCCAGTCCATATATTGCAAACGAGAAGAAGACACAAGCAAGGATCTGTATGTCTAAAATTAATTATACAGTAATTCCAAGCGAGGTGTACTATTAATTAGCACATCGAATGGTATTAACTTTGACTTATAAATAATGCCACGATGCTTACATTTAAACAACCAACGACTCACAGGCATACTTTGCTTATGTATATGCATGCATATATTAATCATCATCATCTTATATTTTAAAAATTAAACAACTGTTGATGAGGGATCATACGTACATGATAGTCTGTATTTAAACAAGTACATGATAGTCTGTATTTAAACAAGTACATGATAGTCATCTGATAAAGGTGAAAACCTGTTTTATATATTGACTATAGCGGATGAGCCTATATTTATATCCATATATATATATATATGATTGTATATTAATTGTATACATACGTACGACCAAGTATTTATGATTCATTATTTAAAGAAATTAAAACGAAAAATATCAGAAAATTGCAAAAGACACTGAAACTTACGGCATTTTTAATTATTTTATAACGTGGTTAATTAATGATGAGAGCGGTTTGACATCATGCGGCCGCATGTGAATGTGCCAAAATGTTGACTAAATTTTTTTAATGGGATGAACGCAGGTCAGAACTATAGAAGATGCTCATGTTTAAACAACCATATGAATATTCAACAAAAAAAGAAAAACTCAACATGAATAAAAGAAACAATTTATTTACCTATACTACCAGTGAAGCCGGCCTATTATAAATTTTAAGCAATAAAAATAAGGAATATTATAGGTTGTAATTAGGGTTGCATGTTTGGTTCGGATTCAAGTCAATTCGATCTAATCTGAATAAGGTGGATGATCAGATCCTGATTATGAAAAAAAAACATCTCTTGATGGATCCGATCCATTTAACAAAGTTTCGGTTTGGATCAGATGTTGACAAAAATAATACAAAAACCCGAATAACATTAATATTGTACTTTTTGAGAAGAAATATTTTATTGATAACGAAAACATTAATATTGTACTTATTTGTTATGTAGTAATACTGAGTTATAATTAATAAAGAGAATGACATACTACTACCTTAAACAGTTGCAAAACACAACAAACCTGTTTGAGCGTGATTTTTCAGGTGCTGGCGTGCCAACGTTTTCGAGTTCATCGTAACCGTCTTGTCTAGGTGTTGCGCGTATTCTTCCTGACTTCGTCTCCAAGCGACTGTATGGATTCTTTTACCAAATCTAAGATTTCATTTAGGGTGCTTAAACAACGAAAATTAAAATGATATTTGCTGGAGTAAACCCCAACAATGTCGATGGCGGAAGGTTCTCTAACGGATCACAATGATAACTGATGGATCAGTGATCTACACATTTTATACTTGATTCTTAGTAGGTTTTTCCCTTCATTTAACTTCGTTAGGGCTTTAAGTCTTTCACTTCTAACTTACTTTAATGTTTTTAGATACTCAAATAAAAGAGATGAATAAAGGAGACAGAATTGAGCTTAAAACGCATCAAGAAAAGTTTTCCTAATTTGACTAGGGAATGATGTGGTGATCCTTCTGGAAGAATAGCTACCGAATTATGTGTATCTCTCACCTAATTCATGGCCGAAATATCTAAGATATGCTGCCCAAATTCAGACTAGATATTCCTTTCTATTGATTTCGGTTTAGTAATGAAAGAAATTATCTATGTTTTGCTTTACTTCTATTCTTCCATGTGTTCTTAGTTTTCTTTATTTGGATGCATGTGCTAGCTTTAAGTTCTTAATGCTTTGAGTATGTTTTAGAATAGGATGCGTCATTAATTTTTCTATGGCATGTTCAATGATTTCTGAAAAGTGGTATTGTTTTAAGGTGTTATGCGTCATAGCATTCGTATTCAATGAAAGAATGTGTGTGTATCTAGATTAAAACTAAGGATTTCGAAGATGGTAAATAAAGTTAAAACATGAAAGTTGGCTAGGTGAAAGAATGAGATGATCACATGTATATAGTAGTCTCAGATTTTATTTTCGTAAGCATGATTAGAATCTTAGGTTTCTTGATTGTTTAAACTTGTCTATGAGTGAAGCATCTTAGGAGTCTATGATTTATTGTTGTGTTTGCATGTTTTGTACTTATATTTAGTAGGTCTTAGAAATCCAAATATGAACTCCCCCATTATTCCTAACGTATTCATGCAGGTACAACACCCTCAATCCCCGGTTAAAGAACGATACCCTATTTACCAATGCTACATCTACACCAAGGGTTTTAAATTGCATTATGTCTTGATTGATTATTGAGTGTTAATTTGATAGTTAGTTTAGACGATGTCAATCAGGTCCTAAGATGGAGGCGAGATTTCACTGGCGGATTAGTAGAATACCAACAGATTGGTCCTGTCAAAAGACTCCAAATAATCTTTTTGGTTGTAGGAGCGCTCCTGAGAGACGTACGTAGTGTTTGCAAGTGCTGCAAAGGTTTGTATTTGTAACTTGAGTCGTTCTCTTCGTGTTTGTCAAAACCTCATGTATATAGAGAGCTAGGTTCACATATCCTTGCAGATCAAGGTAAAAATATCATTCCTTCTTCACTTTGTCTTCGTGGTCAAGCCATATAATCCAGTTAAGGAATACAATCCTCATGTAATTAATTATACAAGACTTCTCGACAATTAAGGAATCAAAGGTGACTAAACCGTTTTTTAGATAGCACTACGTCTGTCATTTGTACCTTGATTGCCAAGGTAACTCGATCAACTACATGACGTCTAAAATCCTCATTTTGTGAAATCTTCAATATCTGCTTAATCTTAGTAGTCATATAATCCTTCATTAATCACCAGATTCATGATATATCTGTAGCGACCTGGATTTACACCAAGATAGCATGACCACCAAGATAGGCTTAATACGGCCCTGATCACAGATATCTCCCAAGATACTCGGTCTGTCACATCCCGATCTTAGAATTATTTTACAGTTAGTTACTTTGGTCTTTAACCATTTAAAGTAATTGTTTGACCGTAAAGTTGACTTTACGTAACATCAAGAATTTAGGAAAACTTTCTTCATGAAAGTTGTAGAGGACGTCGATACGAGCTCGTGGACATATAGCACGCTCAAATCGGAGTTCGTATGAAGAAGTTGTAAGGATCCGAAGTCAGGGGGATATGAGTAATTTTACAAAAAGGTTATAAATAGCCCGAAAATTCTAGAAATCAGGTAGAAAATCTGCCGGAGCTTCTCGGCGTCGCCGCTGCCGATCCAAGCCATCTCAGTCCGCAGCACCGGTCCCAAAAGGAGCGCCTCTGAGTCTACTTCAATTCTAGGTACGCTTTTCGACCTATCTCCCCTTGGTTTTGAAGAAATTTCAATTTGATTACCGAGTGTACAGTAGGAGATCTAGATCGGATTTCTCCCTCCTCAAGCCACAAATTTATGAGTTCTATATATGGTTATAATAGGTTTTAGGAGTACTACTCACCCCTAAAGTTTGGTGAATTGATTTGGAGTGTGGAGGGAGAATCGAATTTTTGAAGTTTTGAAGTTTTTAAAAATATTTCGGGATTTTACTTTTTCCTTCGATTGACCTAGTTAGAGGTTGATTGGCCTTCGAGTTGAACTAAAAAGTTGTTCCAAATGTTGAGACGAAGCTACTGTTAAAATTTGGTGACGATTGGAGGTTGCCGGAATTTTGGCTGGAATTTCTGTCGGCGGCGGAGCTGGCGGTGGTGCCGCTACTTTTTGGACATTTTTTCAGGCCCATTAAATAGTATAAAATGAGAGGAGTCTATGGTTTAAAGTTGGTAATTTTTGGAGGAGTTTTAGTTAGGTTTTGGAATTTTTCAAGTTTAATATTATCGACGGATAATAAAATGCTATTCCGGCCATCGATTATTGCCGATTAAGGTTTGAGAAATATTTTAAGGACTCCTAAGCTATTATTGAAGGTCGGGGATTTTTGTTGATTAATTTTGAGTGTTTGGCCGAGGGTAACTGTATTGCCAATTTTAAATAATTATTCGTTTGGCAATTGAAATTTATTATTATTCGTTGAACAGGAGATGAAGAATTCTCGCTTGAGAAGCTATCCAGATTTCGTCAGGCTAAGGCCTAAATTTGTGAGTGGACTTTTTATTTTAAACCGTGCATGCTCAAATATTTTTTGAATATTTATAAACAACATGATTTTGTTGATTTAATGAGCCGGTAGGGCCAGGAAGGTGGGTTTCTCCCCTCCCGGACGCTCCTTGTATTGTCTGTTGAAATTTTTGTTATGTCGATTATATTTAGAAATGCATTGTTTTATGACCATTGTTTTTAGGGCGGTCGGGGAACCGTGCCTCATACATGAGATGCATGTTTTAACTTATGGGGGATGAGTCATATATTATTATCTTTTCGTATTAGTTTTCTTTGCCATGAAGGGACGTTATATATATATATATAATATATATATACATAATATATATATATATTATCATTGCTAGCGAGCAATGGGCCTCACACTTTAGAAATGAAACGGGGCAGTAATAGTCTTATTTGGCTCCGACCCTAGCCTGAGAGGCTCATTGTCATGGTAAAATCTCTCCGTCATGAAGGGTCGTTCATTACTTAGTAGCCTCCGAAAGGCTCCGACCCTAGTCTGGGAGACTCTCCGTCATGGTGAAACCTCTTCCTCTATTTTTAACATTAATTTTTAAGCCAATGAGATTGACAAGTGATGTTTGGTTTTTCTCGAAAGGATTATTTGAGATTATTTTTAAGCCAATGAGATTATTTGTGATGTTTGGCGTGCACATAGATTTTCTGGAAAATCAAAGGGAGAGCATAAATCGATTATTTTCTCGCGCTTGGATATTCTTTTGTCCACTCACTTTAACGTCATGTTTTTAAATGTTTTCCCCTGGGCCACTTGTTTTCAAATGTCCACTGTTACAGGGTTGCTGAGAGGAGGTCATGCGTACTGAAGATGAGGCATAGTCAAATCATTATGTTGTCGCTATATAGTCTATTTAGGTTTTGCTTCCACATAGAATGCTCTGTTTACCCTAGTACAGTTTAGTTGAATTTTATTGTTGTGGAAGTGTTTAGTTGGATTGCATGTAGGGTTGTCCATTTTAAGATGGGTTTTCAGTAAAAATTTTCCTTGAAGTGGTCCCTGCAAGGTTTGCCTTGAGTTAAAGGGATTAACCCAGGGTGGGTCCTGACAGTTGGTATCAGAGCATTAGATTATCGTTTTCTGTTACTATCTCATGTACTTGGTAGCACTTAGTGCAAATGGTGCAACGCAAACCACTTATTAGTTCAACTGACACACTCCAAACTAAGCAAAACACTTAGCTTGAGTGAATGTTTACATGCCTCACATGTAGATCCTCAAGATTGAATAACAGTGAGCAAATTGTTGCCAAATAACTCACAGAGAAGAACAATTAATCACCAATATGATAATCAATGTACCTCAACGTGAATACTTAGACTTCGATGATGATGAGCACATTCTAGCAGAACATGTTTAAGCTCACGTCAAGCCCCCATGTATGGTTAGAAACACAAGTATACCATAGGAATTGATCTTTAATGACAATGGTAGTTTGGTGATTGAACATTGATCATTCACATCGTCTCTTCTAAACCGAGCTAGCTACTTTAAGAGAACCTTCATGAAAGCCAAGAAACTACCTCCATAAAAACCGTCTTGGAAAAAATCTGGTCAACTCATGCTACTTGAGAGACTGACTTTAGACACAATTTTATCTTCCTTCTATGGCACGGATGATCAGAAATTAATCTCCTATTGTAGCTCAACATGTGAGCTTGAAGTATTGATGAAGCAAGTTGCGAGAAAACCCTAGGAAGATGGCGCAAAAGGTCACACAAAGCTGCCCCAAGAAAACGAGTTTCTGTAATTTCCAGCAGTTGCTTATTATTTGGCCAACTTGAAAAACTTGTAACTTGAACTTCATGTGGCCTTTCTAGACGATTTTTGATTCTACACTGCTCTTCAATATTCTAGTGTGATGTACAAACAACAATCTCAGTAATATGTATACGTTAATATGAAGAAACAAGGCCACAAAGAACCTAATGCATTTCAGTTTCTCAAAAAGGTTATTTCAAGATGCATGTCAAATTGTGAACCTTATAACTCATCACTACCAGAAAAAAGACTTTAGCGGACGAAATATATAAAGCTAAACTAATTTTTTCGTCGGCTATAGTTAAATTTTAGCCGACAAAAAATTTTTCGTCAGCTAAAGTGATTTTTTCGTCGGCTATAGTATGTGAACTTTAGCCGACGAAATTAGGGTATTTCGTCGGCTAAAGTAACTTTTAGTTACAAAATTGCACTACGGATATTTCGGTATCCGATTGACTATTGTGATACCAATCTGGAAGCAGAACGGCCCTACGAGTTGAACTCATCGCTAATGCCATGATATACAGGTTTTTTTGGCCATTCTGAGTTCGTTTAAGGCTTGAAAATGAAGTTTTTCTAAACGCTTAACACACGAAAATGCTCATATCTACACCTATATGAAGTATTTTGGTCGAACCTTCAACACAACAAACACTCACCATAATGAGACGCAACTGTCAATCTAAAAATTTTGAGACATTTACCCTTCGATGATAGGACTCCCCATATAGATAAATAATGGTAAATAGTAGGCATGTTGTGATTCCAGTCATCAAAATTCACAAACAAAAATACGACTATCAGATATCATCAATATGTTGAAATATATCTCTAGTAAAAAATTCAACTTTATCCGATAAATTTAAGGACTTCATCTAGACGGTCAATCTCATAAGTCAAACCCCTAAATTGTATTGACTGCAACTATCGGCACAGAGACTTTACCGGAATTACGTGATTTTTCAACCGTAGACGTATTTCACAATTCCGGTCATATCTTATTTCACGACTTTTTTGCGTTTTAAGTTTCTACGTAGAGTTTGTTTTAGAAACGGAACATTTACTTAAAGCTTAGTAAACAAGTTATACAACATTAGTACGCCTGTTGTGATTCCGATGATCAAAGTTGAGAAACAAAATTTTGACCATCTAATATGATCATTATGTTAAAATATGTCTATAGGAAAAAATTCAACTTAATCTGACAACGTTAAGGGCTCGATCCTTACGGTCAATCCTGTAAATCAAACACCTTAACGCATGGAAACGGTCATTTGACCGTCTAAATTACGTATTTTGCTCGGACCTTCAACTGAAAATAGTTTCAAATCGATGAGACGCAACCAGTGGTATAAAAATTTTATGAAAAATAACTATCGGAGATAGGGCTACCTCTAGGGAGAAAGAATGGAATATTGAGTTAACCGCAATTATCGGTACTGAGACTTTACCGGAATTACGTGATTCTTCAACCATAGACGTATTTCACCATTCCGGTCATATCTTATTTCACGATTTTTTTTTTCATTTGAAGCTTCTATGTATAGGGTTTTAGCCGACGAAATTAAGGTAATTCATCGGCTAAAGTTAAATAAATAAAATAAATAATTATAGCTAACGAAATTAGGGTTTTTCGTCGGCTATGGTTAAACAAATAAATAACTATAGCTGACGAATTATCCTAATTTTGTCGGCTAAAGTTAATTAAAAATTCAAATTTTTTGGCGGGGATTTTTAAAAATTTTTTCGACTAAAATTTTAAACTTTAGCCGACGAAATTTCGTCGGCTAAAGTTCAAAATTTTCTATATCTTTCATTTTTCTCCTCCTCTTCATCTTCCTTCCTCCTCCTACTCCGGCGGCAACAACGTACTCCTCATCCTACCTCCTCTCCTCCTCCTCCTCCTTCTCCTCCTCTAAATCATTCTCCTCCTCCTCCTTTCTCCTCTAAATCCTTCTTCTCCTCTTTTCTCCTCCTTCTCTAAATTCTTTTCCTCCTCCTCCTCCTCTCCCTCTCCTAACCTTCTCCTCCTAGCCTTGCTCCTATCCTCTTCTCCTCCTACTCTTGTCCTTCTCCACCACCGGTGTAAAAACGAAAAAGAAGTAAAAAGTTTTAATCAAAAATACAAGAAATAAAAAAATAAAAAAAATATGAAAAAAATAAAATAACTATAGCCGACGAATTTTAATAAAATTCGTCGGCTAAAGTTAAAAAAAGAAAAAAAAATTTAATAACTATAGCCGACGAATTACCCTAAAATTCGTCGGCTAAAGTTTAAAAAAGAAAAAAATAATAACTTTAGCCGGTGAATTACCCTAAAATTTGTCGGCTAAAGTTTAAAAAAGAAAAAAATTAAAAAAAAAAACTTTAGCCGACGAATTTTAGGGTAATTCGTCGGCTATAGTTAAATAAATAAATAAAAATAATAGCTATAGACGACGAAATTTAATAAAATTTCGTCGGCTAAGGGCCAAAAATTTGTCGGCTAAAGTCCAGAAATTAAGCGACGAAAAATTTCTTTGTCGGCTAAATAACTGACTTTAGCCGACGATGAACAGTAATTTCGTCGGCTAAAGTCTTGGCCGACGGTTTTTTCCCGACGACTTCTTAGCCGACGAAATTTAGGGTTTAGCCGACAAAATTTTTTCGTCGGCTAAAGTGGTTATTCTGGTAGTGCATGCTTCACTATAGCGATTGACATGATTCTTTTTCTGGGTTGTAGTCCAATGTCATGGCTCCAAGAGGATGTAGCTGTAACTGATAGAAAGTACTGGTAAAAAGGCGCGAACGAGCCACTAAAATGCCACAAAACAAGCTAAATCTGAAATTTCTATATTTTTAAATTTATGGGGCTGACTTGCTTGACTAGTTCCACGTGCTTCCCTTGTGAAATCTGAGCAATGAGATAGTGTACATGATTCTTAGCATCCATATAACATGTTTGAAGTCTTGGTAGCTTGTCCGCGCATCCAAAAACTTCAGAATTGCTTAGTCAAAGTGCCTTTCAGAAACAAAACTTTGACAACTACTGCAGCTTGCCAACATATTAAGACTTGCTGAATCCCCCCTTCAAAAACTACCATTTCATCTTGACACTTGTTACTAGCACATAGATAATGTACTTCAAGCTTTAGTTTTCATCGGTCTGCTTATACTAAAATGGAACCACAAGTGTTGGTCCAAAAGTCAAAAAACTGAAACTCAAAAAAGTTTCAATAATTTTGCCAGCATATTAAGACTTGCTGAATCCCCCTTCAAAAACTACCATTTCATCTTGGCACTTGTTACTAGCACTTGGATAATGTACTTCAAGCTTTAGTTTTCATCGGTCTACTTATACTAAAATGGAACATAAGTGTTGGTCCAAAAGTCAAAAAACTGAAACTCAAAAAAGTTTCAAAAAATTTTGTCATAAGAATTAGCACAATATGTATAGTGTAGCCCCCCAATTTAATTAGATGCAGTGAATGTAAACCACTGAATGGTTAAGGGTTAAAAAGAGCGAAAGCCGATTAAACTGATCTTGTAAGTCTCAGATATGCTTTGTAGCACTTGATGTACTTGAGCAGACTATTGTAAAGTTGAAGCTTACTTCATCACATGCTTGTGTGGATTTGGCTGAATTACAAGCTCTTTGTGATGATCAGACACAAATAGACTTATACTGTTACTTTGAATATCTTGCCAACAATGTATCTCGTCAACTCTATCCCCATTCCTTCAAAAGATATCAAAGTGTCCTCCATATTTCTTCCGGCGAATGTCAAAATATTGGTCTTGTATCAGCTCCTAACTCATCATACCTCTGATCACACAGCTCCAATGTGGCTTGCAAATAGGCATGCATACTTCGTAGCCCTCCCCAGTGTGAACAATGATGGTGCGTCTATGCATGACTATACATAAACTTTTTCCTGCTCTTGTTGGACTACTTTGAAAGGATGTAGCCTCCATTGCAGATTATGATCTCTTCAATCCCATAATCTTGGCAATTGACATTTAACTTAACTGTGAGATTTCAAAAACCACGTATTGGTTTAATACATGATTGTCAACACAAGAAAACAATTAAACCTCAAATAGGTTTTTTATCCTTTGTAATGCAGCATCAAACATTATGGACTTGTCACAAATCTTCATACTCCAAAGCTAGAAAAATTTAGAAAGCTGCATTCTTCCTTCCAACTTTATGCTCTGAAAGTAACACTAATAGCATAATGGCCTCTCTTGAGGAACCTTTGTTGCCAACATGGGGTTTGAAGCCCCCAATATAAGAATGTGAACAATTAGACCTTCTGGTCCATGCTTTTGTTGCCATCTGTTATTCGTAAAAAATTGAAGACTTCTCAGCAAGAATGTGTGGCTATATATATATAAAGAACCCTCAAACTTGATCAACTCGATCAACTCGAACCACTTTATACTTGGTTCAATCGAAAATATTACCACGGCTAATTCACCACAAGCTCGATCGACCTAGAATGATATTATATATCAAAGAACTGCGTCTTATTCACCACAATCAAATGGTGTGGCTAAAAGGAAAAATCATACCTTAAAGAAAATGGTGAATGCAATGCGCTTAAATTCTGGGCTGTCACCCAACATGTGGGGAGATGTCGTACTCACTCTAATTACCTTTTAAATAAGGTTCCCAAAAAGAATGCAGAAACGACTCCTTATGAATTGTGGAAAGGAGTAAAACTATCTTACGGTTACTTACGAGTGTGAGAATGTTTGGCTAAGGTAGCTATCCCTCCACCAATGGCATTAAAAAAATGGGTAAGAAACGGTTGGCTGTGCGTTCATTGGATATGCAGAAAATAGCAACGCGTATCGGTTCATTGTGAAAAAATCTGAAATTGAGGTTATACACAAGAACACGATCATAGAATCAAGAAATGCTTCATTTGTTGAAAATATATTTTCATCAAAATCTGAGAAAGAATCAAGTTTTTCTAGAATTGAGTCAAATACTTAAGAAAATCAAGCATAAATAAATCCTGAAGAGGTAGAAACTAGACGGAGCAAAAGAGTAAGGATAGAAAATCTTTTGGCTCTGATTTTTTGACATATATGCTTGAAGATTAACCTCATACATATACAGAGGCAATAAGGTCCACTAATGCGTCATTATGGAAAGAGGCGATTAAGAGTGAAATAGACTCAATTCTGTAAAATTATACTTGAAAACTTGTGGATCTTCCACCTGGGTGCAAGCCCCGAGGTTCCAAATGGATCTTTAAAAGAAAGATGAAAGCATATGAGACTATAGACAAATACAAGGCAAGACTTGTTATAAAATGATACAAACAAAAAGAAGGTCTGGACTATTTCAACATATATTCTCCTGTGACGAGAATAATCTCCATTAGGATGGTGCTTGCCATCGCAGCTTTGTGTAAGCTAGAAATATATCAAATGGATGTGAAAACTGCTTTGTTGTATGGGGATGTAGAGGAGGATACATGGAACAACCTGAGGGTTTTTCAGCCCAGGTCAAGAAAATAAAGTGTGCAAATTGGTAAAGTCCCTGCATGGCTTGAAACAAGCTCCAAAACAATGACATGAGAAATTTGACAATGTCATGATCACCAATGGCTATAAAATCAACAAATGTGACAAATGTGTGTATGTGAAAGATACACAAGATGGATATGTCATCTTATGTCTATATGTAGATGATATTCTCATTGTGGGGAGCAATGAGAAGGTGATCAAATTTACTAAATATATGTTGTGATCTCGATTTGAGAGAAAAAAATATGAGACTTGCTGATGCGATTTTAGGGATAAAAATTACAAGAATGTTGGATAATCTTGTGTTGAACCAAACACATTATGTGGATAATATCCTTGAGAAATTTGACAAGGAAGACTTTAGAATTGCCAGAACACCGGTAGATGTAAATTTACACTTGTCCAAAAACATAGGGGAAAGTCTCTCTCAGTTAGAATACTCGAGAGTGATTGATAGTCTAATGTACTTCACAAGTTGTACAAGACTAGATTTGGCTTATGTAGTGAATATGCTAAGTAGGTACACGAGTAATCCAGTGGCTATGCACTGACAAGCGATTGGAATAGTATTGAAATATTTAAGATATACTCGTACCTATAGGCTGCACTATAAAACATACCCAACTGTCATAGAGGGGTTTACTAATACAAACTAGATATCCGATATGAAAGACTCAAATTCTACTAGTGGATATGTGTTCACACTAGGTGGTGCAGCAGTGTCATGAAAATCCTTAAAATAAACGATCATAACCAGATCCACAATGTAATCTGAGTTTGTCGCCCTAGATAAATGTGGGGAGGAGGTCGAAAGGCTATGCCAATTCGTTGAGGACGTTCCAAGGTGGACAAATTTTGTGCCTGCAATATGTATACATTGTGATAGTCAATCAACTATTGACAGGGTACAGAACAAGATGTATAATGATAAGTGTCGTTATATCCGACGACGAAATAACACCAATAGATAACTAATCTCAACTGGTGTTATTTCTATAGATTATGTGAAGTCTAAGGAAAACATTACGGATTGGCTGGCCAAAGGATTGAATAGAGAGCTAGTAGATAAATCATCAAGGAGAATGAGACTAAAGCCCATGAAAGAATAAAATCTTTACAGTTGATACCCAACCTAGCTGACTGGAATTCCCATAAACTATGTTCAAAAGGGACAACTAAATTGTAGAGATTATGATGGATCACTGTGGGGATTCGCCCCATGCTCATTCCTATGATGAAAACAGTGATACTCGTACGAAATGAGGTTAAGCTAAAAACTTTTAATGATTCTTATGCATCGGTAAAACCGAGCGGAGTAATGCGGGTTACTCTTAATTAAGAAATCACCTAAGTGAGAGAAAAGTAGGGCCGCTTCTAAGGGAGTTATTGAAGGCACAACTCTTGTCAAACTCTTGCAGAACCAGGTGTGTGTCCAAGGCCAAAATGGACATAATAATGAGAATTGGAATGTGCTAAGGAGATTCTTGTGTGGGACATGCCATCATTTACACAAATGATGGATAGTTCAAAGACATCGCGTCTACTATTTAGATAATAAAGTAAGTATGTTTCCTTAAGGGAGGGTTCAATGGTTAATAACCTATATATCCTGTGCAGGTCTCAATCGTAGAAATCTATCACCGAGTCTATCGAGTCTTTGGTCACCTATTTCATTGATGTGGGAAATTGTTGGAAAAATGATATAAATAATCATTTTAATTAGATGATTTTATGGTGAATGAGAATAGTCACCCAAAGTTGAATCCATAAAACATTTTTTGCACTTTCATCTTCCATGGCTGTTTGGATTTTGTAATAACAATAGATTCAATGACATGTTAGTGAACTAATGAAATGATGTAACTAATGGTTTTTTTTTTCATTCATGACATTCAAGTGGTTTCAAAGTCCCCTCATGTATAAATAGGTGATCTCTTATTCATTCTCAACACACCAATAACAAATACTTCTTCTCCAAAAAGCTTCTCCACTTCGACGTAGTTATCTCAAAATTCAGTGATAGTTTGAAGACACTTTCTAGTTCGATGAAGCTCTTGTTCATAGTGCAACAACTTGAGCTTGATTATCGTTTTATTCTGAGAGACCAAGCGGCATTGAGGTCTTTGCACCGATTGAGACGCTGTTATTCGTCTTAAGGACACCGTGTGATAGACGAGACTCGACAAACTTTTATTGGTTGAATTATTCTTTTTAATTTGTCATTTTATGGTTTTGTTCATGCAATTTGATTAATTAAAATTATTTTTGTTATTTTATTTTATTAATATATAAACAATATTATCACAGTCATTTTTAACATTTAGAATACTCGATTATCCGTCATGAGTCATGACTGCTAATGTTGCCCTAGAAATACAAAATGACTGATTACGCAAGAGTTGTATGATTGAAGTAGAGCAGATATAATGCAGTAGCTTAATTAGTTTAAGAAGCTAGACAGGGTACGTGTGGGACTTGTATAGCAGCCACGGTCATCATCATCAGTATGTAAAAAAAGTTTGAAAAGAGGTGGCGGGAATCTTTCTAATCAGAACTTTTAAGTCGTGGACTAGTTAAACACTTTTTAGTTTATCTCACTTTTTTGATCTTATATTCATATCTTAACATCTTATATACATATCTTAACCGTTCATTTTATAAATATTTATAAGTAGATATCATTTCTGTAAAATTTTTAACTGAATTGAAAATCGTTAAGGTATTCATAAGTGTGATTTACCAATTATGAACTTGAACGGTTCATCTTTGACAAATTTGGTTAGTCCATTGATTTGATCTACAATTAGTTCCTAACAATCACCAATTTGGTTGAAATTTTGTATGATTGATCTACTAATATAAATCTACAACTTCAACGGTTAAGATGTCAAAATTTAATCAAAAAATTGATTTAATAAACGATTAATTTAAAAATTGTTAACGAGTTATTAATTTAGAAGTCCTCGTTAAAAGGACTCTCAGATACGAGTTTGTTGGACATGAAAGGCTAGGAGAAAACGACATGGACAAAGACACAGCCGGAGCCTGTAAGCTATATTGCATCTGATGATAGAATGAATCTCAATTTTTAAGCACACCCACATATATTTTAAGGGCTCATGTTATTGCTGCACTAATCCGCTAATAATCATTATTTGAATAATAATCAACCACCCCACAATTCGAGTTCCAATAGTTTTCATAGCCATCAGATGGTACCTTTAATTTGTTTGAAAGAAAAGTCTAGATATAGATGTTCATAATTGATATATTGTCCTACTAACAATTATTATTCATCAATCTTACTTGTCTTTTACAAAATATAAGTGAAAGCTAGTTAATCACTTGACGAGCAAGTTTTCATCATTACATGTATGTTTTCAGGTTCTTGTTGAAACCAAACACGTACGATTGGCTGGGCTGTTGGACGTGATCGATAGATAGATAGATAGATATTGACATGTATGTTTGCTCTCTTCAATTTCAACTCAATATTCTCTATCCCATTGTTTGTGGTTCACAGAATTATGGATCATGAATTAGTATATCCCCCTGTTGAGTAGCGATTAAGAAAGCAGTGAATGTTCATGTGCAATTATGCATTGCAAAATGTACCGGGTAAGAAATACTACCGAGTAGAACCTGCATGCACAAATGACGTACATGAATATTTTTTCTATCTAGAAAATAATAACAACCTTTCATATTGTTTGATAGAATGAGAGTTTTCGATGAAATTTGAACCAAACACATTATATGGATAATATCTTTGATAAAAATTACAAGAATGTTGGATAATCTTGTGTTGAACCAAACACATTATGTGGATAATATCATTGAGAAATTTGACAAGGAAGACTTTAGAATTGCCAGAACACCGGTAGATGTAAATTTACACTTGTCCAAAAACATAGGGGAAAGTCTCTCTCAGTTAGAATACTCGAGAGTGATTGGGAGTCTAATGTACTTCACAAGTTGTACAAAACTAAATTTGGCTTGTAGTGAATATGCTAAGTAGGTACACGAGTAATCTAGTGGCTATGCACTGACAAGCGATTGGAAGAGTATTGAAATACTTAAGATATACTCGTACCTATAGACTGCACTATACAACATACCCAACTGTCATAGAGGGGTTTACTAATACAAACTAGATATCCGATATGAAAGACTCAAATTCTATTAGTGGATATGTGTTCACACTAGGTGGTGTAGCAGTGTCATGAAAATTCATAAAACAAACGATCATAACCAAATCCATAATGTAATCTAAGTTTGTCGCCCTACATAAATGTGGGGAGGAAGTCGAAAGGCTATGCCAATTCGTTGAGGACGTTCCAAGGTGGACAAATTTTGTGTCTGCAATATGTATACATTGTGATAGTCAATCAACTATTGACAGGGCACATAACAAGATGTATAATGATAAGTGTCGTTATATCGGACGACGAAATAACACCAATCGACAACTAATCTCAACTGGTGTTATTTCTATAGATTATGTGAAGTCTAAGGAAAACATTGCGGATTTGCTGACCAAATGATTGAATAGAGAGCTAGTTGATAAATCATCGAGGAGAATGAGACTAAAGCCCATGAAAGAATAAAATCTTTACAGTTGATACCCAACCCAGCTGACTGGAGATCTCATAAACTAGGTTCAAAAGGGACAACTAAATTGTAGAGATTATGATGGATCACTGTGGGGATTCGCCCCATGTTCATTCCTATGATGAAAACAGTGATGCTCGTACGAAATGAGGTTAAGCTAAAAACTTTTAATGATTCTTATGCGTCGGTAAAACAAAGCGAAGTAATGCGGGTTACTCTTAATTAAGAAATCACCTATGTGAGTGAAAAGTAGGGCCGCTTCTAAGGGAGTTATTGAAGGCGCAACTCTTGTCAAACTCTTGCAGAACCAGGTGTGTGTCTAAGGCCAAAATGGACATAATAATGAAAATTGGAATGTGCTAGGGAGATTCTTATGTGGGACATGCCATCATTTATACAAAATAGACATAATAATAAGAATTGAACTTGTGATCGATAGATAGATAGATATTGACATGTATGTTTGCTC
This sequence comes from Comarum palustre, assembly GCA_951800085.1. NCBI lineage: Eukaryota > Viridiplantae > Streptophyta > Magnoliopsida > Rosales > Rosaceae > Comarum > Comarum palustre. The sequence goes on from OX637581.1 coordinate 247,006, forward strand.
TCTTCAATTTCAACTCAATATTCTCTATCCCATTGTTTGTGGTTCACAGAATTACGGATCATGAATCAGTATATCCCCCTGTTGAGTAGCGATTAAGAAAGCAGTGAATGTTCATGTGCAATTATGCATTGCAAAATGTACCGGGTAAGAAATACTACCCAGTAGAACCTGCATGCACAAATGACGTACATGAATATTTTTTCTATCTAGAAAATAATAACAACCTTTCATATTGTTTGATATAATGAGAGTTTTCGATGATAATAAGTCGAGCATCATTTTTCTAGCGATATAGTCTCTTTTAGTATGTGAGATGTTTTAGATTTGACTCACAAACATAGGTTGTCGTGAGATTTGAGTTGTGTACCAATTAAAATAGATCTGGTTTTTTTTATTTGAATTTTTCTTACTCAGATTTATTTAAATTATTTAAAATTATTAGAATAAATAAAAATAACATTTGATCACAATACATTCAAACAAATAGATTTAAACAAAAAATTTAAGTAAAAAAATTAAATTCATTAAAAAAAGTGAGAGTGTGCCATTAATTAAAATAGATGAGAAAGGGCTGGGATCCACCTAGCCCATATGGCAATGGGGTTGGAGAAGTCACTATCTGCCACGTTGTAAAAGATGCCAGCGTGGACAGTCTGGTGGGTTCCAGCTGGCAGTCACAAATCATTGAAGGAATAATGCTTCGGGAGTTGGGCAAAGCTAAAACCTCCAGGCTGTTTTCGAGAAAAAAAAACTAAACGGCGGCAGGCAGATTCACATGCTTTGTTTGCCCTAGTCTCCTCATCCATAAATATATGCCTAATTTTAATTCCATCCAAACCCTTTTCACTAGCGTTATATACACCTAGTTCAAAAGAGCAAGTCTCATTTTATCGGACCACGTAGTAATTTGAAAGACTTGCCAATTATAGCTTTCTCATTTTTCTGTTATAAACAAACAAAATTTCAAAACATTTTCTGCTACAACTCCCCCAATTGATTTCACATTTCATCATCGATTCTATCATTCTTTCCTAGATTGAACAAGAAATGTTTGATCACATTCCTTATTTTTAAGGATAAAGTTTTAAGGATTTTGTTGGACCAAAACAAATATATATATTTTTCTTAAAATGGAGAAAAAAAGTTGTTGGAGTGGCTCTAGGTGTTACTACAAGCTTGTATTCATTTTTTAAAAATATATATTCCTATTGTGTGCTTCGAGATTTCACTAAAATGATCAGAATGTTTAACCATAAATCACCATCATAAATAATTATTTTTCTTAATTTAAGCAGATGTTTGGTTCAGAGTGATGAATCGAACAAGCAACTGAAGGGAAAGAGGCCGTTAGTATCATCTAGCTAGCTCATTTCCAAATTAATTGTGATCGGCCACGAAATAAAAGGAAGGAGAAAAGCTAATTTGGAGACGAAATTTGTATATGCATGTATGATTAGTTTTGGTCACAATCAGAGTTGGAATCTCTTAGAACACGACACTCATATATACTTCTGGAGATGTAAGTTGCACGACATGCCCAGTATGAATAATTCAAAGCTCTTTTTCAAAGAGGAATAACCCAACTACTACTCCACCCTTGCCCAATGCCGATGTGCAGTTACTTAATTTCTACTGTGACACCCCTAATTCACTTTCCCAGGCCATAATGTTGTTAATTAATCAAACATGTATTATTCAAATTAATTAGCTGGCACCTATTGGCTTTGCCATGAAACCAACCCACAATTAGTCATACATGCTTATCGATCATCAAGAACTAACTTACTAAATTCATATATGATTGTTAGGTTTACATCCCACTTAGCCTAGCTTTGATATATAAATATACGCAAGGCAAAGCATGGGAGAATAAGCCAGGAGCCTTTCTTGAACCCATTTGTCCAGAATCCACAGAAAGAGAAGAGAGCTCTCTCTTTCTCTGTCTTTTCATAAATATAAATATAAACGTAAACGCGTACACAACCTATCAGACTTTCATGTTCCTGCCGCCTGTTTCTTCCTATTAACCCCATTGCCTCTCTCTCTCGTCAATGCTGCTCGTTATGTGAGGAAGCTCATATATAGCGAAAATCATCTTCAGAAGAAGAACAACGGGAAAACAGAGCCCCTCTCCTTCTCTCTGGCTCTTGCTCACTCGGTCCATCAATGGCTAAGTCAAAATGCAACAAGAACAAGGTCTCTTACATTTCTGTACCTTCTCAGATCATCAACTCTCTTTCTGCATCTTCTCTGCAATCCCTCCTTACTTCACCCAAGAAATCTTCAAGGAGCAAAGCTAGGTACTTGAGCTTTCTCACCAAGTACAGGAGCCCAAGTTTCTGGGTTTTCTTCCTCTTCCTCTTTGGGTTTCTCGGCATGCTCAAGCTCGGCTTCACTTTAAACACTTTGATCTCCCTTTCTCCATATCCATGTACCACAACCATAACCCACTTCCAGGCCTTGGTCTCCTCAAATGGGTATTTGAAATCACACATGAGTATCGCTTCGAGCGAAAATGGTCAGAAAGCTGAGGTCTTTGATAGTTCGACTCATTCACTTCCCCTGATTCTAAAGGAGGAGGAGTCCAAACCAGACCCGAACAGTGATAAGGCAGTAAGTGAGTTCTGGAAGCAACCAGATGGTTTGGGGTATAGGCCATGCTTGGATTTAACCCGGGACTATCAGAAGGCGAGTGAGGTCTCAGTCAAGGATAGGACTAAATACCTGATGGTTGTGGTTGCTGGAGGGCTGAACCAGCAAAGGAATCAGATTGTTGATGCTGTTGTTATTGCTAGGATTCTTGGAGCTGCGTTGGTCGTTCCCATCTTGCAAGTCAATGTCATCTGGGGAGATGAAAGGTACAACATGTTTCTTTCTCAGACAGATCCTGTTTGTTATTATGTTTTCCCTCAATGTGTCATGATCCAATGTGCATCTTACAAATTTCGTATATATTTTTAGCTCCATGTATGGTTAGGCTGTTATTGATGTTGGACCTGACAGTTGTTTCCTGTGTTATTGATTTGTAATGGATGCAGTGAATTTTCTGATATATTTGATATGGAGCACTTCAAGAAAGTTCTTGCTGATGATGTCCGTATAGTTTCTTCACTGCCATCTACACACATAATGACAAGGCCAGTAGAGGAGAAACGGACTCCTCTTCATGTTTCTCCTAGCTGGATTCGGTCACGCTATCTCAAGAGGGTAAGAATCATTCCTTTCTCTGTTCCTGCTTTGAACCAATCTTGCTGCTCTTGTTTTTCAAAAGATGGTAATAGGGAATTTTAATAGAGGAATACGCATAATAGGCAGCTGTTAGAATGCTATACACACTGCCACACGATTTGTTATTGCGGAGTTGAACTTATTTGTGGGCCTGGTGACGCACAAATAAGCTTGGTGTGGGGTGGAAAAAGTACAACTTTCAAACAACTGCTGTTGGCATCCTTTTGGTTCACTAGTGTTGCTGCAATGGGATGGAGATTGCTCTAACTTGTTAGATTTACGCTCAAGCATGTGGTGATCAGTGATCACACAAATTACTGAAGAGTGTTCCATTTCAAGTCAATAGCTAATTCTTAGCATCAATTTGTTAGAGGAATGTTCTGGATAGATAAACAGATGTGCTGCCTTTAAACTAGAAAAAAAACTAGGGACAAGTTCAATGTTTTATGATTTTCTTTTTCCTATAGTTAAAGAGAAAAAAGAAGAGTATTTTCTCTTAGGTCGATATCTGTAACATAATTTTTTTATCTCAACAGATTAAAAGAGAAGGAGTTTTGCTTCTAAGAGGCTTGGATTCAAGGCTCTCTAAGGATCTTCCTTCTGATCTTCAGAAGCTCCGATGCAAGGTACTATACTTAACAAGTTAATTTCCCCCTACAGGAGTCACTTTGTTTCTTTCTCCATTGTATAATGACTAGAGTTTTATCATATTCACAATGCCTTCATTTTTGTCTAGCCACTCTGTCTAATTACAGAGATGAAATGAGGTTCTTGAGACAGCTGATTCTAATATCTCCTTTGCTTGACTTCAGGTTGCTTTTCATGCATTGAGGTTTTCTCCTCCAATTTTTGGAATTGGCAACATGCTTGCGGAGAGGATGCGTAGCAAGGGACCCTACCTTGCCCTACATCTAAGAATGGAGAAGGATGTATGGGTCAGGACTGGTTGCCTTCCTGGTCTGAGTCATGAATACGATGAGATAGTAAACAGCGAAAGGATACAACGGCCCGAGCTCCTTACTGGACGATCAAACATGACTTACCATGAAAGAAAACTTGCTGGTCTCTGCCCCTTGAATGCCTTGGAAGTGACTAGGTAAAAAAGTTCTAGCCATATACGCATTTGCTCGTAGAAACTTAAGAGCAGTTGGTCAATATTCATTTTTGATGTATCACAGTTTCTAACAGGGAAATTTTTTGTTTTAGGTTGCTAAAAGCTCTTGGAGCTCCTAAAGATGCAAGAATATATTGGGCTGGTGGGGAGCCACTAGGTGGAAAAGAAGCCTTGCTTCCATTAACCCGGGAATTTTCCCATTTTTACAACAAGGAAGATCTTGCTTTGCCTGGTGAGCTAGAACCTTTTGCAAAAAGAGCTTCTGTCATGGCTGCCATTGATTATATAGTTTCTGAGAACAGTGATGTCTTCATGCCATCTCATGGGGGAAATATGGGTCATGCACTCCAGGTATAAGAATTAATTATGTGTTTAGATATGTATGTGTTTATGAGAAAAGTGTATTTACTTCCTGTATTTCCTAATTTTACCTAATTTGGTTACCTAATTTTATGGGGCATTGCTTGACCAAAAGTGATGTATTCTTTTGCAGGGACAACGCGCCTATGCTGGTCACAAGAAGTATATAACACCAGACAAAAGGCATATGCTTCCATATTTTCTGGACTCCTCGCTCCCTGAAGCGGAGTTTAATAGGATCATAAAGGAGTTGCACCGTGATTCCTTAGGGCAGCCAGACATCCGGATTAGCAAAGTTGGAAGAGATGTTACAAAGTATCCCATCCCGGAGTGTATGTGCAGTGATTCTCATGTTCATCCCCAGTTGTGAGTCAACACTGAAAGTTTTCAGTTTAACTGCTGCGTACTAATATCGGAACTTCTCGATCAGCAAATCCTGAATTTGAGCCCTTTAAAAAGTGGATATTCTCCAGGGCTGTGATGGTTCTTCGGATAGCCATTTTTTCTGAGCAACTGCGGTACCACCAATCATTGTGAGTTTTCTCACTATTTCTTCCATATCCGTTTGAGACAAATTCAAGCAAAGCAAGAAGACGCCTTTTAAGGCAAGTCCTACGGCTGTGAGAGGCAGAAAGAGGGAAGAGGGCCTCATAAATTCTTTGATTCGTTTTAGGAACAATTCGTTTAGGATATAGTTATAGTATATTTCATACCGGATTGGTTTCGTGAATTCGTTGTACTACTACATCGGTGTATTATAGAACAAACATGTAACATATTCTCTAGATCTCTCCCAATCTTACATAATGATAGAAATGGTATCTTCTGCGGTTTTGCATGCAAAGCATTTAATCCTGGAATCTATTTGTCATTGCAATGTTCTTTCGTGTCTGTAAACAAGAAACTGAAGAAACATAAGTGTATTATGTTACACTGAAGCGGCCAGCGGGGTTCAACGAGTCCACATATGGGTCCATTAATGTTGATACTCTTCTCACTTTAGTTATCCGGTGGAGAAACGACCGATGGCTCATATCTAAGTCACTTTTTTCAATAATCTCTATCTGACGTGATTCGAGCTATCACAATTTGTCTCATGATCTAAATTCCAGTAGCTCAACCTTGATCACAACAATCTGCATCTTGCGATTCAAATCCAAACGGGAGCTCCATCAAATTGCAAATCGATCGTACGAGACTCCAAGTCTCAAGCGTCACCTGAGTTCTAATATAACTTGTTATGCAGAAGCGGCCAGCAAGACCAACAGGTCCACACACACGGTTCTAATTGTTAGAGAAGTGGATCAATTGTGACGACGTCACACACGGTTGGTGGAGACAAGTCTTTGTGTTTGGCGAAACATGTAGAGATTTTGTTAAAACAAAGAATGAAATGTGGTTGGTTATTGCCTGTAGCAACGGTTTGAGCAGTTAAGAATTTCGAGGACGAAATTTTATAAGGTGGGGAGATTGTAACACCCCGTACCTAAAAGTTACCTTTTACAGTGGTTTATGAGTTACCGAGAGCTTTTAACTGCAACCGGTGAATTATAAAATTACTGCTCGAGTTTATTTTCAAGTTTTTCTAAACTCTTCAAATTCCTTATTTAATGACTCGATGTTATAGTACGTGTCGACACGAGTCTCCCGGCTTTTTCAGAATATTTTTCGGAGCTTCCGTTTGTTTTCTGCGGATTTTCAAAGTTTCTGGTGATTTAATTTACCATTTTGAACTATTACTTTTTATCCTTCCGGTAATTAATTTTTCACCCATTAACTCTGGGCCGTTAGATCTCTCCTTCATTAAATCTTGGCCGTTGGTTTCCTTATAAAAGGAAAAGGAAGGCTGGCTCGGGTTAAACCCTTCCCTGACCTCTCTCGACTCAGTTCCCTCTCTTGACGCCTCTGGCAACCTCCGCTCGACTCAGTCGCATCCAGCCGCCCCCACACCGGCACACCGCCACCAAAACATCCATCATCCTTCCCTTGACAAAACCCCCCAAAGAAATTTCCTTGATTAGTGATGCTGGGAGGAGAATGGAGAAGGAGGACGAATTGTCCTCGAAGGATTCCTGCCATCCAGGCAGCGACGGCGAAGGCGAGTGGTACTCTTGCTCCCTTACCTCTTCTCTTCATCCTTATGTCCTTGTTTAGTCGATTTGAACTCCGTCTTGAAAACCCCCTCCATTTGTTTCCTCTGTATTGTCCGGCGAGACTCCGACGACGAAGTTTTCGATTCCAGGCGGACTTCTGGAGCTCAGGTGATGCTAGCAAATGAAGTTGGAGGTCTAGTTGAGACTGCAGGGCAGTTGGAGGTGTTGCAGGTGTCGCTACTGCTAGGCTGCTCGATGGTGGAGGTGTTGTTGATGATGCTGATGACTGGAGAAGTAGAGGCTGGGCGTGGGGGCGAGATGGGCTCTTATCATATCAATAATACAATTTAGTTCTTTTAGAACATCATTGATATTTTAGGACAATAAAATATATTAGACAATGTTGAAAAAAAAAAAGATAACTTTTCCGGTTGAAATGAAAATTAGATACATATATGTATGTATAAAATGAGATTCCTTAGTAAAAGGGATATATATATATATATATATATATATATATTCAGAAAACATTATTAATAAGGGGCAAAAACCACTTATATAAAAGAGTATTTTTAGATAAACCATATTTAAGAGGTATTTTTAGAAAAAACTTATGTAAGAAGGTATTTTTATATAAAAATATTAAAAGTATATTATTAAGGTTAAAACCCATAATTTTTAATTTTTGACAATAAATATAATAATACAAGGGAGCCAACAAATTTCTTTGCACTGTGCTTCAAATCTTGAGGACCTACCCTGGTGTACGTGTATATCTATATATCCATACCTTCCGTCAAACAGTTAGGACAAACGTTATAAATGACACTCAGCCCTCATGGTTTGTGATCACGACTATATTTGCTCCCTCATGCGAAGTTGTTATGCTGGATTGCTGAGTAGAAACGTATATAATTGGGTTTTAAGCGTCAAACTCATTATGGTGATTATGGTTGAAAGTTGTATAGGTTTAGAGATTATTTTATTTATATTCTAGTTGATTAATGTCTACATTTTTAGACCGTAGTTATGAGGTTTTTTTTTCAATTCTTAGTCATTAGCTACGTTGTATGGTTTTTGACCTATTCATACATGACCATTAGTCGTTTTGATCGTTGATCAATGCAATGTTCCTACCTTAAAATTCAAAAAAAAGGCTAGCTGGTATTGACACAAAATACTTTGTGTTTGATAAATCAACTCATCTTAGTCTAACTATATCATTTCGTCTAAGAGCAAGCCCAACAACTTTTCTATTTTATTGGTATTCTCAATTTTAGAGAATTTTTTGTTGTTTTTATGTCCTGCAGTTTTTCCATCTCATTCTCCAAAATAAGGATGAAGAAAAAATAGAAGCACTTTTCCCCTAATTTGAAGCAAAATATTTCTTCCTTAAAATTAAATATTTCACATGTTCCAACAAAAAGTTATCAAATATATAATATTTTTATTGAGTTTGTTATTGGTAATATAAAATATATATAATTTTTTGATATAATTAATAATGATATTGTTTATTTTATTGTTGTAATAAATGTCAAAATCTTTAAAATAGAGAAGCTGTTGAAGTTAAAGCAAAAAAAATTAGAGATTTTAGTTTTTGTTTTTCATTTTAAAGAAATTTTAAGAAAACTATTGTACATGCTCTTAAGGAGACCCTCATGTATGTGCGCCTTTTGTATTTATCCATGTTTCGACAACATCCCTCTTTCATCATCTTCTTGGAGCATCAACGAGTATGGAAAGCTTAGGGCTCGATCCTCATGACTGGAATCTGCATCAATGATTTATGTGCAGGTAAACATTTATATATGTCCCCTGAGGCAATTACTACATTGCGGGATGCGCAATTAAAGTGATCATAATTAGAGTAAGGATTGAAGCTACAGTATTATAAGTGGTCTCACTCTCACACTCACTTCCCGTAATGAAAGAGAGAACGTTTTCAATTGAACCATGTTTAACATCATTGATCAATCACGCCGTCAAACATTCAAACCCGTTGTCGTGTTAGAGAAAAGTCACTGCTCACACAAAGCAAGCCCAATTCATATTTTGAGGAATTTGCAACTGTAACGTCATACAATTTTACAATCTCAAACAATAAATTGGAGCAAGAGAGACTTACCTGGACAAATTTCGTTTGACAGACTAAGAGAAGTGAAAACAAGATTGATATTTAATCACTTGTGTAAGGAAAGAAGCAGAGCTTGGTTACAATGGAAACACAAGTTTCTAATGTGAACCAAAATCTCTGCTTGCAAAATAATCAATGAAAGAATTTGCAAAAATTTTCATTCTACATGACTTAACAAAAGGCTCATTCTTTGTATCTGGCCGTGCACAAAAACCCAGCTCCCTCTTTCACATCAGTACATGAGATTCATTCATTCCGCACAAGGACATACAATGTTCCAGCAAAAGCCGGCACCGTTTGTAAACAATAAGCTCATTGAAACAGCATCTGCCTCCAAAAAGAGCAGCTAACTAACCTCGATCTCAAGCAACATGATCTCGACCATTCAAAAGCGCTCCTTCAAACAGTATCTGCCTCCAAAAAGCAGCTAAATCACTTCAATCTTAACCAAGATCATCCCCCACCATTCAAATTGATTTGAAATTGAGCTGGAAGTCCAAATTATGAAAATTATGAGCATTGAGCCGAAGTTCTGAAGTCAAAGAGAATGACAACAGTACTTGTTGCACCCACTCAATTGTATCTATATGGCTCCGACAAGAGAGGCCGCTTCATTCGAAGTATGTGGCCACAATGGTGAAAGTGCAACTACTTTCCCGATGACGATGAGTGTCGGTGATACCAACTCTGCCGATGTAATTTCATTGGCAAGATCCTTTAGTTCTGCAAAGACCTGTATGAATGCAAAGTCAACAAAATAAATCAGTTAGGTTGATTGCAAATAGAAACTGGAAATGGGCAAGCGGATTATGAGTATTTAAAGGCATGCAATTCATTTGAATATAATAACTACCCCATTCAAGCTAAGGATGGACACCTCTGGGAGGATTATTTGAATATAATAACTACCCCATTCAAGTGGCTTGCCTTTATTTACATATACAAAAAGTTGTTACTTCTCTTGCTTGCAATGATTGAACTATAGACTAGTTAACTTTCTGCATCATTTTTTAGTTTCCATAAGCCTAATTTGATTGGAAATTCTTCAACCAGAGGAGTTAAGTTTTTATTAGAAACCAGGAAGAAAAAAGAAATCTAAGCATATTTATGATTTTGATTGCCAATAAACTGCTTCATTAATGATTAGTACTGTATTATCATTTCAAGAATAATTAACTACTGTTCAAAATAACTACTGTATGTATATATCTTCGTATATATGTATGTATATACAATTTGCAAAAATGTATTGCATCATGTGTCATTGCAATCAAAAAATTTTGTTTTGATTTAATACAATGCAAGCTTAATGGCTTATAGTTGGCTTCTGTTTCAGGTTTTTAAGTCAGGAACTTCTATAACTTCTACAAAAGTTAATCTACTGTGACTGTTAGAATGTGAAGTATATAGATGAATTATCAGCTGCATATCTAAAACAATAAAGGAATATGGTAAGAATGTAAGTATTGATTTTCACAGGATTTTTGTTTCTATCACTAATGATTTTGAGATCTCAATTTACCAATTCTTTACAGAGGATATCGTTTTTGCCTGAAAATGTTAACTTTCAAGAATCAAACCTCAAACCCATGACACACCTGGATCCTGGAACATTTAGGTGTTGAAGAAGGCAATTGCCCACATCTATTACCAAAGATAGAGAATGAGCGGCAAACAAATACCAATAAAAGCATCTTAAATAGTTCCAGTGTAAGAAAAAAAAATTCTAGGCTGATTTGAAGGGTAAAATTACTTAATTTCACTTGGGATAAAAATAAAATATCCATGACTGTCCTATCCTATTTTCCAGAGATGATATGATAGGGGCATTTTATTATTCCTTACAGGCAATACACAAAACAGTTTTTTCCCAGGTCATCAGTTTAATAATTAGCAAGAGGTCTGAAGAAAAACTAGTATCAGGTAAAGAGATGGACACAAATCGAATGCAACAGTCTCCAAATGAAAATACATCTTACCATGCGCTGTTGAGGTGTGGTCCCTCGCTCAACCGCAACAGCTGGTGTTGTTGGTGGCAGACCATGATGGACCAACTTTTGAGCAAGAGAAGGGATAGTCGATAAACCCATGTATACCACTAAGGTCGAATCAGGATCAGCTGCATTCTCTGCCACAAAAAGAGGATCTGTTCCTCCCTTCCTGGAGTGCCCAGTCAGAAATCTGACACTATTTGCAACACCTCTGTGGGTTAATGGGATCCCGAGCTCTGCAGCTATACCAGAAGCAGCAGTGATACCTGGAAAGTAATAAGAGATTAAAATTATATACAGAAATTCGTGCATGGAATTCTTCTACCTGATAGGGAAACTGATGAAGACTTTCTTAGTTTCTCCTCGATGGAAAGTAATCCCACACAAGTGTTTCATCTTGCATTTTATATTCTTTTTCTGTTTATCTTAATTTACTAGTGTTCCCCCTGCTTGGAACATACGGACTTTCAGTATTTGAGAATTGATACTAACCGTGGGTATCTCTTTTTTATGAGGTAGAGTTTATGATTCAATCCTTAATATGATACTTATATGAAAAGAGGAAGTTCTATCAAAATGTGTCAGCAGTCCACAGAGACTGAAAACCATACAACTCTTTACAATTATTAATACTGATCATTCTTGTACCTGGAATAACTTGCACTTGAATTCCTTGCTGTTGCAAAAAATCCATCTCCTCCCCACCCCTTCCAAACACCTAAATACAAACAGTACGCTTCAATACAAATGTTGCAAATTCCACATGTGAGGAACCGTCAATAACTTTTTGAAGATAAAATATAGGAAATCACCAATGGATCCCCTCCTTTTAATCGCACAACAGTAGCTCCGGCTTCAGCAAAACTCAGTAGCAATTCATGTATCTCCTCCTGAAACAGGAACAAAAGGATCCAATTACTTACCAGTTCCACATAGTCCCAATGTTCATCATACATTACAATCATCATCACAAAATACAATGTTTTAATTATATGTTTAGAACCCAATCCAAAGCATGTACAATCATCAATACAAACCCAGAATCAGACCAACACAGACCCAATTCACCCAGTAACACAAAGAATTGAAATTTACAGTTGGGGATTGCACCCAATTAGAAATCAAAGCAAAGTTTGACATATGGTTTTGGCTGAGTAGAAGAAATGGTAATAAAGATGAGAGATTCACCTGGGTTCTGCTATGGTAGCCCGCAGTCTTTCCCACATAGACAAGTCTAGCATCGGAAGCAACATAATCCAAGACATCATTGGACACCAATCTATCATACAACAACAAATCAGCACTCTGAATAACTCTGACAGCCTTCAACGTCAGGAGTTCAGGGTCTCCAGGGCCAGTGCCCACTAAGAAGACATTTCCAGGCCCACACTTGCCTCCACCGCACCCTCCTTCCCTCTCTCTCTTTTCTCTCTTCTCTCTCAACACCTCAACCAGCTTTCTGAGCTCCGGTAGCTGCAAAGCAATGTCGTTCTGCCTTAAGAAATCAGAATCAGCATCAGAGTCAGGAGGAGGGAGAGTTTGGTTCAGTTGGTTATTGCTGTAAAGCCACTGGTCTCTCTGGTACCTCTCGATAGAGTGCTTCTCTGTGAAAGGAGAAGTATAAGAAGGGGAGGAGTGGAAGTGAAGAGAGCAAATGGGTTGAGGGTTTAAGGAACTGGGTTTTCTGAAATGGGTTGAATGCAAAGAGGAAGACAGAGGTTGAAGCCTGGAGACAAGAGCCATGATGATGGTTCAGACGGGAAGGGAGGAGATCTCAATGTGTCTGTGTTGGGGAAGAGAGTTGGAGTTTTGAGTAGGAACATGTGAGACTCCTGAGAGAAACGAGAAGGCCAAATTGGTTTGGTTTTGGCTTTTGAGGTTTTGAGAGGGGGGGCATTTTTACCCTTTGCTTCCGTATTGGGACGTCTTTTAGTCACATGGTACGAGTTAAACGACAATTTTTTTTTCGGTCAAATCCGTTTGTAGGTTCTGACGATAAAGTCGGTCTATCAGCAGCTTTTAAGTTGATAGCAATCATAAATTCTAAAATATAAAACAAAAAGTCTTCAAGTCTCTCGGATTCTTTCTTCTCGACTCCTCCGCCCGCCGCTGCACCGCCGTCGCTTCCCGGCCACTCATCAGCCGTCGTCGGCTCCGAAATAATCTTACCCAATTTCGAGACCCATCCGCCTTCTCCTCCTCCTCTCCTTCTCTTCCTCCTTCTCCTTCTTCTCCTCCTCCTCCTCTTCTCCTCCACCACAGGCGAAAAAACAAAAAAGAAGAAAAAAAAATTAATCAAAAATACAAAAAATAAAAATAAATAAAATAACTATAGCCGACAAAATTTATAAAAATTCGTCGGTTAAAGTTAAATAAATAAAATAAATAACTATAGCTGAATATATTAAACTCATATGAAGAAACACAAACGAAAAATAGAGATACAAAAAGTGAAAACACGAAAGAAAAAGAAAAAACTGGGAAAATCCATAATAAACTCACAAAAATAAAAATACAGAAAATAAAGAAGAAAAAAAAGGTGTGGATGTCTCTAGTTCAATTCTCGGAATGCCACCATGTACAATGTTTTCTTACATAGTGAGAGGACCTCAGCCCGATTTCACAAAAAGAAGATGAAAAATCCAGAAAAAAGAGAGATTGAAACACAGAAAAAAAAAGCAAAATAAAAAATAAATAGAAAAGGTAGAAAAACACACACCAAAAAAGAGAGGAAAAAAGAAAAGGTAAAAAAGAAAAAAAAATGATGAAAACACGAAAAATTAGAAGACTCGAAATGTGGTGTTTTATGTTGAATAAATACTGTGTTAGAACAAAATATGTTGTGATATTTATTTTTTTAATATATATATACAATATATATATATATATGACAATTTATCGCACTACTCAAATGTTGCACATGTTGAGATTGAACGTCATTTAGGAATATGAAAACACGGTTATATGGATTCAATGACACCAGCTACCTCCTCCACCTTGGACGACGCTTCAAGAGTCACATAGCGGTGGTGGTTGCGGTGGGCGTTTGGTTGTCGTCAGTGTGTTACCAGATTCGGGTAAAAAGATAAATAAATAAATAAATAAATAAAAGATGGTAAAATAAATCTTGCGGCCGAGCGGAAAAGAAGCTCAAATCTGGGCAAAGATAAAAAAAAAGTAAAAGTAAATCCTACGACCTAATAGAAAAAGGCCGCTGCCTACCAGAGCGTCATCTATTCATCTTGCGTTGGGTTGTGAAAAGAAAAGGGTGAGAGATGCCTCTGAAGGTGTTGGACGCGACCGTCTCCAACTTCGACAGCCTGTTTGAGAAATTCAGGGAAGAAGCACCCAAGAATAAGGCCAATTTCATCCTCTTCTTGGCTGACAAAGATCCTTCCACCTCCCTCAGCTGGTGTCCTGGTATTCTTAATTTCTTTGCAATTGGCTCTTTTGTTTCTGGTTCACTTCAGTATGATTCGTTCTCACAAATACTGGTGCTTGAATCTGAATCAAGAGGTTTCTAAATCGAGTATTTTGGAATAGAATAGGATCCTCTGATTCATTATTTCTCACTGATGTTGTGTGTCAGATTGTGTGAGAGCTGAGCCTGTAATCTTCAAAAAGCTGGAAGCTGCACCCGGCGATGTTGCACTTCTGAGAGCGTATGTTGGAGATAGACCAACATGGAGGACTCCTCAACACCCATGGAGAGTGGACTCAAGGTTTAAGATCACTGGAGTTCCAACACTCGTCCGCTGGGAAAGTGATGCAGTCGAGGGTCGCCTCGAAGACTATGAAGCGCATCTTGAAAACAAGATCGACACACTTGTGTCTGGAAACCAAGTTTCTATATAAAGATGTTTGAATTTCCGTATGTTTTGTGCTTCATGCTATCAAGGATGTTATCCTGTGCCAATTTATAGTCCAAACTATGATAAATGCAAAACATTAGCTCATGCTAAACCAGTTGCATGTTTTTCTCTCGCATAAATTGATTGATGAACCCTTTTAATCTTCATGTTCCTCTCTGCTAATGGGAAAATGTAGGTTACAATCTAGCACTGCAACAAAACTTGATATTTCTTGGCGTGCCTAAAGTTCAATGAAAATATGTTATATGACATAGATATGAAGTAAATAGATTTCACTAAGGTACTGGATTCACCGGAAACATGAATAGAATAATTTTCAACCTCTGCTAATTACACATGTGGACTAAACTTCTCTAGAAGATCAAATCACTTAGCAATTGCTGTACAAACTCAAGATTGAGCTCCCTTCTTTATTCTGTGACTTGGCAATTCCTGCAAAACTTCAGATGGTGTAAACTTCAGAGGAAGGTTGTCAAAAAAAACTTCAGAGGAAGAAGAAAGAATGAATGAGAGAATTAAAAGTGGGTCTGATTATATTTACAGCAATTGTATTTATAAAAAAGAAAGTTTATAAACTAAGTTAAACAATTAGTATAATTTATCCAAATTCTATTTCTAAGCCTGAACGTTATCAACTTCAGCTTCTCAGACCCACTTTCCCCATTAAAACTGATTCTCAAAAAGATACGACTCTCTCTCTCTCTCTCTTAATTTCTTAATTAAGTAACTCAGATTATGTTGTCTATAGTTGTTTCACATATCCAGTAAGAAGGTATCACAGCATAGCAAATTGCACAATAGAAAAACATCAAACCCTCCACCATCTTTAAAACAAAGAGTTCAACCACAAAGACTGCTCAGAAGTAGCAAAAGATCCTTTACCTATATATATGAAAGCCAAAAGGCACATTAAGCAACCTCAGATCATCTTAAATCTGAGCCTTCGAAAGGGTTTGAGTCAACTTCAAACTAATGTCACCATAAGGGACTTCTTGCTTTACATCAATAAGATTGTAGCTCTTCAAGATCTGAAATATACCAGGAATAATTACTTTTATTAGTATAAACAGATGAAAAAACAATTACATACAAACAAATGCTCCTCATTACTCAACATGCAGTAAAAGTTTTGCTTGTTCACAAGCTAAACAAGGGCATATAACAAACCAGCTTCACAACTGACTGAACAGCTTGCATTTTCCCCAAACACAAAAAAAAAGAAAAAGGAAATGAAAGCAGAACAAAATTCTAGAAGGCTTCAAGACTTAGAAAGATACTAAGCCATAAATAGTTATAGTCATTTATCCATAAAACAGAAATGAAACTTAGACCAATTGATTAGTTAACAGCAAGAATATCATGGGCAAAGAATATAATTGGACACAAGTGTTCCCAGTTGTATGCATTTGTCATTTCAATGATCAATGATATCTTGTGCTCCACCACAAAACTTCAAGTAAAATTTATGATGCAGCATAAATATCATTCATCAAAAAATTTGATCATTGTTTTACAAATGCAGTACGAGAAAATCTAGTCTCTTTGCATTGTCCTGCTAGTAAAGGTGTAATTCAAAATATTTTGATTACTCAAAACAATAGCCTAACAAAAGAAGTCTGAAAAATCTTACCATTGTTTCAAAGAACATTCTAGCACAAATCTTTCTTCTTTTTCCTTCTAAAATTTTGTTCAAGCTGAGATCACTAGATAGGTCTTCTGGAGATTTGCTTTTCAAATATTGAGCCACAGCCCTGTGCACGCAAATGAAAAAAAATAAAACCAATAAAATACGAGGGTAGAGAATACATTCCGTGACTAACATTTAAGCATCCTATAAAAATAAATAGGGAAACAATAAAAAGAAAAGTACCTGGTTCTGACCGACAATGAATCAACTCCCTTTGTCCCTTGACAATCTGATATATCAACTCCTTTTGTCCCTTGAGAACCTGATATAAACATACATTTATCATCCAAACAGTGGACATAACATATAATAGATCCATTAGTTATAAATTCACTTAATACACAGAGGATATAAATAAATAAATAATTTCCATTTACCAGCTGGTGTATAATCATCTGCTTCTAGAAACCAAAGATCCTACAATAAAACATTTCAACAAGTCAGACAATCGCTTCATGATTAACTAGCAAGCATATCACATTATTCATTTCATACCATAATTATTTGCCACATCATATAGCATTATGTGATACTAGTGTGCATATCAAATTATTCTTATATGTTTCAACCACTGATATTATAACAACACATAAGAAAAACTAAGTGTCTGGATAGATAAAAAGATAAGCTTCAAAGGGTATGGCATATAATTGACAAACATAGCTCAGTCAAGGCTCAGTGAAGGACTATCAAAGTGAGATGTACTCAGCTTTTTATCTAATTTTTTTTATAGCGAAAGAGGGAGCTGTGCCTGGTTCAGCAAACGGATTGCATCGTGTTAGAACAAGCCTCATGTTCTTTATATCGAGTTCCTAATATTGTACTGAGCCTTATATCAAGGGAATCCTAAATCTAGGCTCAGCGTTCAACAAAAGAACCAAAAACTAAAATGAAAAGGCAGAAGGAATGTAAAGAGTAAATATACATACAACCAAATACTCAATGCTTACTTCTGGTTCTGCAATAGTTGACTCGAGATTTTGTGAAAGAACTGTGTACTCAGGATGAACTCCCTTCTCTAAAGTTGTCATTGGTGTTCCAAATTCAGACTCTCTATATCCAGCTGACACTGTTAAATCTGGTGTCTGCAATATATGAGTTCCACTATTTGTTTCCGGTGAAGGAACTGAAGCTGAATCAATTTTTGATGGGGCAGGAGTAACGTCATCTATCATCGTAGAACAATGCCTTATTATAGGTGAATCAGGTAAAATATTGACCCCATCATATTCAACACCTCTAAAGTTTTCAATGTCTTCACACCCATTAGCAGGAGAAGAATGGGATTGTGGACACTCTGGGGAAGCTTCATTGGCAGGGACAGAGTCTCCAACTCCATGCTCTGGGGAGACATCAGTTGTAAGAGGAGGAAATGGAGATACTGCAACCCTATCTTCGGAGACCACTTTGGTTGTAGGTGAAGCAGATGTTGGCCTAGGGTCTGGAAGAGCTTCCTCAAACAAATGGGATTTTGTAGATATGTAAGACTCGTTATAAATGTCACAAAGATCGGAGCATAACCCTGAAGAAAGAAACATAGATTCTCATTAGAGAAAAAAATCTAATTCACAAGATAAGATGAAGCAAGCGCAAACTGGTGAAGGAAAATAAAACTAAATTACCAGTTAATGAAAGCTGAAGGAAAGCTTGTTCCTTTCTTAAAACATTGTTCAACTTCCAAATACCCAATGTAGAAGAAGGAAGCCTCTTCCTTTTGCGTTTCAAGTCACTGGCATCTTTAATTGTCTTCCCAATAAACCTACAAATTCACAACCTTGTCTCAGTAACCAATACAAGAAGAATGTGGGTTCAATGATGAGAATAATATCTGAATTCATACTTATTAGATAACACAACAGGATCATCGAAGTACTGCTTTTTTCTTTTCCTTGGTCTTGGCTGCTCAATAAGTGGCTGTTCAATAGGTGGCTGTTCGCTATGAGGTGTTGATTGAATTGCTGCAACAACAAGGGAGAAACTTTAAAAGGAGAGAAAAGGTGGATGTTTTGATTTTTAAATCTAAAACATACGTTAAATAGAAATAGTAATGCAACCGCACCAAGTGAAACAGATGTATTGATATTCAGTTGACCCTCTGAGAAAGAAGCAACAGAAGCTAGTGTTCCTGAACGTGGCTGAACTGCTGGACATGGCCCAATAGAATGTGTGCTTCCCTCCGTAAGTGGAGAAAGAATGGCTTTCTCATATGTTGGTGGGTCAAGTGACTCAGTAACATCATTCCCATGACTGGAAGAAAATGGAAAGGTTTCTGAGTTTATATCAGAAACTGCATTGTGTTGAGTTTCTATTTCTGGAACAGAACTCAAATTAAGAATTTCTGTATCAGAAACTGCATTGCATTGAGTTTCTATTTCTGGAACAGGACTCAAATTAAGAATTTCTGTATGCTGACTTGGTCCAGGATCTTGATCCATCTGAGTCTCTGTTTCTGGCTGGTCTGGAATGGTAAAATCAACGCTAAGCCTCCTTTGTGCATCAGTCGGACTAGGAACACCAGAAATTCCTTGAGAACCTTGAAGGTTTATTTCGTCATTATGAATTGTTTGTTCATCTGTCAGATTGACCGGACTATGAGTACCTTGTTCCGGATGTAGGGGGACAGTGCTGTAATCATGGAAACATAATCACTTATCATACTGCTTTTCTAGAATAAGAATTTAAAAGCATCATGTTGATAATACAAAATTCATTAGGAAACATACTCGACATCCATAGGGGTAACATGTGAACCAGAATTCTCAGAAGGATGTGATTGATGCTCCATCAAGATATCCTAAAAAGATTACAGGTCTCAACCAGTAACATTGCAATTCCAATAACTTAGAATTTGAAACACTACTATATAAGAGACAGAACACAAGAAAAATACCTCATCAAAATCAATAGCGACATATGGGTTTGTTGCAATTGGAAATTGTTCTGAAATACAAAATTAAAATATGTCAAGACTTTCATAAAAAAAAGAAAGACCAAAGAACAAAACGAAATTCACTTCAATAACCTATTAGTGTGATATCCTCCCGATTCCCTTGATGATCATTGTGAGCCCTGAGGAAACACAGTCAGTTGGTCATAAATTGTTCGAAAGAAAAAAAGCAGAAAGATGACAAAGAGGGACAATTGAGAAAATTACCCTTCATAGTCAAAGTGGACACCGCAATCGAAAGCATCAAGGCTATAATTTTCCGGCATTGTGATAGAATGGAGCGGTGCTTGCATTGCGCTCTCTGGCAAAGTCAGGTCTATAGAAACAAAGGCCTTCTTAAGGCCATTCAATACGACATTACAGTCGTGGTGGAGATACTCGACTTTCTTTGAGTAAATCCGAACAACCCCTAATAGAAGGTGGCCTGACATTCTGAGAGCAATAGGAACCTCCGGAAACATGATGCGATCTAATTACCGATTCATATAGAAAATTGTCAGTTAATCGATGCGAAGCGTGTACCAAAATCTATCAACAAAGACCATTAAAACCCCAAAACTAAGAATCCGATGGGCGAAACGTTCCGGTTGCAAACTAGTGGAATGGGTTTGTTGATATGAAACTTTAGAGCGTAATTGAAAGAGACTGACCGACGGTGGAGGGGATATCGGTGGAGGCGTAATGGGACTTCTTGAGACGGTGATGGAGATGGGCAGCGCACCAGACGGTACCCAAAGGGCCCTTCCGAGCCAGTATCGTGTGCGAATAGAACATCCTTCCTTCTTCTTCTTCTTCTTCTTCTTCTTCCCAGACAGACAACAGCTGTTTTGGTTTTTATGATGAGATTGTGGGCAGGCAATTGGGTTTTAGGGTTTCCCAATTGGGAGCGGGAAATATGAAAGGTGCCGCCAACTTTGGATTTTGAAGCACCCCGCTTTTTCTCCACAATCACCGCTCTTGTCCTTCCCACTTAATTATTTGTCTATTTTAACGGGGGCTGTATTCGTCAATTTCAAAACAAGGATTTGAAAACGGGCAACCGGTTAACTTAAAAAAAAGATTTGATTTATGAGGAGTTGCCGGTAAAGATCATTGATTGGAAGAAGCAGGTACTCATAAACAAAACTATTCCCCTAGTTAAAGTACTTTGGCGGAGTCACGAGATAGAGTAAGCGACTTGGGAACCAGAGGCATGGATGTGGCAGTAGTACTCTCATCTCTTTGCATGACAGGTATGTAATTTCGAGGAAAAAAATTTTATATGGGGGGAGAATTGTCACATCCCGGTTCTAGAATCAATATACGGTCGGTTACTTCTTAATTTACTTTAATCCTTAACCATTTCATAGTAACCGTTTTACCGTAAGAGGTCACAAGGTTGACTTTTCTTTAAGTCGAGAATTTAGGAAAACTTTATTCATTAAAGTTGTAGAGGGAGAACATTAAAGAAATTAGTCTTTTTATATTTGATTTTTGTCCACTCACGCTAATATTTTTCAATGTTTCTCCCTTGGGCCTTTCGTTTTAAATGCCCAGATTGAAGTGCTTGATCCGACTAGTTTTCGTGGAGGCCAATCATAGTTACCGCCACTTTTCAATCCAACAGTAGGTTCCGGGTTAACCTACTTTGTAATTTTCCCTGCTTCTGCTTTAATTAGTCGCTCTAATACACATCGGGTTGTATTTATATTTTTCAGTGAACTCCTAGGGATCTAGAACCCGCTGTAGGATTTAAATTTGGAACTGGTGTAACATTGTTGTGTTAACACTAGGTGTGATTTGTTATGAACTAATTAGATGTGTATCTTGTGGTGGATGTTGGTTTTGGGAGCAGGATGGCTCCAGGAGTATTGGGTGGTTGTTGGTTATATAGAAGTGTTCTTTTGGAGTTATTGCAGGTTAAGGGTTGTCCACTTTTCAAATGAAACTATGTCGAAATTTCAGAAGAATCTTCTTTGATAGGTGGTCTCCGCATGACTTATTTCGGGTTAAAGGGGTTTAACTCGGAGTGGGTCATGACAAGTGGAGTGCTATGACATCTATTACGAGAGCATATCTCATCGTACACGATTTCAGTGCGTGTTAGTGGAAAACCTTGCGCCATAAGGTGAGTCAAAGCTCTTCTTCTCACTACGCTATCCATCAAAGACATATATGATAGGGTTTACACTTGCGGTGTCGTCATCACCTACCTAAGTACCTATCTCTTTGTTCTGGATCGTATCTTTCCATTATGCCAATCAACTCTGTTTTGTCAACAAAGTGTGGTTCGACAAACTCATCATTCCACGTCCTCATGTACACTAGTGTAATGTCTTTAAAGCTCTATATGAATTGGATTGAGGCGTC
Organism: Comarum palustre; assembly: GCA_951800085.1. Lineage (NCBI taxonomy): Eukaryota > Viridiplantae > Streptophyta > Magnoliopsida > Rosales > Rosaceae > Comarum > Comarum palustre. The sequence continues at coordinate 268,784 of OX637581.1, forward strand.
CCCCAACTATAATCATAATTCAGACTCCATGAGACGGATTTGAGTGTCATTGATTAATGGATCAAGTTGTGCCAAGCTCGCTTTCTCTCTAGTGCAAGGGATTATCAAACCTCAGGGCCTCCTTCTAACCCTTGAGGAGCCGCAAGGCCTGTGACACCATATTGTCACATTATGACGTCACCAAATCACCACCCACAATGCTCGGAAGCTGATACTCAGCAGTGTCAACAAGTACTCGGAATCAGCCCCAATACTTGGCATGATGATGGCGTTAGGACCATCTCAATATGGTCACGCCATGCCCACTTGATAAAAGATCATTCCTTACATACATATAGACAGCGTTGATCTCGTCACTTTACTTTAATCGATAGGGATAAAGACTTGGTGGTGACAAACCACGACAATTCACGACGTTCCACCTGAACATTGGTGTTCATATCTCCCCCTAACAACGGGAATAAAGTCTCAAAGTGACAATCCGCAATATAACGGTTAAAGAGATCGTCTGTCAAGGAGTAAATATAACCGGACTTTAGGTGGAAACTCATATCCAACCTAAGAACTTATTCATTCCATATGACTTATCATTAGGCACTGTGGCAGTGCAATTTGGCACATTGCAGAGCTCAAAACTTGGAGATTCGTTTCAATCCTGCCGAGCTCAAGGATTACAACTCCATGTAAATCCTTGCACAAGTTGTCGTGCAATAACTAAATGATGATAAGTTGTGGACGAATTAGTAATGTTGCATGTATTATAACCTTAGTGAAGTATTGGTGTGCATCAACTGATCTCAAGACTTTACTATAGTCGAGTTTCGAGAGGCCAAATAGGTTATAAAAACTTCTCAATGGTACGTCCTCAACTCCATGAGGAGAACCTTTTTTGTAATGGGTATTGAGCCTAGAGAAATATAAGCAGCATTTGGTAGATAATAGTGTAACACGTGACCGTGTGTTTAACACTTCAACCAACATCATAAAAGCTTAATCGTTGTATGTACGTTAGTTGTATCTGTCTACACAATCCCTCTTTGGATTTATTGTAAGAATGTCTTTTGTGTCATAGTGTACAAGTTTTACAAAACGAAACAGTTATTGTCGGCCGAAGCCAATGACACATTAGAGGAGGATCGGTGCATCTCACCCATGTGAAGGGAGGACCGGTGAAACCGCACAAAGAGACCTCAAATGTCACTCGGGTTGCTATTTACATCCAAATTTTTCCGTTTTTAAAGAGGAAGAATAGATGTCCAATATTCTGACTCATCACTTCCGTAATGACCTAAATGTCATGACTTGTTTGAGTCAATATTCCAAAATCCATCTATTTCCAACATAGGATTTGGACATTGTATCACAGTGACATATAGTCCACTAGATTGACTCATGTTTCTCTCTATGATGCTCTTTCATTAGCACTTATGAGACGTATACACAAAAGTTCATTCTCACAATGATAGTAACAGTTGGCGGTCCTTTATCTCATCAATAATCCTTCTATCTGCAATACATTCGATCTCCATATCTATTAAATAAAGTAGAGACAGAAGCAAAATTCACACAGGGACTATGCTTCAAGGATGCAAATCATACAATGCAATCTTGAGTAAAAACAATCTTCTCTAACAGTTTGACCTCTGCTCACTAAAATTGGCATAACTCTCTCGTCAAAAAGACTATGAACAAACCTTGAAAACCGTTGGAAAATAGACTCATAGTGCTTTCCAGGGATATAAGGTTTGGGTTCTAGTTTATCTGGAGCTGATCACAGTGCTCAGACGAAGTTACTGCCCAGTAGGTGCAGATTTACTGGAGGTATTGTTGTTGCAGAATTTGTAAATGAGAGGGTTTTAAAACCTCAAGTGATGCCATAGGGGGATCCTAGGCCACTATGCTGCGGTCTAATCCTTATAGAGTGACATTATCATGTCATTATGCTATAGATTCTGAGAATACACTTATAGAACTATAGCAGATAATGGAAGAATACCTTCAATTCGACATGAAAAATTCCTTAACATTGCGCCAACGATTTTATCTAAATCTTAATTTGTAAATGCTAAATACATCAATACGATATCTATTTACATATGTCTTGGAAATAAAATCAAATCTAGTTCCTCAATGACATCAATGTCAGAGGGATTCAAAGTTAGATCCGAAAACTGTGAAGTCACGATCATAAGGATGTCATGTTTGTTTTTAATTTGATTTTCTCATACTCTTTGTACATTCTTTGTATGCTCTCACGACTTAATAAGCTCCACCATTTTCTTTTTCTTTTTCGGTGATCTAAAGATCCATAACCGTTTTTTATTATTTTTAGAGCTGGCGTGATTTGTTTTGACAAGTTTGGTGTCTATGGATCTAGGCCTGGAGGCACCGCCACTAAGGTTGGCTATGCCTCCCTCTCTATACCCTTGTGCGCATGTCAATGGAGCCTTAAACCTCAATTGGGAGCGCACGAGATGTGAAACATTGACACCAAGTGTGTCAAAATTTGAATGAACAGAATGTTACCTTACTCTTGCATACAAAACCAAGCTGTTAGGGTTGCTCTTGCTCGAGTAATTCCATTGTGAATTGTCACGCGGGGAGACCATGAAACGCATGAAAAACATATGGTTAGTTAAACTTGCCATAAAACAGTAGCAAATCATTGGAAAACATCAACCAAATGAAGGATTCAAAGAGAAACTAGGAATACACGTTTTTCTCAAGGAAAAATGATTCCTATGTGCGTTGTAGTCATTAGGAGGACCGGTTCACCTACTTTTACTCTGGTTCTGGGGATGCCCTTTTGACTGAAGGAACCTGACATCCTTGTGCATAACCTCTCTAATTTTCACTAAAATCGGAATTCGAAAAGTACCCGAACTGGTGGCTTGAACAACCGGTCTGGGGATTCCGGTGACCGGTTATGTTCCTTCCCAGCCGGTTCTTAGAGTGAGGTCGGCGTCATTGGAATCATGAGAACAATATCTTCAACTTCTCTGTTGGTGACGAAAACCAATCGGAATTTATTCTGTCGATATTGTCTTGTGAACCCTGGGGCAGATTTTAGGGTTTCTTGATGCGTAGGTGCACATGGGGTGCGCGGCGGTGCCCAAGGGGGTGCACAGGTGGGCGCAGCGGTGCCCAGGAGGTGCGCAACGGTGCCCAGCAGTAGTGCGCTGTGGTGCGCGGTGGTGCCCAGCGGCAGTGCAAGGCGTGCGCACGACAAAATTTTTCCTCTTTTTCGGTGGTGACCTACTTGCTCTTTTTAGGGTTAGAGCTAAGTGTCTGATAACGTGTTCTAGGAGAACTGATTCTCATTCTCTTATTGATAGAATGAAGCCCCTTTATATAGGAAAATAAATTGGCCTCTTGGGCTATTATATGAGCCAATAGGCCTTTTACATAAATATGTGTAAAACCCTATTACAACATGGATTACTACATAAAGCCCGTATATAAGGTATGAACCAAGACACACATATATATTAAATATCCTACATTTCTTATTTTTATACAATACAACTAATCTTGTAATTTGCTTTGTTAAACAAGAATTAATTTTTTTTGTGATTTAGAGAGATAGTCAATGAGATATATGACTATAAATACTTAGATTAATATTCTAGATGTCTGAAGTTAGAGATAATGTAGAATGCATGTTATATATGACTAAAAAATAGGGTCTTTGTATAACATATATTACTTGGGGTAATTTTTTTTAGAACAAACAATAAAACTCATGAATTTAATTTGTTACAAATAACATCATATTCGGCTCATTCAATCCTATTTAGTCCTATTAAAAGGTCGGCCCTACCCGACTCTATTAGCCTTAACGAAATGGGTTTAAGGACGGGTAAGAGTTTGCATATTTGTGCCCTAGCCCGACCCTATATGGCCCTCCTCTAAGTCCTAAAATTTAGGATATGATCGATTCTAACCTAATCCATGACAAGACCTAAGCCAATTTATTGTTTTCCTTGTTCCTCCCCGCTTTCCTTCTAAAAAAAGATTTTAGTCCTAGTCTTAATCCTATTGAATCTCATTCACAATAAATATATATATATATATATATATATGGAATTATGGATCAATTTAAAACTTAAAACTGACCGTGAAGTGATCCACAACCTATTGTTGAACATTGGTACTGGAGAAGTTTTGCAAGCCGAGGCCTGGGGTCTTTTTTATGGTATTCAGTTGGCTTTAAGTATGCAAATCAAGAAGCTGGAGGTGGAGTCAGACCTCTGCTATTTTAATCAACCTTCTGCATAATGCTGATGTTCAGCTGCACCCTTTAGGCACCCTTGTGCTAAACTGCCAGATCTAGCTTCAGAATTTTACTTCAGTCCAAGTTAAGCACATCTACCGAGAGCGCAATATGGTTGCTGACTTGTTGGCTAAAAACAGTACTCTTAATGCCCAAGGCATCTGCTATCTCCATGAGCCTCCTGCCATTGTCACTGAAACTATGCTTGATGATATTGTTGAATTGCCAGAAGTAGGAGTTTTAGAACCAGTAGTACTGGTTAGTTTTCTTTTGTAGTTTTGGTTTTGGGCTTTTTGGCCTCTTTCTTACCAAAAAAAAAAATCGCTACTAACCTCTAAAATCAACAATATCTCTAGATATTTCTTTATGTACATTTCTCTCCTCAAGCTTCAAGCTTCATTCAATGTGCCTTTGGACGATGAAGCAAGAATCCTGCAAAAATTAAATGAGGGACGAGAATCAAACACACAGCTTTGTTTCCTTTTATCTCGAGTAACCGGCCTAGTAGCGCTTGTATTTTGTATGAAATCAAGGTGAACACCTTTGTCTTAGTTAATTTTCCTAGATGATAAGGCAGTGCCAGACTTCCAAAACTCGAAAGTTTCCCATTGTTTTGATCAATCTGTCTTCTCAAAATGCTGTGAACTTGGCAGCTATAATGAATAAAAAAACAACAACACCTGTTCATAGTTATTGTCCAAAATCCTGTCTCATGGAGAAGTGTGGTAATGTTCAGGAAAGAATACATACTAGCAGAAAGCAGAATGTTACTCGGCCTTACAAGATCAACAATCGTCATCTGAGAATCTAATAAATTGATCAATAAGACACATCTGTCGGCAAATTCTACCAAATTCAATCATAAAGCTTGACAAGACTCTACTTGAATAGTAATATGACAAGTGATGCTGTCACGTCCCGGCTCAAGTTTACCTCTTTAAATCTGGGTTAGGACGTGCGGGACCCATCTTAAGAGAGATTTACTCGTAATTCCCCTTGAGAAGTGATAACTCTTTTTCCCAAACTATTTTCAACGGTCCAAACGATACAGGAATAGACCTCACAACCGGAGGTTATCCCGATTTCCGCATTTGAATCTCAAACCAACTACTTTAGAGGACCTAGGGTCTAAAAATTATTTGTGACTGCACCCGAATCCCGGTCAGGCTGCCTACGTACTCTGTACTCAGGGAGCAAGCCACACGTAGCTCTTATTTTAAATTAACGCCCTAACCGGGCGAATCCCGTTTTTTCTATTTATCGGTAGATAACCTATTATGGTTGGCGTACGACTAAGGTCATTCCGGAGTTTAACCTCTTCACTGAGGTACTCAAAAACTAGCTATCTATCAGGATTAACCCTAACATTCAACCATACTGAAAACAACATCCAAACACACAAACATATAATTATAATATAAAGACAACCACGTAAATATATAATTCCCTCCAAGGGCATATAAGTAAAACCATCCAATGGGCACCCTTGTAGTTAACTTGAACTGTCATGGGCATTTTAGAAATTTTGACTTTAGTGGTAGCCTTGTAAATAAACAAAACCGCCAGGGGTATTTCTGAGATTTCAATCTAAGTGGAATTTACTCACCTCGAAATCTCACTGCGTCATCTGCCGCCACACGGTAAATCCTTAACACTTGGTCGATCAATATACACCTACAATTATATAATCGACCTTAGTTGCCACACGAAGGTAATAATGACACGATTCGACTGAACGTCACACAAAACGATAACCGAACCTGGAAATTACATATCCACGCACTCGTATCGACAAGTACATGAACCTGGGACAACTCACTGCCCCTGAGGATGTCAAACGCACTGCCACAGGCAACTGCGTGTGGGCCCCACTCGCCACCACCCTCAAACCTGTCAACTTCACCCAAAACCCACCTATATGCAACCACAACAACCCTAGAAAGCCTATAGGAGTAACCAAAACTCCCAGAACCGCCGGACGCTGTTGGCTCAAAAATCATCTCGGCCTAAAATGGGAGACCGAGGGACTTGAAGAACAATAGTCCTTCTTGATTGCGCGGGCGTGCCAACTCACGGCCGGTTGGCCAAGCGATGTTTTGAATAATTTTGCGCGTGATATGACGTCTTCAAAGCGATTGTGGGCCAAGGAAGGAACCGTCCTGGCCTTTAGGTTCTCTTGCATTTGTTTCAAAGACTTTCGATATTTTCACTGATGAAATTTCTCTTTTTTGGGATTTTTGATAAGTTTGAAAAAAATAAAGTGCACAAAAATTAAACAGCAAGAATTGAAAGACGGGAATTTAAGTTGCATGAAACATAATTGCGAAATGCAAAATTACATGAAATTTAAAGAACGAAAAAGTGATTGCGAGAAATTAAAGTGCATGGAATTAAGTTGCAGAATGTAAAGAAAGCGATAAAGTGCAGAAGGTAAAGAAAGCGATAAAAAGAAGAAGAAATCTATGCTAGAACATGAGTAAAAATATCAATATTTGTAGAGAGTTCGTAGAGAATTTGGTGTTTGTATTGAAGTTTTTGTTTTGGTCGGGGACCTTTTACAATGTGTTACAAGGCTCTATATATACAAGTTAGAAAACCTAGCTAGCTTGTTCTCTACGTCGTGAGATCTCACGGATTTCTTGTTTCCTTTCTTGGACTGATTAACACATAAATGTATTGATTTGATTTATGTTTGAGATACGTCTCATTTGAAAACCCTGGTCTGATTGGAGTTTTTCCTTGTTAAGAATTTCTTCTAGTTTGGATTCGGTCGAGTACCTTTCTTGGGCCGAAATGTCCAGACCACTTGCTCTATCCAAACATACGTCCAAATTTGAATAATGTGAACCAACTCCTTATCCATACAACAGCTTCATTTCGGTCATGTGACCGAATCACTTGCTCCTAGCCGAGCCGCTACTCTCAGCCGTGCTTTCTTTTCGGCTACGCTTTTTTCTTCAGTCGCACTTTCATTTCTTTCTAACACCACACCTTTAAACTAATTTAGAAATTTCTAGGCACTGCTAAATTTAGATGCAAACATAGGCCCCCAGTCTCATGACTATCGGCTCTCAAGCCGGTTGGTTATTGAGACTTTAAACTGCATAACAGCAAATTAAGTTAATAATTAGTGTAGCCATGTGTCACCCACATGTCCTTGACCTCAAATATCTTCAAATATGTCCCTCTTAGTCTTGCATAAGTTTAGACCATGGACATTACAACTCGAAACGGCCAAGCAAAAGATTTCGGTCACGACTAACGATCAAGCGACTTCGTGCGTGGCCGAGCAAGTGACTTTGACTGAAATATTTGGCTGTAAATAACATGAAACAAGTTAATATCCTCGATAGAGAGCTCGTGTAACACCCCGAACCTAAAAGTTACCTTTTCACAGAGGTTTACTGAAATATTTATAAAGTTATCGCTCGAGTTTATTTTTGAGTTTTTCTAAACTCTTCAAATTCCTTATTTAATGATTCGATGTTGTGGTACATATCGACACGAGTCTCCCGGTATTTTCGGATTATTTTTCGGAGCTTCCGGCTATTTTCTATAAATTTCTGAAGTTTCTGGTAATTTTTAATTACCATTCCGGTAAATAGTTCTTACCATTTAACCTTTTTACTTTTCATCTTCTTTAAATCTGGACCGTTGGATCATTGGGGAGTTAATCTCGGCCATTGTTTTGGGTATAAATAAGGGGAGAGAGAGTTGACCCGAGTCAAAACCCAACTCGCGCGCGGTCTCTCTCTCTGCTCTCGACCCTTTGCTCCGCCACCTTCGTCGCCTCCGCATCAGGCCGCTTCCTGCTGGCGCACCACCACCAAACTGGTCATCCTCCTCCTTTCCTTTACAAAACCCAGCCCAAAGATTACACATTTATTCACCCAGGGTAGAGATCGAGCACCTCTGTGCGTGGAGATCTCTGACGATTCCTAGCGTTTCAGGCCACAATTCGACAGAGAAGAGGTAGGGTTCATCTTCTCTTCCCTCCTTCAATTGTATCGCCTTGCGCGTTTGATTGGAGGCCTAATTAAAAATCCCTCCTTTTTCTGTTTTCTTTTTGGGTTTCGATCCCTAACTCCAGCGACGTGTTTTGGGGCTCTTGGTGGATTTCTCGAGCTCTGGTGAGACCTGAGACACTGAGGATTGGAGCTGCTGAAGTTGAGTTGGAGGAGCGGCAGAGTTCTGGTGTTCTGCCGAGGAGCATCTGAGAAGTGGTGTTGGTGACTGGTGCAGCAGTTGGGCATGGTTGGTGGTTGCTGAGGTGCTGAAAGGGGTCTGGGTGGAAGAAATCACCATGGAGGCCGCTGTCGAGCTTCTGGAGTTTGAGATGTGAATCAGCAGGGGTAAGGCTGATTCCCCTGTTATTTTATCTGTTGTGGTGTGTTTTATCGAATTGGTGTTGTTGTGGTTGAAATCGTGTTGTTTTTGTTTGTCTACATATCGTAACTTGGAAACGAGGAAAATGAGGAGCTTATGGAAAAATTCCAGCAAGTTACCGGGATCCGGTGACGGTTCTGGTGATGCAGTAAAACCGACAGAATGCCGAAGATGTAGAAATCGAATCCCCGTTAAGCTTTGAGTCAAAAAGTGTCAGTTGAATCGTAATTGGGATAATTACGGAAAAATTGGACGTAAGTAGGAAGTTTCCATTTTGGAAAACTTCCCATTTTAAAGAAGACGTACCAATTTAGGAAACTTTCCATTTTTGGAAAGTTGACCGAAAAGAAAAGTCAAACCTAGTTAACCGGTTAAATTAAGCCAATTTGACCTTTAAATGAGATTCTTGTCAACTCAGGAATCATTGTCAAAACTCGAGTTGATCGTTGTAATAATTCGGATAATTTCATACTCGAACTACCGACTCACAATTAGTAATTTGGGTAGGCGGTTGATTGAGTGTCCATAGTAATTTCATAAATTACTATGTGTTACCTAACATCAAATGAAATAGTAAGGTTATTCGATACGTTAAAGTAACGGTTTTGTAATCGGAAACTAAATTTCGAGTCGACAATCAGTATTAAGCGTGTTGGTGAAAGAGTTGTTAAAAAGAAAGGAATTTGGTCAACTATTGGTCAAGTAGGATTTCCTAGTCAAACTAGGAAAAGTTTGAGTTAACGGTTTTTAAAGACTAATATTTTGGATTAATTGTACAGTCTCTGGTCGAACGTGAAACGGACTCGAAAATGTGGTTAGTTCGAGGTTTTCGCTCGAGAGGCTTTCCGAGCAGTGAGAAGGTCGCATTAAGTACTGTGAGTGGACCTTTATTTTGAATTAATGCATGTCCTATTTCTTATGCTAAACATGCATTTCTTATTAATTTAACGAGCCGGTGGAGTCAGGAAGGTGGGTTGCTCCCCTTCCGTAAGCCCATATGTTATGTCGGCTGAAACCAGAGTTTATTGATTAAATTGGAATGCATTATTTTATGGCTATAGTTTTGAGGACGGTCGGGGAACAGTGTCTTATGCATGAGATGCATGTTTTTATATACGGGGGAGGAGTCATATAATAATGACTTTTCGTATTTGCTTGTTTTTATCACCATGAAGGGTCATTATATACATATTTTGTCATTGCTAGCTAGCCATACGAGCCCCCCACTTTAGAAGTGAAGGGGGCAATAGTAGCCTTATTTAGCTCCGACCTTATCCTGAGAGGCTCATTGTCATGGTGGAATCTCTCTGCCATGAAGGGTCGTTCATTACTTAGTAGCCTCCGGAAGGCTCCGACCCTAGTCTGGGAGACTCTCTGTCATGGTGAAACCTCTTCCTCTATTTTCACTGTGGATTTGCAAGCCAATGAGATTGCCATTTTACGTTTTGGTTTCCGGAATGATGATTTGAGATTCTTTCCCGACGAGGCATGTATATGGATTTTCTAGAAATTCAAAGGGAGAACATAAACTGATTACTTTTCATAAGCCTGGATATTCTTTTTGTCCACTCACTCTGACGTTGTGTTCTTAAATGTTTTCCCCTAGGCCCTTCGTTTTCAAATGCCCAGTGTTGTAGGGTTTCTGAGAGGAGGTCATGCGTACTGAAGACGAGGCATAATCAAATCATCCTGCTGTCACTATTTAGTCTTTTTAGGTTTTGCTACCACGTAGAATGCTCCGAATACCCTAGTATAGTGTTTACTAGTATTCGATTGTGGAAGTGTTTCGTCGGTTAGCCGGTAGGGTTGTCCATTTCAAAGGGGAGTTTCCAGTAAAAATTTCCCTTGAGGTGGACCCCGCAGGATTTACTTCAGGTTAAAGGGGTTAACTCAGTGTGGGTCTTGACAGCTCGGCTTGTAGTTCTCAGTCTAAAAATAGTAACCAAGCCGAGGTCGTACAAAAGTGGTAACCGCCGAGGTGATCAAGTTAGCCAAGGTCGTACCAAAGTGGTAACCAAGCCGAGGTGACCAAGTTAGCCAAGGTCGTACAAAATTTGTAACCAAACAGAGGTGACCAAGTTAAGTTAAGATGGTCTCGGTCTAAAAGTAGTAACAGAGTCGAGGTCGTACAAAAGTGGTAACCAAACAGAGGTCACTGAGAGTTAAGACGGTCTCGGTCCAAAAGTAGTAATAGAGCCATACAAACATGGTAACCAAGCCGAGTTGACCAAGTTAAGATATTCTCGGTCTAAAAGTAGTAACAGAGCCGAGGTCGTACAAAAGTGGTAACCAAGCGAGGTCAACTTTCTTCACAATAGTCAACACCAGAATTTTGGTCACAATATTTCACACCGAAATCTTGGGCCGGGCAACAAAATTTCGGTCATAATAATCTAAACCGTAGTCCTTGATATATACATACACAGACCGAAATAAGACGACACGGTCCAGATGAAGTATTTGCTCATGGCTCTATGTTTTGACCAAGAGTAAAGGACCTTGGTCATACTTTTTGTGACCGGTATTGGTCGAGTTCATTCACGACCGTGGGTTTGCTTTTGAGCCACTGACATACAACATAGCCATGCATATATATAGCTTATATTTGGCATGACTGCATACTTATATTTAGCTTGCCACATGTATATACAAATGGATAAGAGTAGGTACGTTGACTTGAACCCTTTTTTTTTTTTTCTTTTATGACCTCACATCAATATTTAAATTACTGAGATTTGGCGGTCACGTTCAACATCTTGGCCAAACCACTTCTAAACTGGTCGGCTACAAACATCCTGTCCGGTTGAAAACATCTTAGCCAAGCTACTTTTCAACAATTCTGCCGAAGTGGTGCATCCATCCAAAATGACTGAATTCGACCATCTCAACTGAACTCTTGCATGTCAACCATGGATCTCGGCTACACATGCAACTTAACTTACACGACCGAAGTCATGTATCAAGACCAACTCGACCGAAGTCATACATCTCGACCAACTTTGAACTTTTCATATCGACCAACTCGGTCATACCCTTGCATCTTGACCGAACTCAACCATATGGACCAACTCTCTCACATTGTCCAAATAGATGAACGCCCAAATGCAAATAACGCGAACCAATTATCCTACCAATGTGACATTTCTTTCTAACACCAGACTAGTAAATGGTCGAGCTTGTTCGTTCACCTCATACATCTCGATCAAATGTCCGAACTTGCTCATTCACCTTGGTCAAATGGTCGAACTCATTTTATTTCGTGTCCTTAACCGAATGGCTAAACTTATGTCACCTCACCCCAATAACCAATCTTACTTCACTTCGGCCGAATAACCGAGCTCACTTCACCTTGTCCATACAACCGAGCTCATTTTACCTTGGTCATATGACCGAGATCTCCATACGGCCGAACTCATTTTACTTCGGTCATACGGTCAAGGTCTCCATACGGCCGAGCTCACTGACCTCATCCATATGGTCGACCTCATTTTATTTTGTGCTCATGGCCCAGTTCATTTCACATCCAACACCATTAGACCAAAAAAGACTTTGCCAAATTTAGGTGCAAACATAGTCCCCCAGTCTCATGATTGTCGGCTCTCAAGCCGTTTGGTTATGAGACTTGTGTGAAATATCAAAACTTACCCAAACTTTAAAAATCGGCCAATTGAAAACCGAAACTCGTATTTTCCAAAGGTTTGGCCGAACCATCTATGATTTCGGCCTGGTAAGCTCAATTCCCTAGGCCGCCCAGTCTCATGACTATCGGCTCTCAAGCTGATTGGTTATTGAGACTTTAAACTGCATAACATCAAATTAAGTTAATAATTTTTAACATCAAATTAAGTTAATAATTAGTGTAGCCATGTGGGGCTACGAGAAGCAACCATTCACCCATTATGGTGTGGCAACTTGGTTTTTCAGCTAGCGCACAAGTCTAAATTATGACCTTTATAACTTGAAACGGCTAAACCAGCAATTTCGGTCACAATAGCTAAGCACCAAAATTTTGGTCACAATATTTCACACCGAAGTATTGAGGCCAAGCAACAAAATTTTGGTCATAATGATCTAGACTGAGGTCCTTGATATATACATACATAGACCGAAATAAGACGACACGGTCCAAATGAAGCATTTGGTCATGGCTCCATGATTTGACCAAGAGTAGAGGACCTCGGTCATACTTTTTGTGACCGATATTGGTCGAGTTCATTTGCGATCTTGGGTTTGCTTTTGAGCCACCTGACATAATGGCCAGAAATTTCTTGGCCATGGTTCTACTTTTACGCAACTAGGCTATAGTGACGATTATGACCGAAACACTTTCATACATCTCATCCTGACTGGGCGAAAAAAAATCAACACAAACCCAAGTGGGAGGACCGAGCCCTAATGTACCTCGGTCAGAAAAAAAAAACTAGCTGACATAAACCATCAACTTCAATCATAATAACCAAGCACCGGAAGGTTGGTCACAATATTTGACACCGAAGTTTTGAGACCGAGCAACAAAATTTCGGTCACAATTTTCAAACTGACGTCTTGATATATATGGACTGAGGCCGTACATAGAGAAAATAAACTTAAACAGTCAAGTTGAGCTCTTTGTCTATGGTTCCATAACCTGACCGTGTGGAGTAGACCTTGGCCAATTCTTTTCGTGGCAAATATTAGTCAAATTTATTTGGGCTGAGAGTTTGCATCTGAACCACCTGACATGCACATTAGCACGCACAGCCATGGATTTTTTTGGGTAAATGTGTGGCCGCATACTAACATTTAATTTGTGAATATATGCACTTGATTACCATATGGATATACTAGCGGATAAGAGTGGGTGCCCTGTTTGACTCCTTTCTTTTTTAACACGAGGCCATCACCTCCATATCCTCAACTTTGAATCCGCCCAAGACCGTGCCTTTGAACCAGAAACGCACCACCTTGATCATAAATATCACTGAGTTTTCCTTTACACAAGATATGCACTTTTCAGTTCTCAATCTTCTCGATCACCAAAATAGATACACACCTAATCCCCAACATGTCTTCTTCAATTTTGACTCGAACCCGTTGAATTACTTTGCCAATTTAGCCGGTTTCATGGTCGGTGAAAGTACGCTGGCGAGCTGTGTGGTCTGGGTTCGACTCTGATGGCCTTTATCTTCAAGACAAGGTGCGGTTTCAACGGACTAAGTTGTCGTGGTCATCGCCCATAAAGATCTGTTGTTGCCGCCGGCTGTTGTTATTTCTCCATCCACTACTCTAATTCGGCTCACTTTGGTTAGCCGATTTTATATGTTTCATGTGAAATTGAATTCAATTTGATTCGCCATAGTTCTTGTTACTTGAATCCAACTGGACTTTATTATCTCTCGTCATCTTATTTTTGATCGAAATTGTGAATCTCAGCAATCCCATTCAACACCTCGGCCAAGCAATTTTCAAACACCGAGGCCAAACTGATGCATCTTGGATCAACTCGGCCAAACTCATTCATCTCAGCCGAAGTCATGCATTCTTGACCCATCTAGTGTTGGAAACGAAACTTGATTGCAACAAGTTTAACTCACTAATGGAAATCAAAACACTGCATTATTCGACTTTGAGATAGGCATATATATAGCCTTCTCGTTGTAACAGAAAACCTGATCTGAAGTACTTGTTTTCAGCTACAAGTTCTAACAAACCAGGAATAATTCAAAACTTATCTAAACCCTACTGACTAGAACTAATCCCAGTAGACTCGGACTTAACTTAACCAACAAGAAAACAAATCAACAACTCAACAAACTCTCCCTTAAACTGAACTAGTGCAACAATTCAGTTTACTTCAGCTGCTTCACACATCGCAAGCTTGGTCCGAAGATAAACAAAAGCTTCAGTCTTCAAAGGTTTAGTCATGATATCAGCAGTTTGCTCAGCTGTCCCACAATAGGACAATGAGATTGATCCTTGTTTAATGACATCTCTGAGAAAGTGATACCTTACATCTATATGTTTACTGCGTCCATGAAGAACTGGATTCCTTGACAACTTAATGGTGGAGCTGTTGTCACACTTGATGTCTGTACAGACCTCTTCTTCTTCTTCTTCTCCTAGTTCTTTGAGAATCCGCTTTAACCAAATTGCTTGACAAACACAGCTTGCAGCAGCAACAAACTCGGCTTCAGTGGTTGAAAGTGTCACAATTGGTTGTTTTCTTGAACTCCAAGATACAGCTCCAACTCCAAGCATGAACACATATCCACTAGTGCTTTTACGATCATCACAGTCTCCTGCATAGTCACTATCAGTAAAACCTTGCATTTTGCAGCCTTCAACTTTTCTGTAAAAGATGCCAAAATCCTTCGTTCCCTTCAAATAGCGCAATGCTCGTTTCACAATTTGTAAGTGCAGCTCTGTGGGCTTGGACATGTATCGACTAGCCAAACTTGTGACAAACATCAAATCCGGACGAGTAGCTGTCAGATACATGAGACTTCCTACAAGATGTTTGTAGTAAGTCTCATTAATCACTATGCCTTCCTCATCTCTTGAGACTCTTGTGCCAGGAACAATAGGGGTAGTCACCGGCTTACTCTCTAGCATACCAAACTTCTTAAGAATTTCCATTGCATACCTCCTTTGACATATGAAGATCCCTTGTGACCTCTGTATAACTTCTATGCCAAGAAAATAACTCAAACTTCCCATATCACTCATGTCAAATTCTTCCATCATAGACTTCTTAAAGTCGAGCAAGAAATCAACATCATTACCAGTGTAAATCAAATCATCAACATAAAGACTTACAATGATAATTTTGCCATCCTCACTCTTCTTTGTGAACAAGGTTTGCTCACTGTTGCATCTGTGAAATCCATGGCTGATGAAGTAAGTTTCAATTCGACTAAACCAAGCTCGAGGAGCTTGTTTTAGTCCATACAAAGCTTTGAACAATTCATACACCATGTGCTCCTTCCCCTCTTTCTTGTAACCTTGAGGATGCTCCACATAGACTTTCTCAACAAGCTCACCATGAAGAAATGCAGATTTTACATCAAGTTGAAAGACCTTCCATTTGTTTTGAGCTGAGGCTGCAAGGATGGTTCGAACTGTATCTAAACGAGCAACAGGTGCAAAAACCTCCAAATAGTCAATTCCTTCCCTTTGAGTGTACCCCTTTGCAACAAGTCGAGCTTTATGCTTGATGATCTCTCCATGTTTATTGTGTTTAGTCTTGTAGATCCATTTCACTCTAATTTTCTTTGCTCCTTTTGGCAGCTCTGTCAGCTTCCAAGTCTTGTTCTTCTTGATAGCATTGATCTCACTATCCATTGCCTGCCTCCATTTGGCTTCTTTAACAGCATCTTCGAAATAGACTGGATCAACATTCTCTCCATCTTCAATTAACAAGACTTCATCCTCATTTAGGTCATTACCAACTACATAGTCATCCATCCAATCCGGTCTCCGACGTTCTCTCACTGCATGTGATGTATTCTCAACCACTGTTTCTTTTCTTCGAGGTTTAGTTTTTGGATTTTGCAGGCTAGGATTTTGTATAGAAATAGGAGTTTGAACAGAAGTAGGAATATGAACGAGGCTAGGATTTTGAGTATGACTAGATCTTTGAGTGAGAGAACTAGAGTTTTCAACTTCTTCTTCAAGGTTAGAATTCACATTTCCCTCACTGTTTTGGTTTCTCACATTTCCCTCACTGTTTTGGTTACTCTCATTGTTTCCTTCGTCACCTGTCTCTCCCTCAAACCCTTCATTCTCAAAATTTTCACACTCATTCTCATTTCCCCAAGCCAGCTCAAAACTGATCTCCCTCTCATGTTCCTTTCCCCATTCCCACTATTTGTTTTCTTCAAAAAACACATCTTTACTAAACACAACCTTTTTCTCTACTGGATCATACAGTTTGTACCCTTTGGACTGTTCACTCACTCCCAATAAAACACAAGGAAAACTACGGTTATCCAGTTTACCTCTCTTTTCTTCTGGTATATGCACATGGCCAATGCACCCCCAAACTCGAAAATGATTCACAAAAGGTTTAGTTTTGCTCCATGCCTCTTGAGGTGTAATATCTTTTACTGCAAGTGTTGGTGAACGATTCAAAACATAGAACGTCCATATTACAGCTTCCGGCCAAAAGGTTCTAGGCATTCCTTTAGCAACCAGAATGGAACGAACCAGATTCATCACTGTCCGATTCTTCCTTTCTGCCACGCCATTCTGTTGAGGAGTGTAAGCATTGGTGAGTTGCCGTTTAATTCCCTCTTCTCGACAGAAATCATTGAAAGCATTAGATGTGAATTCTCCTCCTCTGTCTGTTCTCAAACATTTGATTGAAACTTCTGCACTTTTCTCCACTAGCTTCTTGAAATTCTTGAAACAGTTTAAAGTTTCTGATTTCTCACAGATAAGATACGGCCATGCTTTACGGCTATAGTCATCAATAAAACATAATACATACCTCTTTCCACTGTTTGAAGTAGGAGTGATCGGTCCACATAAATCAGAATGTATCAATTCAAGTACTTTGCTGGCTCTCCAAAAACTTTTCTTTGGTATCACACTTCTTGGTTGCTTTCCGATCAGGCATTCTGCACAAATTTCTTTAGAAACTCCAAATTGAGGCAAGCCTTCTACCATCTTTTTGTATTGCAGCGTCCTCAAACCCTTGAAGCTTAGATGACCATATCTTTGGTGCCAAAGATATGTCAAATCTGAGGAAACTGAGGTTTGAAAGCAATGACCATCTTGTGCACTCGAAACTTGTGAGTCTTGAGAGAAAAGAACAAACATCCTGTTTGTGCGCATTTTAGTGCTTGCAATCAGTCCTCTCCTTGAGTGATAGATTTTACACATTCCATCTTGGATCAAAATGGCAAGATCCTTCTCTTGAAGCTGTCCAATACTTAGCAGATTGTTTCTCAAATCCGGAGCAAAATAAACGTCTTCTATAACATACCTCATGCCTTTGAAAGAGACTTTGACACTGCCTTTTCCAACCACGTTCATCCTTGAATTGTTTCCAAGCTTGACAGAATGAGAGAAATTCATGTTCAGACTTGTAAACAAGTCTTTGTCTCCACACATATGGTTTGAACATCCAGAGTCTAGAAACCATGCACTACTTTTCTGCTTTTCTGCTTCCTCAACATAGGCCATCAGTAGCATTTCTTCCTCTTCATCGAACTCTGCATAATTAACTTCCTTGTTCCAAGATGGACACTCATTTTGAAAGTGTCCTAGTTTATGACACTTGAAGCACTCAACTGTGGCTCTGGTGAAACTTTGTCTGCCTCTACCTCTTCCTCCACGTCCACGTCCTCGATTTCCTCTTCCACGAATGCTTCCTTCACCATAAGTCACCTTGAGAACCTGCTCCTCTCTCATGCTTCCGTTGCTCCTGTTTAGTTTCTGTTCATGCACAAGCAGGCTGTTGTGTAACTCATCAACTGTCAACAAATCAAGGTCATTTGACTCTTCGATAGAACAAGCAACATAATCAAATCTAGGAGTCAAAGATCTCAGAATCTTCTCCACAATATCCAACTGTGGCATATTTTCTCCTCCATGAATCTTCAGCTTATTGATAATGGTTAGGGTTCGAGCAAAATAATCATCTATCTTCTCGTCTTCTTTCATTTGAAGCATTTCAAATTCCTTCTTCAAGGCCTGTCTCTGTGCTCGTTTTGCTCGATTCGTTCCATGATATTTCTGTTTCATGGAGTCCCAGATGCTCTTTGAGCTTGACTTGTCAAGAATGGTCTCCAGGATTGTTCGAGGAATGGCTTGAAAGAGATAGCTTTTGACTGTGAAGTCATCTTCTCTCATCTTCTCAACCCTTTGTCGCAATTCTTCTGCTTGCTTCCTTTGTGCCTCAGACTGTGTTCGTTGTCCTTGCACAACCGTGGAGAATGT
Organism: Comarum palustre; assembly: GCA_951800085.1. Classification (NCBI taxonomy): domain Eukaryota; kingdom Viridiplantae; phylum Streptophyta; class Magnoliopsida; order Rosales; family Rosaceae; genus Comarum; species Comarum palustre. Next base: position 287,364 of record OX637581.1, read on the forward strand.
CTCAGCTTGTTGTGCCACTTGAATAGGCGTTGGTATGTCAATTTCAATGTGGTGCCAGGCCTTCTTTGATCTGATGAAGTTCTCCATCAAAAGTGACCAGTGATCATAATGTCCATCAAAGATTGGAATGAACAAAGGTGCCGAGCTTCCCTCAGCTCCAGGCTTCAACAATGCAGCATTACTCTCTGCCATCACAGATCTCTCCCTTAGTGTTTCTCTCTTTACACACAATCAGGCCCTTTGAAGGCTCTGATACCAAACTGTTGGAAACGAAACTTGATTGCAACAAGTTTAACTCACTAATGGAAATCAAAACACTGCATTATTCGACTTTGAGATAGGCATATATATAGCCTTCTCGTTGTAACAGAAAACCTGATCTGAAGTACTTGTTTTCAGCTACAAGTTCTAACAAACCAGGAATAATTCAAAACTTATCTAAACCCTACTGACTAGAACTAATCCCAGTAGACTCGGACTTAACTTAACCAACAAGAAAACAAATCAACAACTCAACATCTAGATGAAGTCATGTATTTCGATCATACTCGCCAAAGTCATTCTCAATCAACTCAGTCGAAATCAAATCTCGACCAACTCGGCCGAACTCAACCATATCGATCAACTCGGCCAAACTAATGAACCTTAACCAACTTGACCGAATTTCTTCATCTCACTCGAAGTTATGCACTCTTAACCAACTCGACCGATGACCAATGAGGGCAAAGTCTCGTGTCTTGGCCGAACTCATTCATATCGGCCAACTTGGGCGAAGTCATGCATCTCAGCATTCATTCTCTTAAGCAACTTAGTCATCGCATCTTGTTTACTTCAACTGACTATCACGTGGCCGTCTTAGCCAATATCTCTCTTTAACTTAGTTAAACAAACTCGGCCGAAAGATACAGGTGTACAGAACAAAATAAAAATGCACCATGTAGTCAAAGTAGAGGTGGCCAACGATGTTTTATAGAAAACAAAAAAATTTGTTTGTTTTCAGCCTTTGGTTCAACTTCTTGGAGGCCGTTAAATATCAAACTCAAGTCCCTATGGTAGGTGTTTGATCTTCAGCTATTTTCTAGGCCGAATTTCCAAGCACATGAGTACTTAGATTATCAACCACGACTTCTATTATAAATTGAGCCAATGGTGATTTTTCCAAGTCGGCTTTATTTTCGATAACCAGATCATAACATTTAATTTCTTCAACTGATTGGAATTCTTCAAGATCACTTGAATAATTAGTGATATGATTAACACTTAATTCAGACACATGTTGATCTTCAAACTTGAGTGTATCTTCCACAATGACGTTGGAATTATTCTCCTTATATTGGGTAGGTGAATGAGGTGGACGAGAGACCATTGAAATCAAATATGCATATTGTCTTGCTCGATATTCTTCCTCATATTTTCTCTTCCACTCAAGACACTCTATCTCATGTTTTCGCCGATCTTCTTCGAGTTTTTCTTTACGCCCTTGAAAATATTTGTTCAACTCTTCTTGGCATTTTTGAAAGCTTTCAAGCATCAACTCCTTATTCTTTTGTATATCCTCCAAAATTTTTCAACAATTATGTTGGTGATTCAAAACAAATTCGGGTTGTGTCGTTGGATTTTGCGAATTCCATGTTGCATGGCTATTGAGATCCACAAAACTTATGTATGTAGCATAACTGTATCTTCCATCGACACCATATATTGAACTTGAGCCGTTTAAATTCGGCTCGTTGAAATCCATTTGTGAAAAAACCTATGCATGTGCGTCCCACAGGGCGTGCCAAAAGATGTTGGCTCAAAAATCGTCTCGGCCTAAAATGGGAGACCAAGAGACTTGAAGAACAATAGTCCTTCTTGATTGCGCGGGCGTGCCAACTCGCGGCCGGTTGGCCAAGCGCGGTTTTGAATAATTTTGCGCGTGATTTGTCGTCTTCAAAGCGATTGTAGGCCAAGGAAGGAACAGTCCTGGCCTTTAGGTTCTCTTGCCTTTGTTTCAAGGACTTTCGGTATTTTCACCGATGGAATTTCTCTTTTTTGGGGTTTTTGATAAGTTTGAAAAAAATAAAGTGCACAAAAATTAAACAGCAAGAATTGAAAGACGGGAATTTAAGTTGCATGAAACATAATTGCGAAACGTAAAATTACATGAAATTTAAAGAACGAAAAACTGATTGCGAGAAATTAAAGTGCATGGAATTAAGTTGCAGAATGTAAAGAAAGCGATAAAAAGAAGAAGAAGAAATCTATGCTAGAACATGAGTAAAAATATCGATATTTGTAAAGAGTTCGTAGAGAATTTGGTGTTTGTATTGAAGTTTTTGTTTTGGTCGGGGACCCTTTACAATGTGTTACAAGGCTCTATATATACAAGTTAGAAGACCTAGCTAGCTTGTTCTCTACGTTGTGAGATCTCACGGATTTCTTGTTTCCTTTCTTGGACTGATTAACACATAAATGTATTGATTTGATTTATGTTTGAGATACGTCTCATTTGAAAACCCTGGTCTGATTGGAGTTTTTCCTTGTTAAGATTTTCTTCTGGTTTGGGTTCGGTCGAGTACCTTTCTTGGGCCAAAATGTCCAGACCACTTGCTCTGTCCAAACATACGTCCAAATTTGATTAATGTGAACCAACCCCTATCCATGCAACAGCTTCATTTCGGTCATGTGACCGAATCACTTGCTTCTAGCCAAGCCACTACTCTCAGCCGTGTTTTCTTTTCGGCTACGCTTTTATCCTCGATCGCGCTTTCATTTCTTACTAACACCACACTAGTAAACTAATTTAGCAATTTCTAGGCACTACTAAATTTAGGTGTAAACAGACGTGCCTACACGCACAACCACAGACGGCGTCGCATGGGCGTCACGGGCCTCCATGAAAAACACCGAATTTCAACAAACTTCTAACATGAAAGATGAAGATCAAAGCAAGGGGAACAACTTTAATACCTGGGGTTTTGATCAATTCAGACCGGAAGCAGCCCAAAACTGCCGAAAGGAAGAATTTTTGATATGCACCTCCACACTCCAAATTGACCTTCAAGAGATACACAACGTGTTTAGAAGGAGGAGACGGTCACAACAAGGGTGGTTTCAGCTCTTAGAACCACCGCAAACGGCGGGTTGAAATCGGGTCAAAAACTGGGTCGTCGCCGTTACTGTGCGAGCTCAGTTGCGCCGTTCCAGGCCGAACTGGGCCACGTCGCCACCATATAGAGGCTTGCATGGAGGAGAGGAAGAGATCCCAACTGGCCTTAACGTCTCCGGTGACCAAAGCTCGCCGCAAAAGTTAGGTCGAGTCGACCGGGTCCGGGTCAGGTCAGTTCAAAATTTCGGATAATGAGTGGAACGCGCGAGCGTGGAAGGGGAGAAGAAAATGGGTTATTTCTATTCTTTGGAAACCCATCTCTATTCTAGGATATTTGATAGATATATGTGTGTCTTGGTCCATGCCTTGTATACGGGATTTATGTAGTAAACCATGTTGTAATAGGGTTTTACACATATCCATGTAAGAGGCCCATTGGCCCATATAATAGCCCAAGAGGCCCATGTATTTCCCTATATAAAGGAGCTTCATTCTATCAATAAGACAAGGAGAATTTATTTCCTCAATATGATTCTACAACACGTCATCATGCATGTAGCTCTAAACCCTAACAAGAGCAAATAGGCCGCCGGAAAAAAAAATTCTGTCGTGCGCAAGCCTGTGCACTGCCCGCGCACTGCTGGACACCACCGTGCACCGCGCGCACCATTGCTACGCACCTCCTGGGCACCACTGCGCACCTCCTGTGCACCACTGCGCACCGCTGCGCACACCACCGTGCACCACTGGGCACCGCTGCGCACCCCCCTGGGCACCGCGCGCACCCCCTGGGCACCACGCGCACCCCCTGTGCACCTGCTGTGCACCTGCGCACCAACAAACCCTAAAATCTGCTTCAGGTTTCAAACGCCAATATCGACAGAATAATTTCTGAATTGGATTTCGTACCAACAGAGAAGTTGAAGATATTGCTCATAAGCTTCCAACGCGGCCGGCCTCACCCCAAGAACCGGCCACCGGAATACCCAGACCGGCCGAAATATTCAAGAAACCGGTTCGGGCACTTTAGGAACTCCGATTTCAGTGAAATTTGGAGAGGATATGCAAAAGGATGTCAGGATGCTTCAGACAAAAGGAAATCCCCAGAACCGGAGTAAAAGTGGGTGAACCGGTTCTCCCAATGGCTTCAACGCGTATAGGAATCACTTTTCCTTGAGAAAAACGAGTTGTATTCTTAATTTCTCTTTGAATCCTTCATATGGTTGATGTTTTTCAATGATTTGCTATTGTTTTATGGCAAGATTAACTAATCATATGATTTTCATGTGTTTCTTGGCCTTCACATGCGACAATTCATGATGGAATTGCGCGAACGATCGCCGAACGCGTATGGACTTGAGCATGGAAGCATGAAGCAGCTTATATAAATGCAGTCTATTTGGCAGACTAGCAAGTAAGCTTTACTTTTTGAGTAATTTCAAAGTTCAATAACCTTAGGGAGGATAAAATCCGTTCCTCCCTTCTTTATCCTCATTCTATGCTTGGGACGTTTGTCTTTGCAGGTTATTATGAAAATCCTAAAACATGTGCATTTGGCTACCGGCACCACTACCCCACATGCTGCTCGATGTGCGCTGCTGCCGAGAATTGTGCTCTGGCGCGTGCACAGCTACCGAGCGTTGTGCCCTGACACACGTGCGCTGCTGCCGAGTGATGTGCTCTGGCGCGCGCACCTACTGACCGTTGTGCTCCACGTGCACCTACTGACTGTTGTGCTGCCGTTTGCACCCGTTGAGCATTGTTGCAAGGGCCTGCACCTGTGCGCGTGCACGCTGTTGCCAGGGCTTGCACCTGTGCACGCGTGTGCTACTGTTGGGCACCGTATGTGCACGTGCCTCTGTGCGCATGCACGCTGCTGCCAGGGCTTGCCCCTGTGCACGCGTGCGCTGCTGCCAGGCACCGTATGTGTACCTGCCTCTGTGGGCGTGCACGCTGCTGCCAGGCACCGTATGTGTACCTGCCTATGTGCGCGTGCATGTTGCTGCCAGGGCTTGCCCCTGTGCACGTGTGCACAGCTGCCAGGCACTGTAAGTGCACCTGCCTAGGCGCTGCCGCGCGCTACCGCCGGGCACTGAATGTGCACACATGCGCTGCTGCCAGACACTATATGTGCACATGGGTACCAGCTGTCGAAGCCTTGCACACTAATTGCTATGCACTGTCGAGCGCTGACTGCCGATTGCTACCGAGCGCTGCCTAGGGTAGCTGCCGAGCACTGTCGAGCACTTGCTGCCGAGTGACAAGCACTAGTTGTCGTGCACCATGGACCGAAGATGTTTTTAGGTCCACGTAGTGAGGTATCTAACGTTGGTTTGTTTTATGCTATTAAAGAGAGTTCGGATTAGAGAATCATCTCATTCGTTGAACCCGCGTTGTGTTTGATCAACGTTAGCACATTTCTCCGGGTAGAAGTCATGTTGATAATATGGTAGGAGAATCAGCTACTGGTGTAGGATGCCCAGCGTCTAGCTGCAGAGCACCACCGCCACACTGCAGAGCACAGGCTGCCCAGCTGCCAGCTGTAGTGCGCCTAGTGCCTAGCTACAGAGGACCAGTGCTGCATAGCTGCTGAGTGCTAGTTTCCAACCACTGAGCACCCAGCTGCCGAGCATGACATAGATTTTGCTCGAGATTTAGCCACTGCTTCATACGCTGCACCTCCAACCTATAAAGCGAGATGACCACTCTCGAGTCTCCATAGTTTGGTTTTGTATGCATGAGCGAGGAAATTTGCTGCTCACTTACATATTGACCCTTGAATGCCGCTCTAAGTCTCGAATGGAGATTAGAAGCTGAGCAGCACTGTTTTATGCTAAAGGCATGCATATATTGAGCGCTGCCTAGGAGCTACTGAGCGCTACACAAGCTGCTGGCATGGTTGCCGAGCTGCCGTGCACGCTGCAGAGCCCATGTGCACCTAGCTGCCAGCTGCCGATAGTCATACTCCTATTGCCGCCCAACTTACCTGTTGCTAACCCTGTATGCTACATACTGCTCCTTGATTGTTTTTGCTCCAATTGTGTGTCAATTGCCGCCACTGTGTGTCAGTTGCTTCATGTTGTGTGAGGAATGCCACCATCTTTTTTGTCAGATGTCGATAGTTATGTGTTTGTTGTTTTGTGCTCTACACATGAATTATCGTGCACTGTGCATTAGGTGTTGAGCACTAAGAACCATATGTTAGCATTGAATACAAGGAACCGTGCACTGATCACCAATGGTTGTGCACTTACATCACTGATAAGCATTAAGTGAGCTACATAGTACAGAACACTCGAGGACGTGCACAGGACACCGACTGTCGAGCACTGAGCACCAGGGCCAAGCTCTGTGCAGCAGCTGCCGAAGCTCTATGCACCTCATGCTGTGCACTTGAGATAAGCTGCCGAGCTCCCCCAACTGCCCCATACCGTGCGCCATGGGAGCCAGCGGTTGTGCAGCCACCGAATGTTGTCGAGTGCTCGGTGCACCGAAATATGTGTGGCTCCTCATGCACTACCAAATGTTGCCAAGTGCGTAATGCAATGACATATGTGTAGGTGTAATGCGCTGCCAAATGTTGCCAGGTGACTAGTGCATTGGAATACGTGCAAGCTGCAAATGCGGGCAACCAAAAACAAAAACAGTGAATCTGCCACTTTCTGAATAGTAACTTCCGAAGAGCTTTGTGAACAGCTCCGGATGAACTAGAACGTAAACCATATATCACTGGAAAGCTACGTCTTTCTAGTTTCCAATGGTTTTTGCAGTTTGTTCATATCCATTCTAACGAAGGAGTTATGACTACTTGAGTGAGCAAAGGTCATACTGCCAGGAATTCTGCAATGCACAAGGTTGCCTTTGATTGTTGCCTTCGGTGTTTATGTCTCTTTCTCACGTATCTACCTTGTTCGATAGGTATGTTATGTGAAGAAATTGAGTGACTTGCAGACGGTGGGACTACCCACAGAATCCTGAGCTAAAGAATGAATGCATACAAATAAACGTACAAAAAGGCGTACGGAACATCAAATAGATGTCTCTGACATTTGACGTCATGAAGGTCTCTTTGATTTTCTCCAAACGAAATGAGACCTCGATGAAATCGTTGGTTCGATAAGTGTATTCACACTATGACATGATCATGCACAGCCTTATGAAGGTGTGCCGATGTTTGTGGTTTAGTCTTCACCTAACAGCAGATTTTCCATCATCGGATGACGTGGTTAACCTCGACAAAGGTTACCTATACCCTTGATTTTGGACCCCCCATGTTGCTATTACCAAATGTCATCCTTCATGGATGTTGAAGACTTGTAATGCCATATGTACGCTTTACTTTTGGGTCGAGGATAACTCCTGCGATGCCACTTTAAAGTTGAAAGCTTCATTATGTCAAAATTTGCGACCACAATAAGTTGAAACTACTATATCGTAACTTCGTCAGAGTTTTCTAAACAGCTCCAGATAAACTAGATGCCGAATTTTATATCATTGGAAAGCTACGTGAGTCTAGTTTCCAGTGGTTTAAGCGGCTCCTTCATACCTATCCCGACGAAAGAGTTATTGCAGTTTAAATGCGTACATGTCATAGCAGACTATATCCTACTGTCCCTTAACTTCGTCAGAGCCCCCAGATCAACTCTGGATGAACTGGAACGTGCACTTTATATCATTGGAAAGCTATTTGAATCTAGTTTACAATGGTTCAAGCAGTTCGTTCATATCCATTCAGACCAGAGAGTTATGGATGTTTTAGTGAGTATAGGTCATACTTCACGAAAACTGCATACTCTTCGCAGATTGTGAATCCTTTTTGTGACTAAGTTTGATTTGATCTTCACCATCATTTTATGACATGGTTGAATCAATTCTTGATGCCTTTGGCTCGATGATCCAAGTCACAAATGCCCTCCTTATTGTGAGAGAGGCAATCGAACATTGAAGTGTGTTATGAACATACACACCAACGATTACTGTGATGAGAATGATCAAGACTTTTGTGTATAATTCTCATGAGTGCCGATTAAGAGCATCATGGAGAAGAGCATGAGTCCTAAGGTGTCGCGAATAAGTATATTTGGGAAAATTGACTCAGACAAGCTATGACATTTGGTCATACCGGGTGAGATATGCGAGCCAGAATTGTTTGATATTCTTGGGCGTCCATTCCCCCAATAACAACGAAAAACGCCATGATTGTATGTTGTGATTGTGCGCCGACATGATGGCACATTTGAGACATGTTGAAAGAGCATACATATGCCAAGTTGTCAAAACAGCTCTGTGGTCACTAAGGATCCGGAAGCGCCCTATGAATGATCTTGAGATCAGGGGGAGATGCAGATTTGAAAGAAAATCTAGCATATACATGTCATGATCAAATGTGAAGGGTGTGGTTGTTTGTGTCAACCATGTTGCACTCTTTTTCCCTTAGTCACAGATTTTTGTCCCACTAGGTTTTTGCTTGACAAGGTTTTTAACGAGGTAACACTGCATGCACCGCTAAGACCATTGATCCCCATTTGTGGTTGATCATGGCAGACTTGTTTAAGTCTTGGCTCACATCTACTCTTAAGAAGCATGTTGGAATGCGCCATTCATTAGAAAAATCCGATTGAAGTACACATCAGGGGGAGCATCACATGGCGAGTTCTCAATAGAGTAGTTGCTGCGTTGTACTTTTTTACTTCGACCAAGGTTTAGTTTTCCCACAGGGTTTTTGTTACTTGCCAAGGTTAAGCACCATACCGGCATGAAGACACGCGACACAAGGGAGTATTCTAGGATATTTGATATATATGTGTGTCTTGGTCCATGCCTTGTATACGGGCTTTATGTAGTAAACCATGTTGTAAAAGGGTTTTACACATATCCATGTAAGAGGTCCATTGACCCATGTAATAGCCCAAGAGGCCCATGTATTTTTCTATATAAAGGGGCTTCATTCTATCAATAAGACAAGGAGAATTCATTCACTCAATATGATTCTACAACAATCTCTTCTATTTATATACTTCCTAAAATAGAAACCCAACTTTGGTTGACCGTAACTTCTTCACACGGTAACTGATTCACACCTGCCGCGTGTCCACGGACTCATATTGTCGAGCACTACAACTTTCGTGAAGGAAGTTTTTCAAGAAACTCGACATAGCAAAAAATCAACCTTTGACCCTTTAAATAAGTCGTTTCCAAGCGTCCCTTAACCCCGAACACTTCGACACTCATCTCAAAGGTACAAATACGCACCAATACCACTAATAATTTTCAAATTATTACACTCGTTAATAGTTCGGGAAAACTAACAACACAGTTACAACCCTCTGTAACCCGTCTAGTCCCGATAGAAGGGTAAATTTTTGGGACGGGGTCTTACAGATGCTCTAGAACTAGACAATTAATTCTCTAAAAGTGAAACTTGGAGAATACCAAATCCACCAAGTAAAAACTCATAACATTAGCCTCTACCAGGAATGATAGCTTCAACTTCAAGGCACCAGTATCTCCTATTAACACTACAAACCTCATGTCATGACAACAACATTAAAAGACGTAGTCTGTCCCAATGTTTGATACAATAGATACAGAACAAACTCTCCAAAGTCCAAAACGTTCTGCCAGTTTACTATGCTTTGTTGACGCGAATTTTTTGGCCTTCAAACAACTGCAATAAACAAGATGTGATCGAACTCAGTAAGGAAACATGGGCACTCACATAGTTCCAATTATTCACAATAAAGCAGCAACCAAAATTTATCCCTGTTATGAATGCAATGTGCACATTAGCGGTTTCAAAACACAAGGAAGCATGCTTGCATCATGTAGAATGAGAGTGGGTGTTGTGCTTCGTGTTACATATTGCTACAAAACAATAAGCAGGAAAATACGCAGAAGAGAAGAAACTACTGATGAGATCCCAAGCACATGCAAATTTGAAAAGTAGGCCAGTGATTGTCTTCAATGAATGAAATCAATGCATCGGTAATAGGAAAAAAATGGACATCAATGAGCCTATGAAGTAACAACAAAACTAAGTTAGATGAATGGGTGATCCTGTGTGTGTTGGACTGTAGGGAACGGTTCTACAGCAAACTTGCACACCTTGCTTTATTGCTGTTTCACCGTTCATTACATTTACGCCTATACCTAAATCCATGACTGCCATTACATTTTCAACAAAGGTCATACCTTCAGTATCTCGCATAATCAGAAGTGCATGAAAACTTTATGAACATACAAAAGAAGGAAATAGGAACAAAATATGTTCAAGTCTACTCAAGAGGAGATCCATATATATGTGCAAGTGTGTAATGATAACTTAGATTCACCAGTTCCTCTAAAGCACCACCCACAGCAGCTACAAACTTACAGTGTTGTTGGAAGATGAGATGGCAGCTTCTACATCCTCCTCTGATGAGAAAGACACAAACCCAAATCCACTAGATTTTGAGGTTCCGGGAACCCGGGAGACCTTTGCACTAAGAACCTTTGCCTTTTCAGAGAAAAGCTTTTGGAGTGTTTCTGTCGTAACGCCCTTTGCAAGATTTCCAACATAAACTTTGTGGGGGCTATCAACAAATTGCGACTCTTCTGCCTGGACAAGTGACAAATCTTGTTGTATGAGGGGCTTCTCGGTTATGTTCGCCTTGATCTCACGCCCTCCAATTTCCTGTATCAACAAGGAAATGACAAAATGTCAAAGTCTTGAATGAACAAGAAAAACAAACGAATGACTCGGAGACACTTACAGTTCCATTCAGCTTCTCAACTACGGCATTTGCATCTTCAACGGTCTTAGCTGTAACAAATGCGAACCGGCGACTTCTTCCAGAGTACTTATCATACATGACCTGTCACCAAAACCAAAGTTTCTCGTTATCATTTTAGTTTTACAATAAAGGTAAGGAAAAAGCAGAGAGAAATTAAGAACGTGAAGAAAGGATATATATACCTCAGCCTTCTCAACAGCGCCATGTTCTTCCACGATTTTGGTGAGCTCGGCATTATCCACAGTCCGGGGAATGTTGCCGATGTAGACTCTCCTGGCGGCCTTGGAAGACGGGTCGGCGGCGACTTCTTCGGCAACAGCGTACAGCCTCTGCGAGCCGGATGTCAGCTTCAGATAAGAGCCCTGGAGGGTCAGCTTCCGCGAGGCCGTGACGGGCTTTGATGGGTGTTGAAGGAGATTGGGTGACGAGAGCGAGATTGTCATCGCCATTTCTAAACCAAAATCTGTGAGAGAGAGCCCGGGCATTATCTAAAACCTCTATCTCAACATTTTATTTTTTATTCAATCACTAGATGGGCCGTAAACCTAAGGCCCAATCTGTCAGTGCGGCGTATATAAAAGGGGTAGATAGGGTTTTAGTCGGGCGAGATGGCACCCAAGAAGGAGAGGACGGCTCAACCAAAGTCATGGCTCAACATGGCTCTGTATCTAGATGGTCATGTATTTCGATCACTCGCCAGTCACTCTCAACCAACTCAGTCGAAATTAAACTCTCGATCAACTCAGCCGAACTCAACCATATCCATCAACTCGGCCAAACTAATGAACTTTAACCAACTTGACCGAATTTCTTCATCTCACTCGAAGTTATGCACTCTTAACCAACTCGACCGATGACCAATGAGGGCGAAGTCTCGCGTCTTGGCCGAACTCATTCATATCGGCCAGCTTGGGCGAAGTCATGCATCTCAGCAGTCATACTCTTAAGCAACTTAGTCATCGCATCTTATTTACTTCAACTGACTATCACGTGGTCGTCTTAGCCAATATCTCTCTTTAACTTAGATAAACAAACTCGGCCGAATTTTCCTGAAAGATAAAGTTGTACAGAACAAAATAAAAATGCACCATGTAGTCAAAATGGAGGTGGCCAACGATGTTTTATAGGAAACATAAAAATTTGTTTGTTTTCGGTCTTTGATTCAACTTCTTGGAGGCCGTTAAATATCAAACTCAAGTCCCATGTGGTAGGTGTTTGATCTTCACCTATTTTCTAGGTCGAATTTCCAAGCACATGAGTACTTAGATAGTTAGATTATCAACCACGACTTCTATTATAAATTGAGCCGATGGTGATTTTTCCAAGTCGGCTTTATTTTCGATAACCAGATCATAACATTTAATTTCTTCAACTGATTAGAATTCTACAAGATCACCTGAAAAATTAGTGATATGATTAACACTTAATTCAGACACGTGTTGATCTTCAAACTTGAGTGTATCTTCCACAATGACGTTGGAATTATTCGCCTCATATTGGGTAGGTGAATGAGGTGGACGAGAGACCATTGAAATCAAATATGCATATTGGCTTGCTTGATATTCTTCCTCATATTTTCTCTTCCACTCAAGACACTCTATCTCATGTTTTCGCCGATCTTCTTCGAGTTTTTCTTTACACCCTTGAAAATATTCGTTCAACTCTTCTTGGCATTTTTGAAAGCTTTCATGCATCAACTCCTTATTCTTTTGTATATCCTCCAAAATTTTCCAACAATTATGTTGGTGATTCAAAACAAATTCGGGTTGTGTCGTTGGATTTTGCGAATTCCATATTGCATGGCTATTGAGATCCACAAAACTTGTGTATGTAACATAACTGTATCTTCCATCGACACCATATATTGAACTTAAGCCGTTTAAATTCGGCTCGTTGAAATCCATTTGTGAAAAAACCTATGCATGTGTGTCCCACCGGGCGTGCCAAAAGATGTTGGCTCAAAAATTGTCTCAGCCTAAAATGGGAGACCGAGGGACTTGAAGAACAATAGTCCTTCTTGATTGCGCGGACGTGCCAACTCGCGGCCGGTTGGCCAAGCGAGGTTTTGAATAAATTTGCGTGTGATCTGGCGTCTTCAAACCGATTGTTGGCCAAGGAAGGAACAGTCTTGGCCTTTAGGTTCTCTTGCCTTTGTTTCAAGGACTTTTGGTATTTTGACCGATGGAATTTCTCTTTTTTGGGGATTTTTGATAAGTTTGCAAAAAATAAAGTGCACAAAAATTAAAGAACAAAAATTGAAAGACGGGAATTTAAGTTGCATGAAACATAATTGCGAAACGCAAAATTACATGAAATTTAAAGAACGAAAAACTGATTGCGAGAAATTAAAGTGCATGGAATTAAGTTGCAGAATGTAAAGAAAGCGATAAAGTGCAGAAGGTAAAGGAAGCGATAAAAAGAAGAAGAAGAAATCTATGCTAGAACATGAGTAAAAATATCGATATTTGTAAAGAGTTCGTATAGAATTTGGTGTTTGTATTGAAGTTTTTGTTTTGGTCGTGAGATCTCACGGATTTCTTGTTTCCTACGTCGTGAGATCTCACGGATTTCTTGTTTCCTAGCTAGCTTGTTCTCTACGTCGTGAGATCTCACGGATTTCTTGTTTCCTTTCTTGGACTGATTAACACATAAATGTATTGATTTGATTTATGTTTGAGATACGTCTCATTTGAAAACCCTGGTCTGATTGGAGTTTTTCCTTGTTAAGAATTTCTTCTGGTTTGGGTTCGGTCGAGTACCTTTCTTGGGCCAAAATGTCCAGACCACTTGCTCTGTCCAAACATACGTCCAAATTTGATTAATGTGAACCAACCCCTATCCATGCAACAACTTCATTTCGGTCATGTGACCGAATCACTTTCTCCTAGCCAAGCCACTACTCTCAGCAGTGTTTTCTTTTCGGCTACGCTTTTATCCTCGGTCGCGCTTTCATTTCTTACTAACACCACACTAGTAAACTAATATAGCAATTTCTAGGCACTGCTAAATTTAGGTGTAAACAGACGTACCTACACGCCACAGACGGCGTCGCATGGGCGTCACCGGCCTCCATGAAAAACACCGAATTTCAACAAACTTCCAACATGAAAGATGAAGATCAAAGCAAGGTGAACAACTTTAATACCTAGGGTTTTGATCAATTCAGACAGGAAGCAGCCTAAAACTGCCCCGAAAGGAAGAATTTTTGATTTGCACCTCCACACTCCAAATTGACCTTCAAGAGATACACCAGCGTGTTTAGAAGGAGGAGACGGTCACAACAATGGTGGTTTCAGCTCTTAGAACCACCGCAAACGGCGGGTTAAAATCGGGTCAAAAACTGGGTCGCCGCTGCTACTGTGCGAGCTCAGTTGCGCCGTTCCAGGCCGTACTGGGCCACGTCGCCACCATACAGAGGCTCGCACGGAGGAGGGGAAGAGATCCCGACTGGTCTTGACGTCTCCGGTGACCAAAGCTCGCCGCAAAAGTTAGGTCGAGTCGACCGGGTCCAGGTCAGGTCAGTTTGAAATTTCGGATAATGAGGGGAACGAGCGGGCGTGGAAGGGGAGAAGAAAATGAGTTATTTCTATTCTTTGGAAACCCATCTCTATTCTAGGATATTTGATATATATGTGTATCTTGGTCCATGCCTTGTATACGGGATTTATGTAGTAAACCATGTTGTAATAGGGTTTTACACATATCCATGTAAGAGACCCATTGGCTCATGTAATAGCCCAAGAGGCCCATGTATTTCCCTATATAAAGAGGCTTCATTCTATCAATAAGACAAGGAGAATTCATTCCCTCAATATGATTCTACAACACGTTATTATGCACGTAGCTCTAAACCCTAACAAAAGTAAGTAGGCCACCAAAAAAAGAAGAAAAATTCTGTCTTGCGCCCACCTGTGCATTGTGTGCGCACTGCTGGGCACCACCGTGCACCGCGCGCACCATTGCTGCGCACCTCCTGGGCACCACTGCGCACCTCCTGTGCACCGCTGCGCACACCACCGTGCACCACCTGGGCACCGCTGCGCACCTTCTGGGCACCGCTGCGCACCCCCCGGGCACCGCGTCACCCCCTGTGCACCTGCGCACCAACAAACCCTAAAATCTGCCTCAGGTTTCAAACGCCAATATCGACGGAATAATTTCTGAATTGGCTTTCGTCACCAACAGAGAAGTTGAAGATATTGCTCATACGCTTCCAACGCTGCCGGCCTCACCCCAAGAACCGGCCGAAAAGTAACCGAACCGGCCACCGGAATACCCAGACCAGCCGAAATATTCAAGCAACCGGTTCGGGCACTTTAGGAACTCCGATTTCAGTGAAATTTGGAGAGGTTATGCACAAGGATGTCAGGATGCTTTAGACAAAAGGAAATCCCCAGAACCGGAGTAAAAGTGGGTGAACCGGTTCTCCCAATGGCTTCAACGCGTATAGGAATCACTTTTCCTTGAGGAAAACAGGTTGTATTCTTAATTTCTCTTTTAATCCTTTATATGGTTGATAATTTTCAATGATTTGCTACTGTTTTATGGCAAGATTAACTAACCATATGATTTTCATGTGTTTCATGGCCTTCACATGCGACAATTCATGATGGCATTGCGCGAACGATCGCCGAACGCGTATGGACTTGAGCATGGAAGCATGAAACAGCTTATATAAATGCAGTCTATTTGGCAGACTAGCAAGTAAGCTTTACTTTTTGAGTAATTTCAAAGTTCAATAACCTCTGGGAGGATAAAATCCGTTCCTCCCTTCTTTATCCCCATTCTATGCTTGGGACGTTTGTCTTTGCAGGTTACTATGAAAATCCTAAAACATGTGCATTTGGCTACCGGCACCACTACTCCACATGCTGCTCGATGTGCGCTGCTGCCGAGCATTGTGCTCTGGCGCGTGTACAGCTACCTAGCGCTGTGCCCTGACACACGTGCGCTGCTGCCGAGTGATGTGCTCTGACGCGCGCACCTTCTGACCGTTGTGCTCCGCATGCACCTACTGACTGTTGTGCTACCGCGTGCACCTGCTGAGCATTGTTGCAAGGGCCTGCCCCTGTGCGCGTGCACGCTGTTGCCAGGGCTTACACCTGTGCACGCGTGTGCTACTGCTAGGCACCGTATGTGCACGTGCCTCTGTGCGCATGCACGCTGCTGCCAGGGCTTGCCCCTGTGCATGCGTGCGCTGCTTCCGGGCACCGTATGTGTACCTGCCTCTGTGCGCGTGCATGATGCTGCCAGACACTGTATGTGCACCTGCCTAGGCGCTACCGCCGGGCACTGAATGTGCACACGTGCGCTGCTGTCAGACACTATATGTGCACATGGGTACCAGCTGCCGAAGCCTTGCACACTAATTGCTATGCATTGTCGAGCGCTGACTGCCGATTGCTACCGAGCGCTGTCTAGGGCAGCTGTCAAGCACTAGCTGCCGAGTGACAAGCACTAGTTGTCGTGCACCATGCATCGAAGATGTTTTTAGGTCCACGTTGTGAGGTATCCAACGTTGGTTTGTGTTATGCTATTAAAGAGAGTTCGAAATTAGAGAATCATCTCATTTGTTGAACCAGCGTTGTGTTTGATCAACGTTAGCACATTTCTCCGGGTAGAAGTCCTGTTGAGAATATGGTAGGAGAATCAGCTACCGGTGTAGGATGCCCAGCGTCTAGCTGCAGAGCACCACCGCCACGCTGCAGAGCACAGGCTGCCCAGCTGCCAGCTGTAGTGCGCCTAGTGCCTAGCTACAGAGGACCAGTGCTGCATAGCTGCTGAGTGCTAGTTTCCAACCACTGGGCACCCAGCTGCCGTGCATGACATAGATTTTGCTCGAGATTTAGCCACTGTTTCCTACGCTGCACCTCCAACCTATAAAGCGAGATGACCACTCTCGAGTCTCCATAGTTTGGTTTTGTATGCATGAGCGAGAAATTTGCCTCTCACTTACATATTGACCCTTGAATGCCGCTCTAAGTCTCGAATGGAGATTATAAGCTGAGCAACACTGTTTTATGCTAAAGGCATGCATATATTGAGCGCTGCCTAGCAGGCGCGGATCCAAGTATAGGTTGGGTGGGGCTCAAGCCCAACCGAAAATTTTGGGCTTAAAAAAAATTAAGTATGTTTCCCTCAGTTTTTTTCTGGCTCAGTGTTCAAGCCCAACCACTCTCTTCGGTCTTCGTCTCTCTCTTCGGTCTTCGTCGATTTGCAAGGGCACTAGGGCAGCAAGGCTTCTCGATCGGCGCCTCAGCACCAGAGCATCCAGATCGGCGCCTTGGCACGACGGCACCAGAGTCCAGAGCAAGGCTTCTCGATCGGCGCCTCGGCACCAGAGCAAGGCTTCGTCGATCGGCGCCTCGGCACCAGACTACCAGAGCATCCAGATCGGCGCCTCGACACCAGAGCAAGGCTTCGTCGATCGGCGCCTCGGCACCAGACTACCAGAGCATCCAGATCGGCGCCTCGACACCAGAGCAAGGCTTCTCGATCGGTGCCTCGGCACCAGATCGGCGTCTCGGCACCAAAGCAAGGCTTCGTCGATCGACGCCTCGGCACCAGACTACCAGAACATCCAGATCGGCGCCTCCCTCGCAGTCAGCGCACTGTATCAGTAAGTTTCACAATGCCTCACTCGCAGAATTATCTAGAACTGGTGATGAATTATCTAGAACCAATTGATTGAGTGTTTAAGTGTTGTTTGGAATGTAGAAATGTGACCTCAATTGCAGCATTGTGTTTCCCTTATTCAATTGTTTTGGTGCTCATTTTAGATCTAATGAACCACTACTAATGAACTACTCAACTGATGTGAGATAGGTAGAGGTTGAGTTCTTTCTGAATCCGTCTTTTTAAGACTAGTTAAAGTACTCGTGTTGGCTAAACGTCTTGGTTTCAGTGGCAGTTTGCCCCTAACAGACATATTCTTCTCTGCTGCTGCTGTTCATATATTGAGAATGAGATATCCGATTTGATACCTGGTTTTGTGTTGATTTGTTGTTGCATTGTGTTTTTTGTTGCATTGGTTCAATTGTTTTAGTATTCAGATTCAGGTTTTCTTGTCTATTTGTTGTGTTATGTCAGGTTCTAAATGCTGGAGATGAGGCTTCTATTCAAGGGGCTGGAGATGAGGTATGTGACTTTAAGATGTCAATGTGATTACTTTGTTAATTGTAACTCTAGAATGCTTTGATATATTGAAAGCAATTAAAATTGAGTAAGTAGTTGGCTGGCCTTTTATGTTATACTGTACTGTTTCAGGAGAAACCAACCACAGTCAAGATTTCACAGCATCTTAGAATTTATGTTCATACTGTTAGAATAATGTGAAATAACTCCTGAAGGTTTATAAGAAAAAAACTTTTGTTATGCACAGCAGGTGAAAAACAGAGTCGTTTATGTTTCAAGGATTAGAGTGACCATCAATGGTTCTACTCATTTACAAAAGAAATTCGGGTGTCTAAGATCTAAAACCTGTAGTGCCCTGCGTTGTAGCATTAGTGGAGAAAGGCTGCTGTGTTTCCGTGTAAACTCGTGGCCCCTTTGGCGGGTTGCACGGTTCCAGAAATAGCGAACTTCCTTGTACTCCGAGTTTTCCTGTGTAAAGAACAAACACGTCAAAGGGCATCCCCGGGTTTACCGAGGGAAGCCACTCCGATGCTTAAGTCAGACACTGTCAGATAAGCAGAAAACTCAAAAGTAGTTAAGGAATTGTCCGTCCCCTTACCGGGAGGTCCTCACCGGTATTTATAGTAGCATTAAAGGCAGCACTTTGTCTTTTTCCAATGTGGGAATGAACTCCCTTGCTTTGCCTCAAACTTACAATGAACTGGGCCCTGACAAAGGACCCAGAGTGGCTTCTCAAGTCTGACTGGCCTTTGGCCCTGTAAACAGTACTTCAAGCATAATAAACGATGCATATTTAATAATTGACCACACTTGGTGTTATTTCTTGAAATTGTAACCCGGTAAAGGAGAAATATTAGGTTCCACATATAAACAAGTCCCCCAAGTCCTCAGTCAAGGGGTACGCTTGGGTGGGGACTTGAAACCATTTCTTTACCGGGTTACAAGGGTATCATCCAGACCCGGTGTACCCAGTCCCCCAAGTCCGTACGCAAGGGTGCCCCGCAGACACGTTGACTATGGGAACTGAAAATGACGTCTCCGTGTTGTAGTGGGGGAAACTGAAAAGTTTTCGGTTTGAAGTGGGGGAAAACGAAAAGTTTTCAGTTTTGAAGTGGGGGAAACTGAAAAGTTTTTCGGTTTTGGGACGCGGCATGCGCGACACGTGTCGATTTTCTCGAAAAACCGAAACGTCCCTTCAGTGTACGTCTCTCAAACGTCCCTTCAGTGTACGTCTCTTAACTGTATAAATAGGGGTTGAGGGTGACAGTTTTGTCGTACCTTCGAAATCGAAAACTTTTTCGTGCTTTTGCTCTCGTCCTCTGTTGTCGCTGTGCTTGTAGGATTTCCAAACGTAAATCGACCTCAAAATCCTTTCAAACCCTCACAAGTAAGGTACTGTTCTCTGTTCCGATGTTTTTGAGTGTTTTGGATCGATATTGTGTACTGTTTTCTGGGATCCAAACTGGGTTGCTGCGTTAGTGTGTGCGTTTATCGTTGTGGTCGCCGGGTTTATCTGGGTTTTTGACGATGTTCCCGTGTTTCTTGTTTTGCAGATGACAAACCCCGCAATGGATGCTCATGTCCCCGAGTTTGCCTCAGTTACCTTCACTGATGGGACCGCTCTTGACCCTCCCGGGTACTCGCTGACCGCGGAGGAGATTGTGGAGCTAAGGAGCAATTGGAAGATTCCCGAGTCTGTTGAGATTCGGACTTTAGAACCCGAGGATCAGTTCTTCGCTCCCGGGGATGGATGGACGCTATGCCACGAGTACCAGCTACGTTGCGGTCTGTCACTCCCGCTAAAGGTGGAAGTGCAGTATCTCCTGGCTGCGAGCAACTTCGCCATCGGGCAAGTTGGCCCGAATATGTGGAGGCAGCTGCTAGGGTTGTGCGTGATGTACAAGGTGTTGAAGCAGCAGATGCCGAGCTACCACGAGTTACACGCCATGTACCGGGCCGAGTACTCCCGGAAGGCGGGTTTCAGTGGGACCATCCAACTGAAGTCCAAAAGGGTCTTCAAGAAGATCATCGAGGACCTGCCGACCTCCGTGAGCCGGACCTGGAGGGAAAAAAGTTTCTTGATAAGAAAATTTCAAGACCCGGGACACGCGTTTCAAGTACCGGGTGACTTCCAGCCACTGATGAGTAAGTCCTTTCTCTCCGGATTCTTCTTTCTTTTCTCTTTCCCGGGTTATAATTATATTGTACGTGTTGCAGATGTTCCCGACATTCCTCTGGAGCCGGTGATGGAGAAGAGGATCCGGAGGATGCTATGGGCCTTCAGAGGTCAAGATAACCGGAGCTCGTACCGGCTTTGCAGGCTGTATGTGTACAGCCGTTGCCGGTTGATGGAGCTTCCAGGTTTGTCTCGTTTTCCTTTACAATTTTTGTTGTTTACATGCTCCGGTCTAACAGGTTATACCTTTTGTTGCAGCTCTCCTCCCGATGGAGTTCACGAAGCGAAAGAACCCGGGAATATACGACGGGTTCGAGGACAAGGCTGTATGGGCCGGGATCCGGGCGCAAGGCACGGAGGGGCTGGCGTACGATATCGACCTGACATCGAAGGCGGCTTTTCTGCGCCCAGACGCCGAGCAAGGGGAAGCTCGGCAGTTCCACGTTGACGTCTCTTATTACAACGAGGTTCCCGCGTACTTGGCTGAGATTCTCGGGCCAGAAGTCTACCCGGAAGGAGAGGAGGTTGAAGGGAATCCCTCGGAGGCGGACGATAACCCGGTATTTGAAGAACCGTTTGCCGATGAGACTGAAGAACCGGTGGTGAGCGCGGTTCCCTCGTCTGTGTTCCCGGGCGAGGAGGAATTTACCGAGGAGGATGACGAAGGGGGTGAAGAGGTTGGAGGGTTGGAAAGGGAAATAGGTAGTGAGAACCCGGAGGGGAGTGAGGGGAGTGACGAGGTTCTTGAAGTAGAGCCCGTGCCTTCTCGGAAGCGTACCCGGGAGGCATCCAGCTCGGGGAGGTCCGAGAGGAGGAAGAGAAGGAAGGAGAGGAAGGAGAGGAGGGAGAGAAAGCAGCAGCGGGACACTACTGAAATAATGGAGGAGTTGGCGAGCGTAGGAATGGCGGACGCGGCCATCCAAAGGATGGTAGCGGATTTGAAGAATTGCGCCGCTGACTCCTATGTCCTGGAGCACGAGGACCCGTTGACTGTAGCCCGGAGAGCGCAGGAGAAGCTGATGCGGGTAAGTTAGTCTTCTGCTTTAACTCGTTATCTGTTTTGTTTTTGGTTCCTTGCACTAACCCGTTGTTTTATTTGTGTAGGCTGTCAGGTTGTCGTACTTGGCGACTGACCGGCTCATAACCGAAGGCATCCCCGAGCGAGAGAGAGTCCTCAGGGATGATCTCCGGGCCGCCCGGGACCAGGTGACGGCGAGTGAAGAAAACCTGGCTCGGGTCCGGGAATTCGCAAGCGCATCAGCGATCGCGTCGAATGCGAAGTTGGCCGAGGCGGAAGAACACATAGCAGACCTGGTGGCCAAAAACTCTGAAATGGAGAATGTTATCGAAGGTCACCGGGAGGACCGGTGTGCTCAAGACGCCGCGATAGCCCAGCTGACCGAGCAAAACCAGGGGCTGCAGCAACAGGTCACCTCCCTGGAGCAACAAAAAGGAGATTTGCTCCAGGCAGTTTCCCGGGCGAAGAACTTAGCGGTCTCCGAGTTTCTGGCGAGCCCAGAGTTTGACCTGAAGCTGCGGTCGGCCAGGGCCGAGGCTCGTGCCGAGATAGTGAGCGCTGGGATTCGCCAAGGCTGGCTGGACAAGGCGGGTTATGACGGTCATCAAGGTCATGTCAGACCCGACGAGGCTGCAGGCACTTCCCGGTCGACTCCTGCCGTGGCTGCGAAACCTAGGGCTCCTGCGAACCCGGCTCGGAGTCCCCCAGTTCGTTCTTCAGCAGCCGGGAGAGGTGCTTCCCGTGGTGGGATTGTGGGTGGTCCTAGGAACCGGCCACCTCTGCGTAGGGGTCAGTTCATCATACAGCCCCGGGGAGGTCGTGGCGGTTCTAGCACTGGCGGGGGTAGGGGGTCGTCAACGGAGCCTTAGGATGTTTTTCAATTCTGTAACAGATTAGTCTACCTGTAGCGGTTTGCTACTTTTTGTAATTGATATTTTTGAAGTAATAAAATTTTTCCTTCTCGCAATCCTTCCTGTGCCAAAACACGGTAACCTGATAAGTACAAAAATGTACATATAACGCCGGTTTGCCATGTGAATAAAGATAGTGCCGCTAAGGCTTTAAAGGCTGCTAGGGCTTTAAGGATCCGTTAGGAATTCCAACCCGATGCATAACCTGCAAGTGTTGAGAAAATTCATACATATAATGCCGGTTTATGGGAAATAGAAAATAGTCCCGCTAGGGCTTTATGGGTTCACAAGGACTTTCAACCCGATGCATAACCTGCAAGTGTTGAGAATTCACACATAGTGCCGGGTTGGCATGTTAACATTATAAAGTGAAAAATAGGGCCAGTAAGGCTTTACGGGTCCGTTAGGACTTCCAAGGGCGTCTTTGCCAAATAACACGGTAATCTGATGCAAAATATGCAAATGTGATAATTTACACATATAATGCCGGTTTAGCATATAAGTAAAAATAGTGCCGCTAGGGCTGTATGGGTCCGTTAAGACTTTCAAAGACCGAAACAAGGCCGTGATAGGCTTGCAATATTTCAAGTTATGGAGATTACCAGAGATTATTAGAGATTTATCGGAGCTTGGCGAGTTTTGACCATGAAATAAGGCCGTGAAAGGCTTGCAATATTTCATGTCATGGAGATTATCGGAGATTATCGGAGCTTGGCGAGTTTTGACCATGAAATAAGGCCGTGAAAGGCTTGCAATATTTCATGTCATGGAGATTATCGGAGATTATCGGAGCTTGGCGAGTTTTGACCATGAAATAAGGCCGTGAAAGGCTTGCAATATTTCATGTCATGGAGATTATCGGAGATTATCGGAGCTTGGCGAGTTTTGACCATGAAATAAGGCCGTGAAAGGCTTGCAATATTTCATGTCATGGAGATTATCGGAGATTATCGGAGCTTGGCGATTAAGGCATACAAGTAGGGCCGCTAAAGGCTGCATTCACTTCAACAAACTTTTTAATAAAACATAACCCGGTAGGGGGATTCATGCATTGTGGGCCTGAGAGGCTTTGTATACAACATTTATGAACAATAAAATTGGACATTCATAGATAACTCGGTACCTATTTGGGGAAGAGATGCAGATGTTGGGCGTTCCATGGTCGTGGAAGCGTAACTCCATCTGTACCCCGGATGTAAAACGTTGCCGGGCCCACGACTTCAACAATTTCATATGGACCCTCCCATGGAGCTTTAAACCCCGTTGGCTTAGGGATAACCTCCTTCATTACCCAATCCCCGAGTTTGAGTAGGCGCTTGATAACCCGGGAATTGTAGTGTTTAGCCACCTTTTGCTTCTTGTTGATATTTCGGAGATGTGCACGCTCCCGGCGTTCCTCCAGGAGGTCCAGGTTAAGGCGGATGCCTTCATTGTTGGTTTCCCTGTCGAACAGTTGTACCCGGTCACTCGGGACTTCCATCTCTACCGGGATCACTGCTTCAGAGCCAAAGGTCATAAGAAATGGGCTTTCCCCATTGGCTTCTGTTGGAGTTGTCCTTAGTGCCCATAAAACCTCTGGAAGTTTCTCAGCCCATAAACCCTTTGCGTCCTCCAGCTTTTTCTTTAGGACTTGCTTGATGAGCTTGTTAACGGCTTCAGTTTGTCCATTAGTCTGCGGGTGTGCAGGGGAGGCATATAGGACCTTTGTCCCATTGGAGTGTAAGAATTCTCGGAACTCATCGTTGTCAAACTGCGTCCCGTTATCTGTGATAAACGTCTCCGGGATTCCAAACCGGCAAAAGACATTGTTCCAAAGGAATTTCTTAACATTTGCGGTCGTGATCCGTGCCAAGGGTTGAGCTTCTATCCACTTGGAATTATAGTCCACTGAGACAATGGCATGTTTGAGCTGTCCCGGAGCTGTGGGTAGAGGCCCGATGAAATCAATCCCCCACATGCAAAATGGATATGGAGAAATTATTACTGATAGTGGGACTGATGGGGCACGGGGAAAGCTTGCAAATCGGTGACATTGAAGGCAGGAATCTACGACGATTCTGGCATCGTGTTCCAAAGAAGGCCAGTAATATCCCATTCTTAGGGTTTTGAAAGCCAGGTTACGGGCTCCAAAGTGATTTCCACATACCCCGCTATGAAGCGACTGCAACACCCGGTCTCCTTCCTCGGGTGTAATACACTTCAAATCAGGAAAAGTTTGTCCTCGTCTGTACAGTTTCCCATCACGGATACTATACCGCGCCGCTCGAACCCGTAGTCGTTTGGCCGCTACCGGGTCCTCAGGTAGGGTTCCATGTTGGATGAAGTTGATGAACTCATCCATCCAAGACGGTGGCGGGTTTGTCTCTACCGCGAAAATCTCAGAAAAGGAGAGTGAGATGCTTGGTTTCTCCAATGTCTCGACCAGTAAGCTTTTAAACTCGGTATTGGAATCGTCCCCTGTTGCAATCCTAGCCAGGGTATCTGCTCTCACATTCTGCTGCCTCGGTATCTGAGTAACCTCAAAGGTGTCAAATTTCTCCAGCAAGAAAGCCGCTAACTTTTGATAGGACGAAAGATGTGCTTCCTTTGCCTGAAATCCGCCGTTAACCTGCTGCACTACCAGCTGTGAGTCACTTAGTATGCGGAGATGCCGTGCACCCATATCTTTAGCGAGTTGGAGCCCTTTGATTAGGGCTTCGTACTCAGCCGTGTTGTTCGATGCTTTGAAGTTAAAGCGTAAGGCATAGTCAAACATATTACCCTCCGGGTCTACCAATGTAATGCCTGCTCCACATTGCCTCTGATTGACTGATCCATCTACAAATATCTGCCAACTCTCCGGTTCGGCTTGTGTAGGAAGAGTTTCAGCAACTGTTGAATCTGCTGGGATTAACTCGGCAATGAAGTCTGCTGCTGCCTGCCCTTTGATTGCCGTTCGCGGTTTAAAGTGCAAATCATGCTCCCCCAACTCAATTGCCCATTTGACCAGTCTTCCCGAAGTCGCCGGGTTTTGCAGAATCTGCCGTAGCGGTTGGTTGGTGAGTACATGGATGGAATGTGCTTGAAAATATGGTCTTAACTTCCTTGCTGCTACAACCAAGGCCAGGGCCAGTTTTTCAATATCTGGATAACGAGTTTCAGGATCATTGAATCCTTTCCCAGTATAGTAGACCGGCAGTTCTTCAGAGTCTGGCTTTCTTATCAAGGCACAACTGACAGCCGTTTGAGACACCGCCAGGTACAGATAGAGTATTTCCCCAGGGTTTGGTCTGGATAAAGAAGGGACTGACGCCAAGTATTCCTTCAACTTTTCAAAAGCTTGATTGTGCTCTTCCTGCCATGTAATCCGCTCGCGGTGTTGACTCTTGAGAATTTTGAAGAAGGGGGCACATTTATCTGTTAACCTGGATATAAACCGGGATAAGGCTACCAGCCTGCCAGTAAGTTGCTGAACTTCATTCCTGGTTTTTGGCGGTTGCATGGCCAAGACGGCTTGAATTTTGTCGGGGTTTGCCTCAATTCCCCGAGCGCTGACCATAAACCCGAGAAACTTTCCTCCTGAAACACCGAACACACACTTCTCCGGGTTTAACCTCATCCCCTTGCTCAAGGCAATGTCGATGACGGTCTCCAAGTCATCCGGGTGTTTGCTTGTCTCCCGGCTTTTGACCAGCATATCATCTATGTAAACCTCCATAGTATCCCCGAGTTGGTTTGCAAACATGCCCACTACGAGGCGCTGGAACGTGGCTCCTGCATTCCGGAGTCCAAAAGGCATCACTCTGTAATAATACATCCCCTTGTCCGTTGTAAAAGATGTGTGCTGTTGATCCGCGGGATTCATCGGAACTTGGTTAAATCCCGAGTATGCATCTATAAAGCTCAACTGGGGGTGGCCCGCGGTTGAATCCACCAGTTGATCAATCTTTGGAAGGGGAAAACTATCCTTTGGGCAAGCCTTATTCAGATCTGTGTAGTCGACGCACATCCTCCACTTTCCGTTTGCCTTCTTGACCATCACTACATTGGCCAACCAATCCGGGTATGTTGCATCTCCAATGAACCCGATGTCTTTAAGACGTTTAACTTCTGCTTGAATGGCCTTGTACTTCTCTGCGCAAAATGCACGACGCTTCTGTCTTACCGGTTTAACACCCGGGATAATATTGAGGGAATGTGTCATAACGTCTGGAGAAATCCCGGGCATGTCTGCATATGACCATGCGAACACCTTCTGTTTCCGGGTTAGCAGCTCAACCATCCGGGTTCTGACCTCGGGGTCAAGGCCTGTGCCAATGCAAATCTTCCTCTCCGGGTATTCTTCTGAAATCTGAATCCATTCTGTTGCTTCAATTGGGGCTGGCCGGGGGAACTTGGCAGGATACTTCTGGCTCTTCTTTTGTGCCGTCTTGCTGATGGGCAAAGAATCCGGGTCATCCCTGGGGTCATCAGGTTTGTCAAATGGAGACAAGGAAAAACCGGCCGAAAACATCTCGTGTTGGGACTGAGTTGCTATTGCGTTGCATCTGACAGCGGCTTCTTGGTCTCCGCGAATTGTAACCCAACCCCCGGGCGTGGGCACCTTCATAAGCAGCATGTGACCCGCTATAAAACTTTGTAGGCCCCAGAGTGCATCTCTCCCGAGTATGGCATTGTAGGAGGATGGGCAGTCCACAATTATGAAGGGGACTACAATTCTTGTGGACTGGTGCCCGGTTCCAACTGTAATCGTTAGTTGATCAGACCCCAACGGTTGAGTCGTCTCACCTGAAAAACTGATCAATGGCTCGTGGTTCCTATAGAGCTTATCTCGTCCTCTTTTAAACCCCTTATAGCAACTGCTGAACATGACGCTGACAGCGACTCCCGTGTCTATTAGAACCCTCCGAGTTCTCCAGTGATCAATCTGAAGAGTGATAATGAAAGGATCATTGTGATGCACTTTCAGCGTGTCTTCAGACTGAGAAAATGACACGGTATCCCAAGGAACCAGCTCCTTGCGGCATTCCTGACGAAGCTGCATTATCTCAAACTCCGGGCCTCTTGGGCAGAGTCTTTTGGCCCGGTGACCGGACACTCCTTGGGTGCCACCCCCGTGAATCGTCATTATCTCCCCATATACTTCAATCAGGTTGACACCTGTGGCGGGTGACTTATACTGCTGTAACTTGCCGTTCTGGATCATGTACTCAATGGTGTTCCGAAGAGAAAAGCACCGGTCGGTTGTGTGGCCAGACTCGTTGTGATAGGCACAATGTTGCCCGTTGTCCGGCCCTGCCCTTTTGGGAAACTTTCTTTTTGGAGCCGGGGGAACTTCATTCCTATGGCGGTTCCAAATTTCTTCATAGGAGGCAGTCAAGTTGGTCAACACTTCATATCGAGGGATGTAAGTGTTCTTTTCCTCCCGGGTTGGATGACGAAGGTATGGAGCCTCTCTTGGTTTCTCCCTTGGTCTGTTTGAACTTTTGCCGTAGTATCCCTGGCCACTCTTATGCTGCCCTTCCTTTTTCCATCCATCAGCTCGCTGGCTTGTGAACCCGGTGTTCGTCCGGCGTTCCCCGAAGGTGTCGTACTCGGCTTGAGCTTGCCGAGTTACTTCATTAATTAGATCGTCGTAGCACCTGAACCGCTGCTTCCTGAGCTCCACCACAAAACGGGTTGGTTTGAGCGCCTGTAAGAACGCCTCTGATGCTACTGACTCGTCCAAGTGCCCACACTTGGAAGTCGTGGACAGCCAACGGGTTACAAAAATTTTCAGGCTTTCATCATCCCTTTGCTGGACTTTGAATAACGAAGTGGTGCTTCGGTTGGCACTTGACAGCAGGATAAACCGGGACAGGAACCTCTGTGTCAACTGACCATAGGTCTCTATTGACAAAGCCGGTAACTTGAGGAACCAACTCAATGCCTCCTCACTGAGTGTTTCCTGGAAAGCATGGCATGCTTGGGCGTCTGTGAACCGGGTTGAATCCAACTGAGACTGGAACAACTCAAGGTGTGCATACGGGCACCCCATTCCGGCATATCTCTTAATCTTAAATGGCTTTGCTTCTGGTGGCTTTTTGTCTGCTTGAACCCGTGCGGAGAATGGGCTTGCACGGGTAATAAAGGGTTGATATTGTTGTGGTCCCGTTCCCGAGTTTAGCCGCTGCTCAAGTTGGGTCACAGTTTGTGTCAACTGTAATAGCAGCTGGGTCTGGGCATCTGCTGGGGGAAGTGGTTGATTTAACAACGGCTCTGGGGGTGGAGGAGGTCCTGTAAGATTGTGATTAAACAAAGGATTGGAGAGATGGATCATTTGTGGATTTGGGTTAGGGTGGGCAGTGGTTGGGAGAATATCGGGTGGTATGTATGCACTGTCAAAAGTTCGCGGGTTTCCACAACCCGGAGGATTCCCTTCTGGGGTGATGATATCAGCAAGTCTGGCTGACGTCCCCATGGCATTCGCTCTTTGAGTTAAGGTTGCTTGAAGAAGCCCATGCTCGGCCTGGATAGTCGCTAACTGCTCCCTTACCGTTATTAACTCGGCATGTTCTCGAGTAGATTGCTCCTTTTGAGCGAGAAAGTCCTTTTTCAAGAGCTCGAATGCTGCTGCCAAATCTGTTTGGCCAAACTGGGTTCCGGAGGTCCCCGGGTTATCATCCCCTGAGAAATTAAGCCTTCTAGTTGGATCTTGTTCTCCTGCCATTTCCATCGTCCTTCGAAATACGTATTGGGAGGTCCTGAGTTCAACTCTCAACGAGAGCACCAATTGTTTCCGTGTAAACTCGTGGCCCCTTTGGCGGGTTGCACGGTTCCAGAAATAGCGAACTTCCTTGTACTCCGAGTTTTCCTGTGTAAAGAACAAACACGTCAAAGGGCGTCCCCGGGTTTACCGAGGGAAGCCACTCCGATGCTTAAGTCAGACACTGTCAGATAAGCAGAAAACTCAAAAGTAGTTAAGGAATTGTCCGTCCCCTTACCGGGAGGTCCTCACCGGTATTTATAGTAGCATTAAAGGCAGCACTTTGTCTTTTTCCAATGTGGGAATGAACTCCCTTGCTTTGCCTCAAACTTACAATGAACTGGGCCCTGACAAAGGACCCAGAGTGGCTTCTCAAGTCTGACTGGCCTTTGGCCCTGTAAATAGTACTTCAAGCATAATAAACGATGCATATTTAATAATTGACCACACTTGGTGTTATTTCTTGAATTGTAACCCGGTAAAGGAGAAATATTAGGTTCCACATATAAACATGCTGTGAGAAGCTCGACAAGTCTATAGGACAATCATTAGATCCAAAGTATTAGAGGTGATAAAAAATCATACACCTTAGTTATTTTTAGGATGACTCCAAGTTAACCACACTAGATTGACTGCCAGGAATTTTTCTCATTCCTCTCTCTCTTTTTTATTTTATTGAACCAAAAGCTAAATTTCAGCCATTCTTCATGAAATTTTCGTACAGGAACTCTTATGAATCGAGAAATTTAAGTAGTTTATAAGATAAATAAGGAGCACAAGTGCAGTATGTTACTCCACATATAAGGACGTAAAATGACTAGCTGCTTCTCACACTCACATCTACAATTGCTCCCCACACATAATATTTTTGGTCGATAAATTTTGGGGCCAGTTTTGTTCAAAACAATACACATCTATAAAATCCCACCCAAGATTCTCCACATTTTTGTAAATGAGTCAAGATTCTCCACATTTTTTCTTTCTTTGGTTAAAAATTTCAAGCCCACCCAAGATCATAATCCTGGATCCGCCACTGCTGCCTAGGAGCTACTGAGCTCTACACAAGCTGCTGGCATGGTTGCCGAGCTGCCGTCCACGCTGCTGAGCCCATGTGCACCTAGTTGCCAGCTGCCGATAGTCATACTCCTATTGCCGCCCAACGTGCCTGTTGCTAACCATGTATGCTACCTACTGCCCCTGTTTCTCATAAACACGCACTGGGATCGACTACGATGAGATGTACTCTCATAATGGATGTTATTGCACTCCACTACCTTGTCAGTTTGGTAGTTCCCCAATAACTGTACATGCTGCCCTATGAATATGATCATAGTGACGTCTCTATGGGATCAGAGATATGCATGAAGATCTTAAATAGACTTCATAAGCCAAATCAAGTGGAGCTTGCGTTGGCCAAGCGTTTTGGACGCATAGTACATGACTCCTTGATTTCGGATGGGATATGATGAATAATGCCATTGCGTATTGATTCCGGATGATCGCAGTATATGCTGGATATCCGATGTGTATTGGGAAAGACACAATCTCGTATTAAAGTCGATCGATTGTGTATTGATGATGTATTTCCATCAATCGGCTTAGGTCCTCTGAAGAAGAGTGGAACCTTCATATGCTCCCATGATTAGTCAAGGTCTTTACTCCAAGAGAGAATGATCCGTTTAATCAAAAGAAAGACTTGACCTCACCTTCATTCGTTATAAAGCTAAGTAGCTTTGTGCCCACGCAATGCCAATGATATGGCATAGGACATCACTTGAATAATCTAAGAGTATCTGGCATATTCAATCCCTATGGCATGAGAGAAAGGTTATTGCATATGTCATCGCTAGCCATGCATGAATCGAGATGTATCAGAAACGGAATCATGATCTAGGCACCGGTTGGTTTAGTGGCCGAGTTGCCGGACATATGGCGCGCTGCATGTGCGCGCTGCCTGTGTACGCTGCCTGCGCTCGCTGCCTGTGCACGCTGCAAGTGCGCGCCGCCTGTTCGAGCTGCCTGTGCGCTGCCGGGGCGCTGCCTGTGCGCTGCCTATGCACTGTCTGTGCACACGTGCACTGCTGCCAGACACTATACGTGCACCTGTGCACCTGCTGTCGAGCGCTGTGCACCAGCTGCCGAGCACTGTGCAAGCCAGCTGCTGAGCGCTGTGCACGCCAGCTGTCAAGCGCTGTGCATACAGCTGCTAGGCATCGTGCACATAGCTGCTGACACTGAGTAATGTCACATTTGAGACATGTTGAAAGAGCATACATATGCCAAGTTGTTAAAACAGCTCCGTGGTCACTAAGGATCCGGAAGCGCCCTATGAATGATCTTGAGATCAGGGGGAGATGCAGATTTGAAAGAAAGTCTAGCATATACATGTCATGATCAAATGTGAAGGGTGTGGTTGTTTGTGTCAACCATGTTGCACTCTTTTTTCCTTAGTCACAGATTTTTGTCCCACTAGGTTTTTGCTTGACAAGGTTTTTAACGAGGTAACATTGCATCCACCGCTAAGACCATTGATCCCCATTTGTGGTTGATCATGGCAGACTTGTTTAAGTCTTGGCTCACATCTACTCTTGAGAAGCATGTTGGAATACACCATTTATCAGGAAAATCCGATTGAAGTACACATCAGGGGGAGCATCACATGGCGAGTTCTCAATGGAGTAGTTGCTGCGTTGTACTCTTTTTCCTTCGACCAAGGTTTAGTTTTCCCACAGGGTTTTTGTTACTTGACAAGGTTTTGATGAGGCAACACCGTAAGCACCATACCGGCATGA
Organism: Comarum palustre; assembly: GCA_951800085.1. Taxonomy (NCBI): domain Eukaryota; kingdom Viridiplantae; phylum Streptophyta; class Magnoliopsida; order Rosales; family Rosaceae; genus Comarum; species Comarum palustre. The sequence continues at coordinate 318,982 of OX637581.1, forward strand.
AGACACGCGACACAAGGGGAAGTATTCTAGGATATTTGATATATATGTGTGTCTTGGTTCATGCCTTGTATACGGGCTTTATGTAGTAAACCATGTTGTAATAGGGTTTTACACATATCCATGTAAGAGGCCCATTGGCCCATGTAATAGCCCAAGAGGCCCATGTATTTCTCTATATAAAGGGGCTTCATTCTATCAATAAGACAAGGAGAATTCATTCCCTCAATATGATTCTACAACAATCTCTTCTATTTATATACTTCCTAAAATAGAAACCCAACTTTGGTTGACCATAACTTCTTCACACGGTAACTGATTCACACCTGCCGCGTGTCCACAGACTCATATTGTCGAGCACTACAACTTTCGTGAAGGAAGTTTTCCGAGAAACTTGACATAGCAAAAAATCAACCTTTGACCCTTTAAATAAGTCGTTTCCAAGCGTCCCTTAACCCCGAACACTTCGACACTCTTCTCAAAGGTACGAATACGCACCAATACGTCCAAATTTGATTAATGTGAACCAACCCCTATCCATGCAACAACTTCATTTCAGTCATGTGACCGAATCACTTGCTCCTAGCCAAGCCACTACTCTCAGCCGTGTTCTTTTCTGCTACGCTTTTATCCTCGGTCGCGCTTTCATTTCTTACTAGCACCACACTAGTAAACTAATTTAGCAATTTCTAGGCACTGCTAAATTTAGGTGCAAACAAACGTGCCTACACGCACAGCCACATACGACATCGCATGGGCGTCACGGGCCTCGAAAAACACTGAATTTCAACAAACTTCCAACATGAAAGATGAAGATCAAAACAAGGGGAACAACTTTAATACCTGGAGTTTTGATCAATTCAGACCGAAAACAACCCAAAACTGCCCCGAAAGGAAGAATTTGTGATATGCACCTCCACACTCTAAATTGACCTTCAAGGGATACACCATCGTGTTTAGAAGGAGAAGACAGTCACAACAAGAGTGGTTTCAACTCCTAGAACCACCGCAAACGGCGGGTTGAAATCAGGTCAAAAACTGGGTCGTCGTCGCTACTGAGCGAGCTCAGTTGGGCCGTTCCAGGCCAAACTGGGCCACGTCGCCACCACAAGGAGGCTCGCACGGAAGAGAGGAAAAGATCCCGACCGGCCTCGACGTCTCTGGTGGCCAAAGCTCGCCGCAAAAGTTAGGTCGAGTCGGCCGGGTCCGGATCAGGTCAATTCGAAATTTCGGATAGTGAATGGAACGCGCGGGCGTGGAAGGGGAGAAGAAAATGAATTATTTCTATTTTTGGAAACCCATCTCTTCTATTTATATACTTCCTAAAATAGAAACCAAACTTTGGTTGACCATAACTTCTCCACACGCTATCTGATTCACACCTGCCGCATGTCCACAAACTCGTATTGTCGAGCACTACAACTTTCGTGAAGGAAGTTTTCTGAGAAACTTGACGTAGCAAAAAAACAACCTTTGACCCTTTAAATAAGTCGTTTCCAAACGCCCCTTAACCCCAAACACTTCGGCACTCTTTATGTCCGAATACGCACCAATACCATTAATAATTTCCAAATTATTACACTCGTTAATAGTTCAGGAAAACTAACAGCACAGTTTCAACTCTCTGTAACCCGCCTAGTCCCGATAAAGGGGTAAATTTTTGAGACGGAGTCTTACAGATGCTCTAGAACTAGACAATTAATTCTCTTAAAGTGAAACTTGGAGAATACCAAATCCACCAAGTAAAAACTCATTAACATTAGCCTCTACCAGGAATGATAGCTTCAACTTCAAGGCACCAGTATCTCGTATTAACACTACAAAACCTCATGTCATGACAACAACATTAAAAGACATAGTCTGTCCCAATGTTTGATACAATAGATACAGAACAAACTCTCCAAAGTCCAAAACGTTCTGCCAGTTTACTATGCTTTGTTGACGCGAATTTTTTGGCCTTCAAACAACTGCAATAAACAAGATGTGATCGAACTCAGTAAGGAAACATGGGCACTCACATAGTTCCAATTATTCACAATAAAGCAGCAACCAAAATATATCCCTGTTATGAATGCGATGTGCACATTAGCGGTTTCAAAACACAAGGAAGCATGCATGCATCATGTAGAATGAGAGTGGGTGTTGTGCTTCGTGTTACATATTGCTACAAAACAATAAGCAGGAAAATACGCAGAAGAGAAGAAACTACTGATGAGATCCCAAGCACATGCAAATTTGAAAAGTAGGCCGGTGATTGTCTTCAATGAATGAAATCAATGCATCGGTAATAGGAAAAAAATGGACATCAATGAGCCTATGAAGTAACAACAAAACTAAGTTAGATGAATGGGTGATCCTGTGTGTGTTGGACTGTAGGGAACGGTTCTACAGCAAACTTGCACACCTTGCTTTATTGCTGTTTCACCGTTCATTACATTTACGCCTATACCTAAATCCATGACTGCCATTACATTTTCAACAAAGGTCATACCTTCAGTATCTCGCATAATCAGAAGTGCATGAAAACTTTATGAACATACAAAAGAAGGAAATAGGAACAAAATATGTTCAAGTCTACTCAAGAGGAGATCCATATATATGTGCAAGTGTGTAATGATAACTTAGATTCACCAGTTCCTCTAAAGCACCACCCACAGCAGCTACAAACTTACAGTGTTGTTGGAAGATGAGATGGCAGCTTCTACATCCTCCTCTGATGAGAAAGACACAAACCCAAATCCACTAGATTTTGAGGTTCCGGGAACCCGGGAGACCTTTGCACTAAGAACCTTTGCCTTTTCAGAGAAAAGCTTTTGGAGTGTTTCTGTCGTAACGCCCTTTGCAAGATTTCCAACATAAACTTTGTGGGGGCTATCAACAAATTGCGACTCTTCTGCCTGGACAAGTGACAAATCTTGTTGTATGAGGGGCTTCTCGGTTATGTTCGCCTTGATCTCACGCCCTCCAATTTCCTGTATCAACAAGGAAATGACAAAATGTCAAAGTCTTGAATGAACAAGAAAAACAAACGAATGACTCGGAGACACTTACAGTTCCATTCAGCTTCTCAACTACGGCATTTGCATCTTCAACGGTCTTAGCTGTAACAAATGCGAACCGGCGACTTCTTCCAGAGTACTTATCATACATGACCTGTCACCAAAACCAAAGTTTCTCGTTATCATTTTAGTTTTACAATAAAGGTAAGGAAAAAGCAGAGAGAAATTAAGAACGTGAAGAAAGGATATATATACCTCAGCCTTCTCAACAGCGCCATGTTCTTCCACGATTTTGGTGAGCTCGGCATTATCCACAGTCCGGGGAATGTTGCCGATGTAGACTCTCCTGGCGGCCTTGGAAGACGGGTCGGCGGCGACTTCTTCGGCAACAGCGTACAGCCTCTGCGAGCCGGATGTCAGCTTCAGATAAGAGCCCTGGAGGGTCAGCTTCCGCGAGGCCGTGACGGGCTTTGATGGGTGTTGAAGGAGATTGGGTGACGAGAGCGGGATTGTCATCGCCATTTCTAAACCAAAATCTGTGAGAGAGAGCCAGGGCATTATCTAAAACCTCTATCTCAACATTTTATTTTTTATTCAATCACTAGATGGGCCGAAAACCTAAGGCCCAATCAGTCAGTGCGGCGTATATAAAAGGGGTAGATAGGGTTTTAGTCGGGCGAGATGGCACCCAAGAAGGAGAGGACGGCTGCGGTGAGCCGGAACCCGAATTTGATAAGAGGGATCGGCAAGTATTCTCGGTCTAAGATGTATCACAAGAGAGGGCTTTGGGCTATCAAGGCCAAGAACGGTGGCTCTTTCCCTCGCCACGACAAGAAGCCAGCCGCCGATGTCCCCGCCGTCAAGCCCCCTAAGTTCTACCCGGCCGACGATGTCAAGAAGCCCCTTATCAACAAGCACAAGCCAAAGCCTGCCAAGCTCAGGTCCCTTACTTTTCACTCCTTTATGTTTGGTAATTGCTTCAAAGTGAAGGGATTTGCTGACATTGAGTGCTATGCAGGGCAAGCATTACCCCAGGAACTGTACTGATCATTCTGGCCGGAAGGTTCAAGGGCAAGAGGGTTGTTTTCTTCAAGCAGCTTTCCTCTGGCTTGCTTTTGGTCACTGGTAAGGAGCTGTTTTTGTTTTTACTTTTGGTGATCAAGTAGTGCCATTTGTGTCATTGTGCTGCTGGTTGATTTTCTTTCAGGCAGTATGTTTGGGAATATATCCAAGGTCACTGTTTAACCTGTGGGATTAGACTGATTAGTTTTTGCTAGAGTGCTTGATATTATGTTCAATAGAAATACTCAGCCATGCATATCTGGGATATATCTGCACTTGTGTGTGTTTAATTTACAAACCTAAATGGATTCATTTATTTTGGTGTGCCTCATCATTTTTTTCCTTTCAAGTATTTTATCTTGACATTGGATTACTGTGTTTCTGTATCCAGGGCCGTTCAAGATTAACGGTGTTCCTCTTAGACGGGTGAACCAATCTTATGTTATTGGAACTTCAACCAAGGTTGACATCTCCAGTGTTAACGTGGAGAAGTTCGATGACAAGTACTTCGCCAAGGAGGTTCAAAAGAAGAAAAAGAAGGGAGAAGGGGAGTTTTTTGAAGCAGTGAAGGAGGTTTGTGTTCAATCCTTTTTCCTTTCAGGTGTTTATGGTTTAGTGTTCTTTCTTCAGACCTTTGGTATGTTTTCTTGGATTGCAGGAGAAAAATGTACTCCCACAGGACAAGAAAGATGACCAGAAAACTGTTGATACTCCGTTGATTAAAGCCATCGAAGCAGTTACAGACTTGAAGACTTACTTGGCGGCAAGGTTTTCTCTCAAGCAAGGAATGAAGCCTCATGAGCTTGTTTTCTAGAGGAGAAGTTGGAAGTACTGGGATTTGCTTTTCTTTCCTACAATTCTTCAAGTTTTTTTTGAACTGGGTTTCAGTTATAAAGGTTTATTGGCTCTAATCAGATGTTTTGGTCATGCATTTGAACGTCTAGTTTATATGACTGTCTTGCTGTTCCTTATTGTGTTTTGATAGTGCCAAATGGATGATATGATCATGCTGGAATAAATGCTAATCACTGTGTGGCTATCTAACTGGGTGGGATTGGTTGATCAAAGTTTCTCCACTAGTTTTGTGGGCTAGGATTTGAATAAATCTCATGTACAAGATCATATTATAGAGGTACACGCTTCATACAAAAGAAATTTAAACACAATTTATTGAAAAACAATAGCAACAAATAAGCTGAACATGGCACGCAAGATACACGAAGAGCTTTGCTCGTGATTAGTTTCATAGCAGGCTGTCTGCTCTAGCTGATAATCTCCTGAAGAAATTGCTTGGTGCAGATGGCAGCTTGCTTCGAAACCTAGGGTGCCTCAAGTAATACAATCCTGCAATCAAAGCAACCACTCGGAAGGGGGTCACATAAAGAACCACAGCTGCACAAAGACTGAATATTATGAAAAGGCTGGTTGCTCTTGGGTCTCTCCAGCTGAGTAGAGACTGAAACCTTTCCCCTTGTGTTGCTATATCACCCACAACGGTCTGTATCCTCCCTGCTACGCTTCTAATCCTGTCGTACCTCATTCGAACAATGTCATGTGGTTTTGAGCTTGGAAATGTGTCAAATTCTTCGTCAAGCTCATCCGGGTGAACAGCTTCAGCCCATGAAAGCTTGATATCCATATGAGGAGGATGTCTAGGCCTGAATCTGTAGTTCCACATTCCAATGAGGAACATGTAGACAAAAAGAGTTGGAAGTATCAACTCTGGATACCAAATCAGTATCAGAAAAAGGATGTGAACGAGAACTGTTGTCATGGAGTTTTTCCAGTTGCATACATCACCAAACCATCTGCTCATGGAGAACATGCTGGAAAGTAGTGACATGATTCGAAAGAAGTTGGCTTTGCTCCTTCTCATGCTCCACATGTGTGAATCAACATCTAGCATGTACTCTACCACCTCCTTTCTAAGTGGGGGTTCAGCTCTGCCAAGCCTCACTGCCACAATGCTCATTGCTTGGTATCGTAAATTGTCTACTTGGTTCACTGTGAAAGGAAGCAAGTAATGCATTTTTGGCAGCAAAGGGTGTCCATAAACATAGATCATGTTAGCTAGAGAAAGGGTGGTGAACCGAATTGCTAGTTGGAGGTCTCCCATTTTCTTTACTCCATTAGGTTGCAGAACAAGGAGAGGGTATGAGTGTGTATACATTCGATGAGCTTCAAGTGTTGATAGTCGAATGCGTACCTTGCCGATTCGTGAATCTCTTGCTGCACTGGCTGCCATTGGTGTTGGTCTCTCAGCGCCACCAAGGTGGCAATTGTCGAAAACTCCTAACGTTATGACGGTGCAGGGATCATAAACTTCCCATGTGTACTGTTCATTCCATTTAGGACTGAGTGTGTCAAGAATTGTTCTGGTGCGAACCCATTTTTGGCCATATTTAGCTACACAATAAGCATCTGTACTTCCACGGCCATCCTTCATCTTCATTGGAAGAAGCCCTTGTGCGCTTAGAATTCCCACTTCCAAAATCCCAACAGGCTGCTTCCACAGCTGTCTTGCAGTTGGCCTTTGATCACTTATGTACATGGTTGATTCATCCAGTACATGGTAGCCACCTTCAAGACAAACTCTCAGGTGAATTCTACTAGAAAACTTGAGCTCTTTCCTCCTATCAGGTTCCAAGACACCAAAGCCATACTTCTCAAGGTTGAACCAGCGCGAATGAACCGGCCTGTGGTCAAGCCGCTTCTCAAACATGTCAATGGGCATGCTCATCTTTCCCAGCACCTCATCTTTGGCAGGGTGGACTCGATCTTCAACAGTGATGATCAGTTGCTCTTCAAAAGGTTCAGCTGCCACAAAGACTAAATCTTCATTCCATAATGGATTAGCAGTATGAGTAGGACATATCTTGGTTCTGAGGACCTGGTTTCCAACCTGAGCTTTCACAAAAACTTCTGGGAGGTGGCTTCTGTCATTAGGCAGCACATCTTGAGCTTCAATCACATTTACTCTAAGGTACCACAGTTTTGGTGAGACGTATACCTTGGATCGGATATTATGAATACCTTCACCATAGACTGCTGCAGCATCTGAATGCCATGCATCTGGAAATGCTTCATCAGCCTGTGTTCCCATCCAAACTGCAACCATGATTTCACCTCTCACCTTGCCTTCTCCGCGGCGGTGCTCAAGTCTGTACCACTGAGGAGCAAGTGGACTATCAGGTGGAACTCTGGTGGGAATCTCATTCAAGTCAAAAACCACTCTTCCAAGATAATCATCTCTTCCAATCATCTCTTTGTCTTTGACAAAAACTTCAAGCACGGATGACTGAATGCGGTCTTTTGAGAAAGCAAAGACCTGGTTCCACTCTGGGTTCATTTTTCTCTCAAAATGTTTTGTTCTTCCCTTGTAGTTCCCCAGCTTTACCTCCACATAAGGATCACAGCTTGCGGTAATGGCGCTGAGAGGTAGATCTTTGGCCTTGACAACTCGAACGTAGAGATAAAACATCTGCTCAACAAGGTCATAAGTGCTTGCAAATCTCTCACCACCACTCATCCATCCTCTTCCTCCATATGCTCCACCATTTGGCCACCTCTCACCAAGCTGAGGATTGGTGTCCTTGAGGTCGTAGTCTTCTTCATGGCTATGAGGGCCCTGTGGACCAACTGGCTGCATGCTTGATGGGAGACCTTGAGATTGTCTCTCGACTGATACGCCTGCTGGTTTCTGCACTTGATTTTTTTGTAGGTGATGGAATGTAACTACTTCCTTCGTCTCCTCAATTGGATCTCGAGCAGAAGAATCACCAATCAAAGAAACAGTAGCAACAGCTTTAGGAACGGCAGCAAATACTTCACTATGAGATAGGACTTTGCTTACTTCTGGTGGTTGATGAGACTGGAAGGTGAGTCTTCTAGTGTTAGTGTTTGGGGTTGAGGAGATTTTGGTTCAGATTCTGGTGATATATATATTTTTAGGATAATGTCACCCTTGACGATGAGAAAAACCACTTCTCTAGTTGGAATCTTTGATAAGCTTCCTCTCCTTTCTTGACAGTATTTGAGCAAGGAATTCTTACACTTCCAAGGAAATGTCGGCAAGGAGTTGGGACTCTCCTCTCATTGTACACAGAGACTTGAATGGTTTTGTGATGGAAGTTTTTGATTTGGTTGATGTCGAAGACAAGTTTCTGGTTCCTAATGGGGTTGAGGTTCTTTGGAACAGTTTTGGTTCGGCTAAGTTGGTTCACAAAATCAACTTAAACAAATGGACTAGCAGACCCCCTCCATCTTTGGGTATAAGATCATGAGAATCTACAACTTTTACCTCCAGCTTCATCTTGGCTGCTGTGAGAATCTATGAGGAAGTAGCACCTCACAAGTGATCCAAAACTAGCTTCTGAAGCAAAGAAGTTGTATAGAAGAAGGAACAAAAATTTAAAGGAAAAGAAAACAAATCGTTTAGGTTCTTGCTCTTGCACGGTGGTGCTAGATAGTGTTAATTTTGGAGAAGCAAGGAATGTTTTGATGAAGAAGATACCAGCAATGTCTTTAAATATCCAAACCAAAAAATGGAGGGAAGCCTTAAACGGGCAACTCTTTTTCATATCACGTACTTTTGCTCGTGGACTTCATAGTTGTTCTACTGGGGAATCCTACTATTCCAATTGTGAAGATCTAAAGCTAGTATTTGTTTGATGCGGCAACTTTCTTTCGGATCGATCACTTAATTACTTTCAATTGGAATCCTAATTACCATATTACCATTCGATCCTTTCCCTTTCTGTTTTGACAATATGCAGGTCTTGTGCTATAGCAACAAATGTATGATCAAGGGCATATCTGTCAGTTGATTGAAATCTAGTAAGTGTGTTCAAGGAACATCCCTTTCTTGGGTAGGCAGTAATCAATGTGTATACAGATTCTGGAGTAAAAAGATGCAAAAGCAAATCTGCAGGGCTTGTGTTGTGAGCTATAGCTCCAAGATGCCTTTCTTCTGCTTAAATTATTCTCATAGGTTTCTTGTTTAATCTTGTGTTTAATTGGTGTCTCCCTCAATAATTTCAATGTTGAAACTGTTCAACATCATGTTCATGCCAGCTTAATTCCTTTCTTTACATGGTTTAGAATGAGTGCAAATTTACCGACCACCCTTATTTGCCCACCTTTATGCCCACCCATCTAACCTCATGTCATGTGTCATTTTTCATAATCATCTCTAACCATCGTTACTTTAACTATAATAAATGACTTATGTATTTTTTACTCAGTTACTCTAACTCTTTTTAAATTAGCCTTTATCATTTCTTTTAAGTTAATTTCTAACATGTGCAACATGTAGGGCTGTTTTTTTGGACTGAAACCCGGACTGATCGGGTCGGTTATTGAAACTGAATTTCCCGGGTTGGACTAAATCCAGACCGAATTAAATACTGCCGGGTCGGGTTCCATATCTTAAAACTCGGACCAGCCCGAAAACCCCAAATGTAGGTATTGCTAGCTTAGGTGTTCTATTCATATTGGGTATTTGGGTTACTACTAGCCAATAAATAGAAAAAAAACCTTATTCATTCACTTTTTAGTCTTTACTCTTGAATTGAGAATGAATCGAATTGGAAAAAATAGGAATTGACGGACTTACACATTGTCGATAGTGACGACGTTGAGGAAAGTAGAGGCGTGGTGAGTGAAAGAGACGGTGGAGATGTCGTCAAATTAAACATCCAACTCATGCTCACTTCTTCACCATAAAAACATCTATTAAACATGTTCTATAATCAAAAAATGTGTTCCGCAAACCTTATTCATTAGTAAACTTGGATTTGAACTTTGAAATTTTTTTTGACCAAAAAACCTGGAAAACCGGCCCGGCCCGAAAATTATCGGGTTTCGCATGAAAAAAAACCCGACCCGGGCTGGCCTGAAAATTTCGAGTTCAAGTTCGGGTTTCATTTTTTCTAACCTGGACCGGCCCGAAAACAGTCCTAACAGCAGACACGTGGGTTTTTACAGAACACCCAGTTTCAACCAAGTCAGCCTCTTCTGATGCTCAAACGCTAAGCATCCCAGCTCCAAAGCCTTTTTTTTCATACGCCTCAAATCCTATGAAATTCAAGGAGGAGAGAACATGTTAGAAGTATATGTGATCTCCCTCTAACTGTATAAAGAACCACTGATTCTTACTTCTTTTCGTAATATAATGCAGAGAACAAAACTTAGGAGAAGCAAGAAATGAACTTAACAACATTCTTGACAATTATAACACCATAAAAATTAAAGATCAGTTGAGGTAAATTTTCATTCATGAAAGTCTGACAATAACTATTGTCTTGAAAAAAAATCTGATTACAACATTATGATATAGCTAATGAATATATCATAAACAATATGATACAGAATCTAGGGAATTTCAACAAAGAATTTCAAACATGAAGAAGTATCGTCACATTAAGAAGAATGATTTGAATATTCAAAATTGGTATTTAAATAGGCTTCTTAGTGACAGTGTTAATCGTAAGTTACTCTTCTTGATATATCAGGATTCTCGAACAAAATCTTGGTTGAGATTTAGAATACATATCTGAAGTAATATTCTTTAGTATCTAGTATTTCATATCTAATTTTTATTAGATTTTCTAAATTGTAGTCTATTCTAGATTATGTTTTTGATTGTATTAGGTTTAAGTTTCTAGTTCTAGTATGAATAGGTTTATTTCTATGCATATATAAGACCATTGTTAGATTGTTTTTTGGATTGAAGTTATCAATAAGAAAACTCAAAAAAATTAGAGTAGGAACTCTTGTGTTTAGGTTTATGGCTTTGTTTTGCTAGTGGATTCTAGCCATATCTTCGATTAAGGTTTCGACGCTTGAGGAAATCTTGTTGTCTATCGTGATTATGCTTCCGTTCCGTAGCATTTGGTACCAGAGCGAGGATTTGCCCGCTCGATGAGAGACGATTCAGGGGATGAAATCACCTTCACCAACCTCACCGACGCTGGTCGGGCGATTAAAATCATTAAGAAAGATTTACGAGATTATTCAAAAAGTGTAGTTGGTCATTTTGAAACCTTCCGACAACAGACACAAGATTTTGTGAGGCTGCCACTAAAGTCGTAATTCTTTAAATGCCCTGACAGTTCAAGTTAACTACTAGGGTGCCCATTGGGTGGTTTTACTTATATGCCTTGAGAGGATTTATGTGTTTTGATGTTGTTTGTTAGTGTGGTTGATTGTTACGGTTAATAGATAGCTAGTTTTTGTGTGTTTATAGGTGGAACCTAATATTTCACCTTTACCGGGTTACAATTCAAGAAATAACCTCTAAATGTCTAATTAATTATTAAATATGCATTATTAATTATGTTTGAATTATTGTTTATAGGGTGAGCCCAATTAAATGTGAGAAGCCACTCTGGGCTCTTTGTCTGGGCCCAATTCGCCATAAAGCTAAATAAAAGCAAGGGAAACTGTTCCCACATTGAAAAAGGACAAGGAATGTTGTCTTTAGTGCTACTATAAATACCAGTGCATGCATCCCCATAAAGGTACGTAACTTCTTGACTATTCTTGAGTTTTCTGCTTAACTGACAGTGTCTGACTTAAGCATCGGAGTGGCTTCCCTCGGTAAACCCGGGGACGCCTCTTTGACGTGTTTGTTCTTTACACAGGAAAACTCGGAGTACAAGGAAGTTCGCTATTTCTGGAGCCGTGTGACTCGCTAAAGGGACCACGAGTTCACTCGGAAACAATTGGTGCTCTCGTTGAGAGTCGAACTCAAGACCCTCTCGTTTAATATTTTTTGAAGAACAATGGTGGAAATAACTAGATAACAAGATCCAACTAGGAGGCTTAACTTCTCAGGGGATAGTAACCCGGGGGCCTCCGAGACCCAGTTTGGCCAAACAGATTTGGCAGCAGCATTTGAACTCTTGAAAAAGGACTTTCTCGCTCAGAAGGAGCAATCTTCTAGAGAATATGCCGAGTTAATGACGTTAAAGGAGCAGTTAGCAACTATCCAGGCCGAGCATGGTCTTCTTCAGGCAACCCTAGCTCAGAGGGCGAATGCCAATGAGACGTCAGCCAGACTTGCTAGTGTAATAACCCCAGTAGGGAATCCTCCGGGTTATGGAAACCCGTGAACTTTTGACAGTGCATACATCCCACCCGCTACCCTCCCACCCGCTACCCTCCCACCCGCTATTCTCCCACCTATTGCCCACCCTACCCCAAATCCCCAAATTATCCATCTCTCCAATCCTCTGTTCAATCACAATCTTTCAGGACCTCCTCCACCTCCAGAGCCGGTATTAAATCAACCACTTCCCCCAGCTGATGCCCAGACCCGGCTTCTCTTACAGCTGACGCAATCTGTGACTCATCTTGAGCAGCGTCTTAACTCGGGGACAGGGCAACAGCAGTATCAACCTCTAATCACCCGTGTAAGCCCATTCTCTACCCGGATTCAAGCAGATAAAAAGCCCCCGGAAGCTAAGCCATTTAAGATCAAGAAGTATGCCGGAACGGGCTGCCCATATGCACACTTAGAGTTGTTCCAGTCTCAGTTGGATTTAACCCGGTTCAAGGATGCCCAAGCATGCCATGCCTTCCAGGAGACACTCGGTGAGGAGGCATTGAGTTGGTTCCTTAAGTTGCCAGCTTTGTCAGTAGAGAGCTATGATCAGCTGACACAGAAGTTTCTTTCCCAGTTTATCTTGCTATCTAGTGCTAACCGAAGCACCACTTCACTGTTCAAAGTACAGCAAAGGGATGATGAGAGCTTGAAAGTCTTTGTAACCCGTTGGTTATCTACGACTTCCAAATGTGGGCACTTAGATGAATCAGTGGCTTCAGAGGCGTTCTTGCAGGCGCTCAAGCCCACCCGCTTTGTGGTTGAGCTCAGGAAACAGCGGTTCAGGTGTTACGATGATTTGATTAATGAAGTAACTCGGCAAGCTCAAGCCGAGTATGGCACCTTCGGGGAACGCCGGACGAATACCGGGTTTACAAGCCAGCGAGCTGATGGATGGAGAAAGGAAGGGCAGAGTAAGAATAGCCAGGGGCACTACGGCAAAAGTTCAAGCAGACCAAGAGATAAGCCAAGAGAAGCTCCATACCCAAAATCCCCAGCCCGGGAAGCAAAAACCCCATACATTCCTCGATATGAAGTGTTAACCAATTTAACTGCCTTCTATGAAGAAATTTGGAACCGCCATAAGAATGACATTCCCCCGGCTCCCAAAAGGAAGTTTCCCAAAAAGGCAGGGCCAGACAACGGGCAACATTGTACCTATCACAACGAGTCCGGCCACACTACCAACCGGTGTTTTGCCCTTCGAAACAGCATTGAATACATGATTCAGAACGGCAAGTTACAGCAGTATAAGTCACCCGCTACAGGTGCCAACTTGATTGAAGTATATGGGGAGATAATGACAATTCACAGGGGTGGCACCCAAGGAGTATCAAGTCACCGGGCTAAAAGACTTTGCCCAAGAGGCCCGGAGTTGGAGATAATGCAGCTTCGTCAAGAATGCCGCAAAGAACTGGTTCCTTGGGAGTACCCGGAAGTATCCCGCCAAGTTTCCCCGAGCCAGAAGTATCCCGCCAAGTTTCCCCGGCTAGCCCCAATTGAAGCAACATAATGGATTCAGATTTCAGAGGAGTACCCGAAAAGGAAGATTTGCATTGGCACAGACCTTGACCCAGAAGTCAGAACCCGGATAATCAAGCTTCTAACCCGGAAGCAGAAAGTGTTTGCATGGTCATATGCAGACATGCCCGGGATCTCTCCAGAGGTTATGACACATTCCCTCAATATTATCCCGGGTATTAAACCGGTACGACAGAAGCGCCGTGCATTTTGTGTAGAGAAATATAAGGCCATCCAAGCAGAAGTTAAACGTTTTAAGGACATCGGGTTCATTGCAGATGCAACATACCCGGATTGGCTGGCCAATATTGTGATGGTCAAGAAGGCTAATGAAAAGTGGAGGATGTGTGTCGACTACACAGATTTGAATAAGGCTTGCCCAAAGGACAGTTTTCCCCTTCCCAAGATTGATCAACTGGTAGATTCAACCACGGGCCACCCGCAGCTAAGTTTTATAGATGCCTACTCGGGGTTTAACCAAGTTCTGATGAACCCCGTGGATCAAGAACATACATCTTTTACAACGGACAAGGGGATATATTACTATAAGGTGATGCCTTTTAGACTCCGGAATGCAGGAGCCACATTCCAGCGCCTGGTGGTGGGCATGTTTGCAAACCAACTCGGGGATACTATGGAGGTTTATATAGATGAAGGCATTCACCTTAACCTGGACTTACTGGAGGAACGCCGGGAACGTGCACATCTCCGGAATATCAACAAGAAGCAAAAAGTGGTCAAACATTACAATTCCCGGGTTATCAAGCGCCCACTTAAACTCGGGGATTGGGTAATGAAGGAGGTTATCCCTAAGCTAACGGGGTTGAAAGCACCATGGGATGGTCCGTATGAAATTGTTGAAGTCGTGGGCCAAGCCACATTTTACATCAGGGGTATAGATGGAGTTACGCTCCCACGGCCATGGAACGCACAACATCTACATCTCTTCCCCAAATAGGTACCAAGTTATCTACGAATGTCCAAATTTATCATGTTTTGATGTTATATATAAAGCCTCTGAGGCCCACATAATGAATAAAACCCTACCGGGTTATGTTTATCAACCAGTTTGTTGAATGAATGCAGCCTTTAGCGGCACTACTTGTATGCCTCACTCGACAATCTCCATATTACATGAAATATTGCAAGCCTTAACGGCCTTATTTCACTGTCAAGACTCGGCAATCTCCATATGACTTGAAATATTGCAAGCCTTTCACGGCCTTATTTCAACCCTTGGAAGTCCTAACGGACCCGTAAAGCCCTAGCGGCCCTTCAAAGTCCTAACGGACCCGTAAAGCCTTCATGGCCCTTGAAAGTCCTTATGGACCCGTAAAGCCTTAGCGACCCTATTTTTATTTTACAACGTTAACATGCCAAACCGGCACTATATCTGTAAACTTTGTTAACACTTGCATATTATGCATCAGATTACCGTGTTATTTGACAGGAAGAATTATGCAAAGGAAAAGCTTGAATACTTTCATTCAAAAAAAGTCAGTTACAAAGTGGAAAACCGCTACAAAGAAAAACTAGTCTACAAAGGCAACAACAAAAAATCCTCTGAGAGAAGCTCCAGCTCATGGCGCTGCAGACCCGCTACCCCGGCCAGTGCTCGACCCGCCACGTCCTCCCCGGGGCCGTATGATGAACTGTCCTCCACGGGGTAGTGGCCGGTTTAGAGGACCACCGACGATACCGCCACGGGATGAACCTCTCCTGGCTGCTGAAGCATGAACCGGGGGACTCCGAACCGGGTTTGTGGGAGCTCTAGGCTTTGCAGCCACATCAGGGTTAGGTCGGGAGGCGCCCGCAACCTCGTCAGGTCTGACATGCCCTTGGTGGCCATCATAACCCGCCTTGTCGAGCCAGCCGTGGCGAATTCTGGCACTAATAATTTCAGCACGAGCCTCAGCCCTTGTCGTCCGCAGCTTTAAATCGAACTCGGGGCTGGCCAGAAACTCGGAGACAGCAGAGTCCTTGGCCCGGGAAACCGCCTGAACCAAATCTTCCTTTTGCTGCTCCAAAGAAGTCACTTGTTGCTGCAGCGCCTGGTTCTGTTCGGTCAGTTGAGCTATAGCGGCATCTAGAGAACACCAGTCCTCCCGGTGACCCTCGATGACCTTCTCTAGCTCCGAGTTTTTGGCGACCAACTCTGCCACTTGATCTTCTGCCCTGGCCAACTCCTTCCAAGACAAAACCTCTGATGCGCTGGCCTCTTCCCGGACACGAGCCAAACAGTCCTCGCTCGCCGTCACCTGGTCTCGGGCCGCCCGGAGGTCCTCCTTGAGCGCTCTCTCTCTCTCTCTCTCTCTCTCTCTCTCTCGGAGATACCTTCATTGATTAGTCGGTCAGTTGCCAAGTATGACATCCTGACCGCCTACATAAAACAGATACCGGGTTAATATCCAGAAACAAACAAACTAACACAAAGAGTCAAACAAAGAAGCACTTACCCGCATTAGTTTCTCCTGTGTCCTCCGGGCAGCAATTACCGGGTCTTCATTCTCTAGGATGCAGGAGTCAGCGGCACAGTTCTTCATGTCCGCTACCATCCTCTGGATGGGCACATCCGCCATCCCTCCACTCGCCAGTTCTTCCATGATCTCTTGGTGGCCCGGTGCTGCCTCCTCTCCTTCCTCCTCACGGACCTCTCAGAGCTGGATGCCTCCCAGGTGCGTTTGCGAGAGGGAACGGGTTCCACTTCGTGAACTTCATCACTCCCGTTACTCCCCTCAAGGTTCTCCTCACTCCCTATCACCCTTTCAACCCCTACAACCTCTTCACCCCCGTCGTCATCCTCATCTTCAGTAAACTCCTCTTCACCCGGGAGCACAGACAAGGGAACTGCGCTCATCACCGGTTCTTCAATCTCCACCTCTTCTTCGTCTCCAGTGGGGAATTGAATCACCGGTTCTTCAGTCACCGGGTCTTCCGCCACCTCCTCCGCGGGATGACCCACAATCTCCTCTTCTTCCTCCTGGTACACCTCCGTACCGAGCACCTCAGCCAGGTACCCGGGGATCTCGTTGAAGTACAAGGTATCAACGAAGAATTTCTGGTTATCCCCTTGCTCGGCTTCTGGGCGCAGGAAAGCCGCTTTCGTGGTCAGGTCAATGTCATACAGTTGACATTCCGTTGCTTGCGTTCGGATCCCGGCCCATACAGCCTTATCTTCAAACCCGTCATATATCCCCGAGTTCTTCAGCTTGGTAAACTCTATCGGTAGAAGAGCTACGTACAGAAAATATAACTCGTTAGACAAGCGCATATGACAACAGAAAATTTAAAGGACACTGGACAAACCTGGGAGCTCCATCAACCGGCATTTGCCGTACATGAAAAGCCTACAGAGCCGGTATGAACTCCGGTCATCTTGACCCCGGAAGTTCCATAGCATCCTCCAGATCCTCTTCTCCATCACCGGTTCCAGAGGAATGTCGGGGACATCTGCAACACAAATAACATAATTATAACCCGGGACAGAGAAAAGAAAGAAAAAACCGGAGAGAAAGAAGGACTTACTCATCAATTGTTGGAAGTCAACCGGTACTTGGAGCGTGTAGTCCGGGTTTTGAAAGTTTCTTATCAGGAAACTTTCTCTCTCCAAGTCTTGCTCACTGAGGATGGCAGGTCCTCGATGATCTTCTTAAAAGCCGCTTTGGATTTCAACTGGATAGTCCCGCTGAAACCCGCCTTCTGGGAGTACTCGGCCCGGTACATTGCATGAAACTCGTGGTATGTCGGCATCTGCTGCTTCAATACCTTGTACATGACGCACAACCCGAGAAGCTGCCTCCACGTGTTCGGGCCAATCTGCCCAATAGCGAAGTTGCTTGCAGCTAAGAGGTACTGCACCTCTATTTTCAACGGGAGTGACAGGCCGCACCGCAGCTGGTACTCGTGGCACAGCGTCCACCCATCCCCGGGAGCGAAGAATTGGTCCTCGGTTTCTAAAGGCCATATCTCCACGGACTCGGGGATCTTCCAGTTGCTCCTCAACTCTACAATCTCCTCCGCAGTCAGTGAATACCCGGGAGGGTCGAGAGCGGTCCCATCAGTGAAGCTTACAAAGTTGGACTCGGGGGGATGAGTGTCCATTGCTTCTTTGGCCATCTGCAAAATAACCAGAAAACACGGGGACGTCAAAAAAACCCAGATAACCCGGGGACTGCAAAGTTAAAATCCAACTCAGAATAACGCATAAACCCAGAAAAACCTTCTTGGAAACCCAGAAACACCACAAATGTCATCCCAAAACACACAAAAAGAGGGGAGGAGAAGCCATACCTTTGCTGGGAACGTTGGAAGGGGCTTTGAGGCAGATTCGAGTCTTGGAAACGAAAGAAAGAGAGACAAGAAAGAAAGCGAAAGCAGAAAAGCTCGAAAAAGTTATCGGGTTTGGAGGTGAGACAAAACTGTCAGTCTCACCCCTATTTATACAGTTAAAGGCGTGCACTGAAGGGACGTTTCAGATTTTCAAGAAAAGCGCCACGTGTCACGCATGCCGCGTCCCAAACCCTAAAAACTTTTCAGATTTCCCCCCACTACAACCCGGAGACGTCGTTTTAAATTCCAAAGATGGAAAAGATCTACGGGTTACGCTTGCGTACGGACTTGGGAGACTAGATACCCCGGGTTTGGCTGCTAACTTTGTAACCCGGTAAAGAAAAGATTTTAAGTCCCCATCCAAGCGTACCCCTTGACTGAGGACTTGTGGGACTTGTTTATAGGTGGAACCTAATATTTCACCTTTACCGGGTTACAATTCAAGAAATAACCTCTAAATGTCTAATTAATTATTAAATATGCATTATTAATTATGCTTGAATTATTGTTTATAGGGTGAAAGCCCAATTAAATGTGAGAAGCCACTCTGGGCTCTTTGTCTGGGCCCAATTCGCCATAAAGCTAAATAAAAGCAAGGGAAACTGTTCCCACATTGAAAAAGGACAAGGAATGCTGTCTTTAGTGCTACTATAAATACCAGCGCATGCATCCCCATAAAGGTACGTAACTTCTTGACTATTCTTGAGTTTTCTGCTTAACTGACAGTGTCTGACTTAAGCATCGGAGTGGCTTCCCTCGGTAAACTCGGGGACGCCTCTTTGACGTGTTTGTTCTTTACACAGGAAAACTTGGAGTACAAGGAAGTTCGCTATTTCTGGAGCGCTGTGACTCGCTAAAGGGACCACGAGTTCACCCGGAAACATTGTGTACCTCAGCAGAGAGGTTAAACTCCGAAATGACCTTAGTCGTACGCCATTCATAATAGGTTTTCTACCGATAAATAGAGGATTTGTCCAGTTAGGGCGTTATTTAAAATAAGAGCTACGTGTGACTTGATCCCTGAGTACAGGGTACGTAGGCAGCCTAACCGAGATTCGAGTGCAGTCACAAATATTATTAGAAACCTAAGTCCTCTAATGTAGTTGGTTTGAGATCCAAATACGGAAATCGGGATAACCTCGGGTGGTGAGGTCTATTCTGGTATCGTTTGGACTGTCGAAAATGGTTTGGGTAAAAGGTTATCCATTCTCAAAGGAGATTACGAGTAAATCTCTCTTGAGATGGGTCCCACACGTCCTAACTTGGGTTTAGGGAGATAAACTCGGGCGGGGGTGTGACAGTTTTTCAGTGTTGATGACCACTTTGTGCCTTTGGTGTTCTCTTTTTTCTAGGACGCGTATCAATTGAACGACTTTGGTTGGTGGTGGTGGGTGTTGGTGCTCGGTAGCCATGCTCGGTGCTAGTTCAAAATTTTTTACTCTGGTTCTGGAGGTATTCTTTTGAGTTTTGATTGAACAATTTTTACATCCGTGCACATGTGTTGTCCAAATTTCACGGCAATCAGAAGTCGGGAAGTACTTGAACCGGTTGCAGCGACCGGTTCGGTGTCTTCTAGGTCGGTTCTTGGAGTGAGGCCGACGACGTTGGAATCTTGAGAACAAAATCTTCAAATTCTCTGTTGGTGACAAAAACCAATTCGGATTTTGTTTTGTCAATATTAGCTTGGGCAACCTGCAACAGGTTTTAGGATTTCTTAAGTGCGCAGATGCAAATCAGATGTGTAGCGGTGTACAGCAGGTGTGCAGGTGTGTGTAGCGGTGCACGGGGTGCATAGTGGTGCGCGTTGCAGTGTCAAGAGTTTTTTTTCTTTCTGTTTTGGGTGGCGGCGTATTTGCTCAACACGGAGTTACGGAGAGGTTGGGAGTTCGAGTTTGAGGTGGTTTGGTCAGATCCTCAACACGCGCTCGCTGATTTGCTGATTTTTATTTATTATTTATTTATGTTCTCCCACAAGACTGGGCTCTGTCTCTCTCTGCTTCGCCCATCACTAGAACCTTCTCCCACCCTCTTCCAATTTAGGGTTTCTCCAGGGTTTATAACTCCCCAAAAAAAACCCAAATCCCAGTTTCACAAAAGACTCGAATCTTTTTGTTGTTGGATTGCTTCCTCAAATGGTTCGCTCGAATGGCGTCACCCTCCTCTACTCCCTCGCTCGCCGCTCCACTTCCTCCGTATTTCTTCTCAATCAATTTCAATGTTGTATCATTATCATTTTCATACCAATCGCTTCAATTTGAATTTGGTTTCAGGTTTACGCCAGAGTTCTTGGAGGAGGTGCTTATAGGACATTTAACACCGTTGTTTGTAACAATTCCGGAAATTCTACTACCACCACTACTACTAATACCAGTAATGGCATGTCAAGCACACTCCCTTTGGGTTTTCTTTTTCCTCTTCAATTTAAGAAATGGGTTCACTAGAAATATTCGAGTTTGTGGTTTATTGGTTTCAATACAGTGCTTAACAGAATCATGAAGGTTTCTTGTTCCCGCCTGAATGCAACTTTTTTTTATTTGGCAGTTTACAAGAGGTTTCCGGGAGCTATGGGTACCGGTTGGACTGCAGTGAGATCAATTCATGCAACTGGTATCCCCGTATAACTCTTCTTGTTTGTTCATGTGTAGTAATTTCTTGTTTTTCTTGTTTTTTACATACCATGAAACTCTTGGTATCTCTGTCTCATCCTTTTCTATGTTTATTGAGGAAAATCTGTTAAATATTATACAGAGAGAACTGGAGCTTCAGGCTTTGTTTACTGTACTCATATATTTCCACACCATTATTTGTTGTTACGTTGATATACGTATGAGCTTATTTATGTGGCTTGCACTTCCTTTTGTGCCAGCATCTATGGCTGCAAGAGATTACTATGAGACACTTGGGGTTAGCAGGAACGCAAGCACATCTGAAATAAAGAAAGCTTATTATGGGGTAGGTTCTGCCTCACTTATGTTTTTTTATGTATACCCATATAGCCAAGTATTATGGCATGTAGAAAGTTCACTTCTAAAAGACATTTTACTGCAGTATGCATTTTTAACTGATTGAAGACTTCAGATTGTTTTTTCCTTTCAAGAAGTCATATTCTTGATTCTCTTGTAGGAAGAATAAAAGGAATCTATGTTTATGTAATGAAGAAGTCTTTTGTTATGCATGCTGATTTTTTACTCTGTTCGTTTCTGTATGCTCATTCTGTAGAGTTATTATGCTTAATTCTATCTCCCAACATCTGCTTCTTCATCCTTTTTTAATAAATTGGAATAATGCTACATTTGGTACGTTATATTTCAGCTAGCAAAGAAGCTCCATCCAGACACAAATAAAGAGGATCCCGAGGCAGAAAAGAAGTTCCAAGAAGTCTCAAAGGCGTATGAGGTCACTGTCTAATCCAGAGCTTGTTTACTTATTCCTGTTAAGTTACTAAAATCAGCTTCGTTGACGTTTTTGTAGGTATTGAAAGACGAGGAGAAGCGTCAACAGTATGATGAGGTATTACTACTGAACTTTATTTTTACTCCCTCTGCCTTCTACTTTGAAATGATTAACTGCTAAAGTGCCTAACTATTGTGGCCGAGTAGGACTTTGAACAGATCCTCAGTATTTATTTATTTTGCGAGTTTTACATGGCACTAAACTACATCAAGAATTTGGTCAAATACTTTTGCATTCGTGTTGATATATGTAGTGTGACATTTATTTAGTTCTGTTTTGGTTTCTAATAAAAAAAATTTGATATTTTTTCTCTCCACCATTTGTTGGTTCATTTGTTTTTTGACTTGAAAATGTTAGGGTCTCATGGGCTTATGCTAAACTTTACTAATTCTATTGGTTTTGGCTTTTAAATTCTTGTGTTTACAGTCATATAGTTTTGTATGTTGATAACAAACCATTCAAGTCTAAGTTCCGTTTTGGATCAATAAGAAAATAGTACACCATTTTGCTTCAGATTCCTCTTTACTGAAAAAATCAAATTGTACTGAATTATTTAATGGTTTATGCTTGTTTTTCGTGTTCTATGTCAAACCTTTTTGAGGTTGACTCACTTTGGTTTATCTGTTGCATAATTTTATGTCTGCACTGATGCCAACAAGTTTACTCCTGCAGGTTGGCCATGCTGCATTTGAAGAACAAGGCTCGGGCTTTCCAAATGATTTCAGGAATCCATTTAACGATATATTTGATGATAATGTAATAACTTCTTCCACACAGCAAGAGTTCGTTTCCTTGTTGGTTTTTTGAATTAACTTTGAATTTTAAACCTGAGAAAAAAACTCTGAACCGAAAATATTGCAATTTAGCCAGAATCGGAAATTGCATGTAGGTTGTTGCTATGCTATCATAAATTTAGTATGTTAGCTACACAAGCTTATAATTATTCTTAGTGATTGGTAAGGAATCCGTCACGATTACCAAACCTGTTCCACTTCACATGGATGTGGCTCTAGATACAACTTTAGAGATACACCAACATTAATATATTACTCATTATCTCTAGTTTGTTCATAGTTAGTATTTGATGCTGATTTATTCAGTGTATTTACTCAAAGTTTTGAAAATCTTATTAATAGAATATGTTCACATGTTTTTATCAACACTATGATATATAGTATATGTAAGAAGAGTTATTAGATCTTGTGCATTTGTTTTTGTTTTCAATTAGCTCTGTTGTTTTAATGGAATGTTATGTGCATGTTATCGGTGGGGCGCTACATACAATGGAGATTAGATCTTCAACATGTTCCGTCAGAATTTTGTTTCTCAAGACATCAAGGTTCCTCTTCATTCTAAATGTATATTGTTGATGGAGGTGCTTTGGAGTTTGTGCTCCATGACTTTTATTTCTTTTCTTATGTAAACAGGTTCCTTTGGAACTATCCTTCATGGAAGCTGTTCAGGGATGTGCAAAAACTGTGAATTTTCAGGCCGCGGTGGCCTGTGAAGCATGTGGTATGCTGATTCTGCTCACTTCTACATGTTTTTCCAATTTCACAATTTACAATACAGTTGTGGCATTTGTTTCTAATTCTAATATCTAGTGTGTCTGGATCTTTGTAGGTGGAAGTGGTGTTCCCCCTGGGACCAGACCGGAATCATGCAAGCGCTGCAAAGGGTCTGGCATGGTCAGTTTTAGTGTTGACTGAAATCTTATCACTTCTTTAAGATAAGGGATATCATATGTGCTTTGTTAATTTTTGATTTTCTGCTTATCCAGACTTTCATGCAAAGTGGTCCATTTAGGATGCAGACAACATGTTCTCAATGTGGTGGGTCTGGTAAAAGTTACACGGTACGGCTCACATGTTATTGATAAATAACGGATTGTCACTACTCTTCTTTCAAGTTTAACTGTTTATTATTTCTAGAGATATCACATTATTAATTTTGAATTCTAGCCTTATTGTGCATAGTGTTCTAACCTTGTTTCTTCCTACATGTTTTATTATCACCTTTTGTAGCTACGTATTGTCTGATACACAAGAGATGAGACTATGAAGTTACTTTTTTTTGGTAAAGTAATTAAAAAGGAAGTTGCAAGATTGCTTGCCAGTTATGCGTCTCCCTGAGCCCTGAGGAGCGTACAGAAACTCGTCTGGGGGAATTAGTATATGGGGATTGCAGAAAAACTTTGGCTAGGAACTCCATAGTTATGAATAAAAAAGTACGAAAAGAGGAACAAACATTGAATAAACGTCAACCTGCTAGGTCCTTATGTGCCATGTACATAAAGTTCACTTGAAATTTAGAATCAAGTTCAAGAAATACTTAAAGGTCGCTCCAAGAATTAGTACCTCTATGCCAAATGTCATTTTAATATCTTCCTAATACAAGTATCTACGTAAGCACTTACATTTACATTTACATTGCATCTGATAGGTGAGTTTCACTTTAAATGATTTTGTATGGCCTTTAGATTGACTGAGGGATTGTGTAAAAGATTACTTTCAAATGTTTACATATTGTGTGATAAACGTCTGCTATTTCGAGATTGAAAAAGTTATGATTTATGTTCTTATTATTTTTTATTGTTTCAGAGACTTTGCAATTCATGTAATGGAAAACGGGTCAAATTTGGAATGAAATCAGTCAAGTTAGATGTCATGCCAGGTATTGTAATTTATTTTTGAGATTTGTATTGTTTAAAGTTTGAGGCATTGGGATTGCTACCAGCTGGTCATTTTGTGTTTGAAGTCTTGGAATATTGCTTTCTTCATGAAACATTTCTGTTTGTAGTATTCAAATGATTGATATGCTTTTGGTTTAGCATTCTTTCTGTTACATTGGGAACCAATATTCATGATTAGGTTGCCAAGTATTTATCATGATCATCTATGATATTGTCATTCTATTTGATTTCTTCACAAGCAAAAATTAATAACTCCAATGGAAAAAAAATGTGCAAGTAAAATTTTCTTGGACTAAGAGCAAAAGATGTACAAAAGTCATTTGTTATCAGTATTAAATACGAACTGTCATTTGTTACAAAACCCTAATTCGTGCTATATCTACTACTGTAATGGGGACTGTGAATGTGATGACACTTGGTTTGCATTTACAGGAGTAGACGATAACGAAACTATACGGGTATTTGGTAGCGGTGGAGCCTATCCTGATGTAAATCAGCCTGGTGACCTTTATGTTACCATTAAGGTATGAGCTCTAAATGCTTAATGTCCTTATCTTTCGATAGTGAAATTTACATATGAAATGTGTAAAACAGGTTAGGGAAGACCCAGTTTTCCGTAGAGATGGTGCCGATATCCATGTAGATGCTGTCCTGAGTATTACCCAGGTATGCTTACATATTTGTCTCAAGACTTAAAATTCTTGGAGAGTAGAGAAAGATGGAAATATTATTTTTTTTTACCTTGACAATATCATTCATCTTGAGGTAACTGACAATCTCAAGAACAAACAATCTTTGTCCAGTTCTATTCAAGTATTTTGTGTTGGGGCACTAAATATATTTTATACTAGTATATATTGTGATAGTTATCATACTTATTATCTTCTACTGAGGTTTGGTGGAATACTTTGTGCAGGCAATTTTGGGAGGAACTATACAGGTCCCAACTCTTACTGGGGATGTTGTACTAAAGGTTTGCTTCTGGAACTCAGGGATGGAAGAGACCAAAAAAATTGTCTCATGTAAAGGTTTTTTTGCGATAAATACTTTATGAGGCTATATTTTTAAATGCAATTCTGTTTTCAGGTCCGTGCAGGTACGCAACCTGGACAGAAGGTAGTCTTAAAGAAGAAAGGTATGGGAATCAGACTAATGCCATCTTCTTATTGTCATAGTTGATTCTGTCTTTCAATTGTTCTTATTGACCTTCAAAGATCAAGGTCGAGAAGGATTCTTTTTTATTGAAATTTTTATAATTTAATGATTTGGTGTTTATGCTGTGGTCATAAAAAAAATCAGAGATGAAATCTTATGTTACTTTTCTTTGTGCCACCTCTTGCTATGTATACTGATGTTTTATGTAGCAAAGGTTGTGACTTGGTATTAACAGTTGCATTTGTATCTTCGTCTTCAATGCACATATTATAACTAAGTTGTTGCGCCGTAGGTTAGGTCTGCAGTGTCACAGTAGTCATATGCCATTGTCAAAGTGAGGAATAATGGGTTTGATGAAGCCATTGTTGTTTCTTTACAATTGTTTCATCCTGATATGCTGAACCTGACCTGGATCTGATTATAAATGTGATATAATGGGCAATCAATTGTGATGCTCTAAACCATTGTATTTGTAGTCTATGACTTGCTTGAAAGCAGCTGTTCCATTTTCTTTGCAATTAGTAAAGCCAGAATAATATATCAATAGCCATTGTGTCACTGTTTCTCCTGGTGTTCTGTAACAGGAATCAAGACGAGGAATTCTTATACCTTTGGCGATCAATATGTGCACTTTAATGTCAGCATTCCAACGTAAGTTCCCTCTTGGCATCATCCTTGACAGCTTGTTAGGACTATAAGACCTGTCGTTTTGGTTCTAGGTAAAATCTGAATATTGTATGCTTAACCTTTATGCAGGAATCTGACTCAAAGACAACGTGAATTAATCGAAGAGTTTTCCAAAGAGGAACAAGGGGAATACGGCAAGCGTGAGGCTGCAGGAGCATCTTAATATAATGTCATCCGCTTTGTTGCTAATTTATCACACATGGTCTTGTCATGCTTAGCTAGTAGAGCACAGGAATGGGATGGAAAAGAAAGACCCACCAATTCGTGGAAGACTTGTTTTAGGTTGCAGTTACAAGTTATATTTGTAAGGTTATATGTAATTTTCTTCTCCTGCAAGTCATAAATGGTACTTATGATTTAGATGAGGTGATCTCTGATGATGATGCAGTATTTTTGCAGCAATGTCTATTTTGAATTAAAATCTCACAACGATAATGGACAGTTCATGTCCCTATTTTTTTGGTGTTGCCCCAAAATGTATTGAATAATAATGATCCATATTGTCCTAAGGAGTCTGATATCATAATTCTTGTGGAAACTGTGTTACCATCTCAAATGTATTGTTGTAGCCTCTTGCAGAGTGTTCCTCTATCTCAGTATGATACCACCTGTTGTATAGTTATTTGAGGTTGCGGATTATTTCAAATAATATTGTACAACAATGTTTAATGGGTGATCGAATTGTTATAGGATATTTGATAGGTGTGTTTTGGTTCATGTCTTGTATGCGAGCTTTATGTAGTAATAGAGTTTTATACATATCCATGTAATAGGCTTATTGGTCCATGTAATAGCCCAAGAGGCCTATGTATTTCCTTATATAAAGGGGCTTCATTTTATCAATAAGAGAATGAGAATACAGTTCTCCTATAGCACGTTATCAGACACTTAGTTCTAACTCTAAAAAGAGCAAGTAGGCCACCACCGAAAAAGAAAAAAAATTCTATCGCGCGTACGGCTGTGCACTGTCACTCGGCACCACCGGGCACTGTTACGCACCTTCTGGGCACCGCTGCGCATCTCCTGTGCACCGCTGCGCACCTCCTGGGCACCGCTGCGCACCTTCTAGGCACCACTGTGCACACCTGTGTACCAAGAAACCCTAAAATCTGTCCTAGGGTTCACAAGCCAATATCGACAGAATAAATTCCGAATTGGTTTTCATCACCAACCGAGAAGTTGAAGATATTGTTCTCATGATTCCAATGCCGCTGGCCTCACTCCAAGAACCGGTCAGGAAAGAACCGAACCGGCCTCCGAAATCTCCAGACCGGCCAAACTGTTCAAGCGACCGGTTCAGGCACTTTCCGAAGTCTGATTTCAGTGAAAATTGGAGAGGTTATGCACAAGGATGTCAAGATGTTTCAGACAAAAGGGCATCCCCAGAACCAGAGTAAAATTGGGTGAACCGGTCCTCCCAATGACTGCAACGTGCATAGGAATCACTTTTCCTTGAGAAAAACAGGTTGTATTCCTAGTTTCTCTTTGAATCCTTCATTTGGTTGATGTTTTCCAATGATTTGCTACTGTTTTATGGCAAGTTTAACTAACCATATGTTTTTTAGGGTCTCCCTGCGTGACAATTCACAATGGAATTACTCGAGCAATTTCACCGCACACGCAAGGATTTGAGCATGGAACAAGTATAAAGTGAGATTAATAATGCAGTCTATTTGGCAGACTAGCAAGTAATATGTTTTTTTTAAAGTTGCTAAACTCGGGGAGGTTCATCCTTCCTTTCCCCCATCCCCTTCCATGTTTGGAATTTGGTGCGTGCAGGTTAAATCCCAATCATATTATGGGTCCACGTCGTTTGGTATCCGACGTTGAGATGATTAGATTAAAATGGTAGCAAAGAGCACCCGCGTTGTTAGACAACGTTCTACATTTTTCGATTAAAGTGGTATCTTAGAGCACTCACGTTGTTGGACAACGTTCAAAGACAAACCAATGAAGCATTATTTTGTGACCTTTATCGAGTCTCATAATAGCTTGGTTTTGTATGCAAGAGCAAGGTAACATTATGCTCATTGAAGTTTTGACACACTTAAATCGTTTGCGCAATGTTGAGGAATTTTTCATGTTGGATTGAAGGTATTCTTCCATTGTCTGCTATAGTTCTATAAGTATATTCTCAGAATCCTTAGCATAATGACATAATAATACCGCTCAATGTCTCTAAAAAAAGGGATTAGACCGCGGGCATAGTGGCCTAGGATCCCCCTATGGCATCACTTGAGGTTTTAAAACCCTCTCATGTACAAATTCTGCAAAACGAATACCTCCAGTAAATCTGCACCTACTGGGCAGTAACTTCGTCTGAGTACTGTAATCAGCTCCGGATGAATTGGAACCCAAACCTTATATCACTGGAAATCTCACTGAGTTTATTTTTCAACGGTTTTCACGGTTCGTTCATAGCCTTTTTGACGAGAGAGTTATGCCAATTTTAGTGAGTAGAAGCCAAACTGTCTGAGAAGATTGTTTTTACTCAAGATTGCATTGTATGATTTGCATTCTTGAAGCATAGTCCCTGTGTGACTTTTGCTTCTGTCTCTACCTTATTTTATAGGTATGGAGATCGAGTGTCTTGCAGATAGAAAGATTATTGATGAGATAAAGGACTGCCAACGGTTACTATCATTGTGAGAATGAACTTTTGTGTATACGTCTCATAAGTGCTAATGAAAGAGCATCATAGAGAGAAACATGAGTCAATCTAGTGGACTATATGTCACTATGATGCAATGTCCAAATCCTATATTGGCAATAGATGGATTTTGGAACATTGACTCAGACAAACTATGACATTTAGGTCATTACGGAAGTGATGAGTCAGAATGTTGGACATCCATTCTTCCTCTTAAAAATGGAAAAATTTGGATGTAAATGGCAATCCAGGTGACATTTGAGGTCTCTTTGTGCGGTTCCACCGGTCCTCCCTTCACACGGGTGAGATGCACCGGTCCTCTTCTAATGCGTCATTGGCTTCGGCCGACAATAACTGTTTCGTTTTGTAAAGCTTGTACACTATGACACAAAAGACATTCTTACAATAAATCCAAAGAGGGATTGTGTAGACAGATACAACTAACGTACGGACACCGTTTATGCTTTATGGTGTTGGTGAAGTGTTAAACACACGGTCACGTGTTACACTATTGTCTACCAAATGCTGCTTATATTTCTTTGGGCTCAATACCCATTACAAAAAAGGTTCTCCTCATGGAGTTGAGGACGTACCATTGAGAAGTTTTTATAACCAATTTGGCCTCTCAAAACTCGACTATAATAGTCTTGAGATCGTGTGAGACCCCGAAATTTTAATTTAATTTTCCGACACACTTAGGGTTTAATTCCGATTACTTTTCAGTACGTCATCATTCCGGTAGTTGATGAGTATCCCGGAGTATTTCCTGAAGATTTACCAGGATTACCGCCACATCGGGAGGTAGAGTTTCAGATCGAGTTGGTTCCAGGAGCCACGCCGATTTCGATTCCACCTTACCGTATGGCACCAGCTGAGTTGCAAGAGTTGAAGCTTCAGTTGGAAGATCTTATGAGCAAGGGTTTTATCAGGTATAGTTCATCACCGTGGGGAGCACCGATGTTGTTTGCCAGAAAACATGATGGGACCCTTCGACTATGTATAGATTATCGGAAGTTGAACAGTGTCACTGTGAAGAATAAGTACCCACTTCCGAGGATTGATGATTTGTTTGATCAGCTTGCAGGAGCTCAGTTCTTTTCTAAGATTGATCTGAGGTCAGGTTATCATCAGCTTCGGGTACGGGATAGTGACATAGAGAAGACAGCTTTCCGTACACGCTACGGGCACTTCGAGTTTCTCGTCATGTCGTTCGGATTGACGAATGCTCCCGCAGCTTTCATGGATCTCATGAACAGAGTTTTCCGACCTTACCTGGATCAGTTTGTGATCGTGTTCATCGACGACATCTTAGTCTACTCCAAGACCCAAGCAGAGCATGAGTATCATCTTCGCACCATTCTACAGACTTTGTGGAATCATCAGCTTTTCGCCAAGAAGTCAAAGTGTGAGTTTTGGCTTTCAGAGGTGCAGTTCCTTAGACATGTAGTCTCAGGTGCAGGCTTGTCAGTGGATCCTTCAAAGATCGAGGCAGTTTTAGATTGGGAACATCCTCGGAATGTTACAGAAGTGAGGAGTTTTCTTGGTTTAGCTGGATACTACCGTCGGTTTGTGCAGGACTTCTCAAAGATTGCCACGCCACTAACCAACTTGACAAAGAAAGGAGTCAAGTTTGAGTGGAGTGACGCATGTGAAGAGGCTTTTGCAGAGTTGAAGAACCGGTTGACCACAGCCCCAGTCCTCGTTCTCCCCAACGGTGTAGATCCGTACCAAGTGTATACGGACGCTTCAGGGACTGGTTTAGGTTGTGTGCTGATGCAAAATGGTGGGGTAGTTTGTTATGGCTCTAGACAGTTGAAGCCACATGAGAAGAACTATCCTACACATGATTTGGAGTTGGCAGCTGTTGTACATGCTCTGAAGATCTGGAGGTGTTATCTCTACGGAGCCACCTTTGAGATCTACAAGGATCACAAGAGCCTACAGTACATCTTCACCCAGCGTGATCTTAATCTACGGCAGCGGAGATGGATGGAGTATCTTACGGATTATGAGTTCACTCTACGATACTATCCAGGCAAAGCAAATGTTGTTGCCGATGCCTTGAGCAGGAAGCCAAGGTATGAGCTTGCGAGTATTTTTCTCTCTCGCATGGAGGCTCTGGAGACATTGGAGGATTATGACTTGGACGTACGGTTTGGGGATTCTCACGGATTCTTGGCTAGTGTGTCACTCAGGCCCCACATCCTACAGCAGGTGGGGGAGTATCAGTGGAATGACCCAGAGAGCCATTTGGTTCGGGCCCAGGTCTACTCAGGTGAAGCCGACAACAAGTGGAGTGTCAGTGATGATGGACTTATCAGGTACAAGGGACGTGCCTTTGTCCCTAGTGATGATTACATTCGGAAACTAGTGTTGGAGGAGTCACACCGGACTAGTTTCACCATGCATCCAGGAGCCACAAAGATGTATCAGGACATGAAGCGCCAGTTTTGGTGGAAGGGCATGAAACAGAGTATTGGGGAGTATGTAGCTAGATGTGACGTGTGCAGGCAAGTAAAGGCAGAGAACAGACATCCAGCAGGACTTCTTGAGCCTTTGGCAGTTCCACAGTGGAAGTGGGACCATATCACCATGGATTTCGTTACCGGCCTACCCCGTTCACGGGAAGGTCATGATGGGATTTGGGTGATAGTTGACAGGTTGACGAAATCTGCACACTTTCTACCTGTCAAGATGAGCTCACGTACACAGTACTTTGCAGATCTGTACATTAGTGAGGTGATCAGACTTCATGGGATACCGAAGAGCATCATCTCAGACCGTGACCCACGTTTTACTTCCAAGCTCTGGAAGTCATTGCAGAAAGAGTTGGGTACCGAGTTGCACTTGAGTTCAGCATATCATCCTCAGACAGATGGACAGTCCGAGCGTACGATCCGTACCTTGGAGGACATGCTTCGATCCTGCATAGTTGATTTTGGTGAAAAGTGGCATGAGTGCCTGTCACTTGCAGAGTTTGCCTACAACAATAGCTACCACCGCAGCATTGGTATGGCTCCATTCGAGGCATTGTATGGTCGACCATGTAGATCCCCTACGTGTTGGTTGGACAGAGAGGACAGGGTTCTACTTGGTCCTGATGTGATACAGGAGACTTCAGAGAAACTTCAGATTGTCCAGGAGAGGCTTAGAGCAGCCCAGAGTAGGAGCAAGTCGTATGCAGATACACGTCGGACACCCCTTGAGTTTGCAGTGGGAGACTTTGTGTACTTGAAAGTCAGTCCCCGCAAGGTTTGTAGGGCCCTTCCAGATAGCCCAGAGAGTTGGATCCGTTGCATACCGGATTCACCTGCCACCACGACTGCAGCATATACATGACGTGTTCCACGTCTCACAGTTACGGAAGAGCCCACCGGGTGCCCCACAGAATGTTATTTGGACTGATGTACAGCTGCGCAGCGATGCTTCTTGCGAGGAGAGACCGTACCGCATCTTGGATCGTGATGTAAGGAAGCTCAGGAACCGTGAGGTTCCAGTGGTGAAAGTGCAGTGGGATCACCATAGTGTGGAGGAGGCTACTTGGGAGCTTGAGTCAGTCATGCGGCAGGCTCACCCACACCTCTTCTGATGTCAGGTAAATTTCGAGGACGAAATTCAATTTAAGGGGGGTAGAGTGTGAGACCCCGAAAATTTAATTTAATTTTCCGACACACTTAGGGTTTAATTCCGATTACTTTTCAGTACGTCGTCATTTCGTCTAACGTTTTTACGTTAAGACACACGTCGCCACATGCGTGCAAGTATTTACGGAATATTTTCCGGCAATTCACGTAATTTTTCGTACGACTTTTACGTTTAAATTCGATGTTTGGTTATTCGAAATGAATTTTCGAAAATGGTTTTGGTTTTGAAATTATTTTGGGAATTGGGATTAAATCGTGGCCGTTGATTCGATCGACGAATCGTGGCCACTCGTTTTTCTTTAAAAACCCTTACTTTCCTTTTCTTCTCCCACTTTCCCTTTTTCTCCTTCCTTTTCTTTCTCTTTCTTCTTTCTTCCCTTTCCATTTCGGTCTTCGCCCGAAAACAGAAAGGTTCTCTCTCTCCTTTCTCTTCGATCCAGCGCCACCCAGCACCTCCGCCCGGCAGCGCGTCTTCACTCACCGCCACTCCCATCAGCCTCGCCTCGCCCCGGCGAGCTAGTCTAGACCACCAGCGACGCCAGTGCCGCCGCCAGCGCCGCCCAGCCGAGAAGGAAAGCTCAAGAACACTGTGCAACACAGATCGAAGCGAACCAGAGCTTTTGGAGAGCTAGGAAGCTCCCAGGCGCCACCAGGAGCTGCCCAGGAGCAAGGAGGAGGAAGGAGGAGCCCAGCGGAGCTCCGTCGGAGGAGAACCTCCGGAAAACAGAGAGTTTGGCTTCAAGGGTATGGATCTCTGTCTTTTCTCTCAAATCTTGGCATGTTGTGTTGTTGGAGTAGTGTAGATGTTGTCATGCAGGCCTAGGAACTCGGTTTGGCCGGAAAAACCTTGAAATCCGGCGAAACCAGACGATCGGAGACTGGCACGGTAAAAACCCCGGTTTTAACCGTGTCAGTTTTACTTTTACCATTTACCCAGGGGTAGAGTTACCAATTTGCCCCTGACTGTTTGAAATAATTACAGTTACAGTTTTACTGTTACAGATTTACTGTTACAGTTTACTTTTTACTGTTGACTTTGACCGGTTGACTATTTGACTTTGACCGGTTGACTTTTGACCGTTGACTTTTTGACGGTTGACTTTTTGACCGTTACCCGTTGACTTTACTGTTGACCATTGACTTTTACTATTCCAAAGTTGACTTTTAACTTATGCCGTAGAACACCTATTTTACGTTTTCGAACACTACGGTTAAACGTTTTAAAGACTTTTAGTTTGTAAACGTGGCAAAAACGACGTAAGTACTAAATAAGAAATAATCCCGACTTCTCGTCGGTTCGAGAATCGGAGTGTCAAACAAGTCAAACCCTAATGTCAGAAGGATAAACAAAGAATGTTTATCAAGTCTTAGTCGTAGATAGTAGATCCTCAAATTACTTATACCTGACTATCACTGTTGTCTCACCCACAGACTCAGGAGCTCGTCTACGCAGGCTTCAGGAGGACCAGGAGTTGGAGCGCAGCCAGCTGTACCATCATACCAGGTAGTAGGGGGAGCACGCCCAATGGGTGAGCCGAAACCCTCTTGGGTCGGCGGCTCTTTCACTTTATATTTATTAAATAATGATGCATTGTTTTAAGCTTGACCACATGCTTCTTATAGCACTTGGTGTGTGTGTGTGAGTTTTGGATCGAAAAGTAGTACCGTCGTCCTGATTTCCGGTGCTTGTCCTGAGAGCGACGGGACCTAGTATTCTAGCACTCATGCGGTGTCGATGACCGTAAACCTCCGGAGGGGCTATGCCCTGTTTATTTTATTCATTTATCCCGCTTACGCTCGTCTCGTACAGAGTAAAACGTGACGTAAGTGTGGCCTGCTATTTGTTGGGCGTTAGCTGGAAATGGACGCTCTCGCTATTCTGCGCACTCGGGCGCTTAGATAGTTGGCCCCGGTTTGCAGTGAAGACAAACCCGGGATTTCGGCCGCTCAGATCCAGAGAGTTCTTTCATATGTGGTCACATGTTTTACCGAGCTTTGTGTGCGTGGCGTGCATTTACATTTCCACATGCTCTTTCGTACTTACGAGTACCTACATATACATATATACGAAATGTTTTCTCATGGGTTTTAAACCCCGACTTGGATGGCTTTGGCCCCATTTGGGTTACCGAGGACGAGTTGCTCACCTCTACATCTTTTCAGGTCTACAGCACCCATCACTAGAGGAGCTGGACTAGATCGCGGAGCGTCGACGGTTATCGTGCACTTCACATTTCGAGGACTCCCATTCTGGTGTGGTTTCCATGTTTCTTGATTTCCATATGTCTGATGTTGTTATTCTGTTGGATACTTTGAGACACTTTTCGGGCCCATTGTTTCGAGACTTTTTCTTGTACTATTTCTGTCTCGGGTATTTTTCCATTATCTTCCGCTTGTAAAACATTTGTATGCTACTCTGTGTATTTGTCATTCCGTATTTGACATTCATATTATTATTCATGTGTTGTATGTTTCATTCATAGCCTTGTGGTTTCGATCCGGAGGGTCATCAATACGTCGAAAGACGTATTGATTACTCGCCTGATCGGGATTACGACGGTTACCGTCGTGTTCCGGGACCGAGAATTGTTCCCGGGATGCGACAGATCGGTTGATGTGCACCAATACTCCACTAAGGTTATAATGCATGCAGCATTACTAATTCATCCACAACTTATCATCATTTAGTTATTGCATGACAACTTGTGCAAGGATTTACATGGAGTTGTAATCCTTGAGCTCGGCTGGATTGAAACGGATCTCCAAGTTTTGAGCTCCGTAATGTGCCAAATTGCATTGCCACAGTGCCTAATGATGAGTCATGTGGAATGAAAAAGTTCTTAGGTTGGATATGAGTCTCCACCTAAAGTTCGTTTATGTTTACTCCTTGACAGACGATCTCTTTAACCGTTATATTGCGGATTGTCACTTTGAGACTTTATTCCCGTCATTAGGGGGAGATATGAACACCAATGTTCAGGTGGAATGACGTGAATTGTCATTGTTTGTCACCAAGTCTTGATCCCTATCGATTAAAGTAAAGTGACGAGATCAACGCTGCCTATATGTCTATAAGGAATGATATTCTATCAAGAGGACATGGCGCGACCAGATTGAGATGGTCCTGACGCCATCATCAAGCCAAGTATTGGGGCTGATTCCGAGTACTTGCTGACGCTGTCGAGTATCAGCTTCTGTATGATTGGTGATTTGGTGACGCCATAATGTGGCAATATGGTGTCACAGGCTTTGCGGCTCCTTAAGGGTTAGGAGGAGACCCTTAGGGTCGAAAATCACTCGCACTAGAGAGAAAGCGAGCTTGGCACAACTTGATCCATTGATCAATGACACTCAAATCCGTCTCATGGAGTCTGAATTGTGATTATAGTTGGGGGACGCCTCAATCCAATTCATATAGAGCTTTACAGACATTACACTAGTGTACATGAGGGCATGGAATGATGAGTTTGTCGAATCGCACTTTGTTGACGAAACAGAGTTGATTGACCAAATGAAAAGATACGATCCAGAACAAAGAGATGGGTCCTTGGGTAGGTGATGCCGACACCGTAAGTGTAAACCCTATCATATATGTCTTTATTGGATAGCGTAGTGAGAAGAAGAGTTTTGACTCACCTTATGGCGCAAGGTTATCCACTAACACGCACTGAAATTGTGTACGATGAGATATGCTCTCGTAATGGATGTCATAACACTCCACTACTTTGTCAGTTTGATAGTTTTCGAATAACTGAACATGCAGCTTATGAATGTGGTCATAGAAACATCTATATAAGATCAAAGATATGCATGAAGGTCTTAAAGAGCCTTCATCTGCCCAAACCAAGTGACTCCCCACCACAGGAGCGTGTGTTTGCAAGAGAGGTTGGAACACATACTGAGTAACCCCTTAATTTAATGGATAGTAACTCCTTGATTTGGAAGGGATATGATGAAAAATGCCCTTGCGTGATTCCAGATATACATGGACTCTTCATGGTAAAGAGATGCCAACATCATGTATTGAACATCCGATGTTAGAATGAAAAAGATCTTGGGAAAGACACAGTATCATAATGAGTCGATGATTGTGTATTGATGATGTATTTCCATCAATCGGCTTAGGTCCTCTGAAGAAGAGTGGAACCTTCATATACTCCCATGATTAGTCAAGGTCTTTACTCTAAGAGTGAGTGATCTGTTTAATCAAAAGAAAGACTTGACCTCTTCTCCATTCATTGTAAAACTAAGTAGCTTTGCGCCCACGCAATGCTAATGATATAACAAAGGACATCACTTAAATACTCTAAGAGTATCTGGCATATTCAATCCATATGGCATGAGAGAAAGGTTGTTACCTATGTCATCGCTAGCCATGCATGAATCAAGATCCATCAGAAGCGGAATCATGATCTAGGCACTGGTTAGTTTAGTGGCCGAGTTGCCGTACATATTGCACGCTGCTTGAGCGCTGCCTGTACACTATCTATGCACACTTGAGCACTGCTGCCAGACACTATACATGCACCTGTGCACCTAGTTGCTGTGCGCTGTGCACGCCAGCTACCGAGCGCTGTGCATACAGCTGATGAGCGGTGAGTAGTGCCACATTTGAGACTTGTAAAAGAGTATACATATGCCAGGTTTTCAAAACAAGCTCCGTGGTCACAAAGGATCAGGAAGCGCCCTATGAGTGATCTTAAGATCAAGGAAAGATGCAGATTTGAAAGAAAGTCTAGCATTTACATGTCATCATCAAATGTGAAGGGTGTGGTTGCTTGTGTCAACCATGTTGCACTCTTTTTCCCTTAGTCTAAGCTTTTTGTCCCACTGGGTTTTTGCTTGACAAGGTTTTTAACGAGGTAACATTGCATGTACCGCTAAGACCATTGATCTCCATTTGTGGTTGATCATGGCAGACTTTTTCAAGTCTTGGCTCACATCTACTCTTGAGATACATGTTGGAATGCACCATTCATCATGAAAATTCGATAGAAGCACACATCAGGGGGAGCATCACATAGCGAGTTCTCAATGGAGTAGTTGGTGTGTTGTACTCTTTTTTCTTCAACCAAGGTTTAGTTTCCCACATGATTTTTGTTACTTGTCAAATTTTTTGATGAGGCAACACCGTAAGCACCATATCGGCATGAAGACACGTGACATAAGGGGGTGTTATAAGATATTTGATATATATATGTGTGTCTTAGTCCATGCCTTGTATACGGGCTTTATGTAGTAATCCATGTTGTAATAAGGTTTTACACATATCCATGTAATAGGCCTATTGGCCCATGTAATAGCCTAAGAGGCCTATGTATTTTCCTATATAAAAGGGGCTTCATTCTATCATTAAGAGAATGTGAATACAGTTCTCCTATAACACAAACAAATTTATCATTTGGTGTTATTTTTTGTTGCGTTTGACATGACTTTTTATTTCATCAAGTGAATATTCGCCCCTTTCATTTTTATAATAATAATAGTAATAATAATAATAATAATAATAATAATATACGTTTAGAGTGTTTGGATGAGGGAAAATATGAAGGAATTTAATTGAAAGTAAGGATTTCATAATTTCAAATGGTCAATTTTCTCGTTTGACATTATTAGATAAGGAATTTTGAATTTCAATGGAATTGAAAACGAATGAATTCAATGTTTAAATTTCTCACTTGTAATTCTATCAAAATATGTGTCATTTTTAAATTCATTACAGGGTTTAAGTTTTATTTCTAAAACAAGACCTTTTACAATTTTATTTTTTTATATATGTTTTAAACTTTATTAATCTATCACACTCTTCAAATTTTAAATAAATATATCTAAACAATAAAAATTATGTTATAGAATGATATTGAGGGAATGAATTCTATTTATCTTATTGATAGAATGAAGCCCTTTATATTGGGGAATACATGAGCCTCTTAGGCTATTATATGAGCCAATGGGCATATTACATGGATATGTGTAAAACTCTATAACAACATGGATTACTACATAAAGCCCGTGTACAAGGCATAAACCAAGACACACACACACACACACATATATATATATATATATATATCAAATATCATAGAACACTCCCCCTTGTGTCATGTGTCTTCATGTCGTGATGATGCTTATGGTGTTGCCTCATCAAAACCTTGCCAAGTAACAAAAATCTTGTGGGATAACTAAACCTTGGTCGAAGGAAAAAGAGTACAACGCACCAACTACTCCATTGAGAACTCGCCATGTGATGCTCCTCGTGATGTGTACTTCAATCGGATTTTCCTGATAAATAGTGCATTCCAACATGTTTCTCAAGAGTAGATGTGAGCCAAGACTTAAACAAGTCTGCCATGATCAACCACAAATGGGGACCAATGGTCTTAGCGGTGCATGTAATGTTGCCTCGTTAAAAACCTTGTCAAGCAAAAGCCTAGTGGGACAAAAAGACAAGACTAAGGGAAAAAAGTGCAACATGGTTGACACAAACAACCACACCCTTCACATTTGATGATGACATCTATATGCTAAACTTTCTTTCAAATCTGCATCTCACCCTGATCTTAAGATCAATCATAGGGCGCTTCCGGATCCTTAGTGACCACGGAGCTGTTTTGACAACCTGACATATGTATGCTCTTTCAACATGTCTCAAATGTGGCATTGCTCAGTGCTCAGTAGCTATGTGCATGGTGCCTAGCAGATGTGTGCACAACACTCGGCAGCTGGTGCACAATGATCGGCAGCTAGTGCATAGCGCTCGGCAGCTGGAGCACAGGTGCACTTATAGTGCCTGGCAGTAGTGCACGCGTGCACATGGACAAGCCTTGACAGCAGCGCAGATGCAATGCACAGGCAACGTGCACATGCAGCGTGCTATATGTCCAGCAACTCGGCCACTAAACCGACCGGTGCCTAGATTATGATTCAGCTTCCAATGCATCTTGATTCATGCATGGCTAGCGATGACATATGCAACAACCATTCTCTCATACCATAAGGATTTAATATGTCAGATACTCGTAGAGTATTTAAGTGATGTCCTTTGTCATATCATTGACATTGCATGGGCGCAAAGCTACTTAGCTTTTATAATGAATGGAAGAGAGGTCAAATCTTTCTTTTGATTAAATGGATCACACTCTCTTGGAGTAAAGACCTTGACTAATCATGAGAGTATATGAAGGTTCAACTCTTCTTTAGAGGATCTAAGCCGATTGATGGAAATACATCGTCAATACACAATCGATCGAGCGTTCTGCATATACTGCGATCATCCGGAATCAATACGCAATGGCATTATTCATCATATCCCATCTGAAATCAAGGAGTCATGTAATATGCATCGAAAACTCTTGGCCAACGCAAGCTCCACTTGATTTGGGCTTATGAAGTTTGTTTAAGATCTTCATGCATATCTCAGATCCATAGAGACGTCACTATGATCATATTCATAGGGCTGCATGTACAATTATTGGGGAACTACTTGTCACGCCCCGACCCAAGTTTATCTTCTTAAACCTGGGTTAGGACGTGAGGGACCTATCCTAAGAGAGATTTACTCGAAATCTCCCTTGAGAAAGGATAACCCTTATTCCAAAACCTTTTTGACAATCCAAACGATACCGGAATAGACCTCAAAACTGGAGGTTATCCTGATTTCCGCTTTTGGAGCTCAAACCATTCACTTAAAAGGACCTAGGGTTCTAATAATATTTGTGACTGCACCCGAATCCCGGTCAGGCTGCCAACGTCCCCTGTACTCAGGGATTAAGCCATACGTAGCTCTTATTTAATTAGCTCCCTAACCGGGCAAAATCTCGCTTTTCAAATTATCGGTCGATTTATTTTTATGGATAGCAAACTCCTATTGCATATCCGGAGTTTAGCCTCTCCGCTGAGATATTCACTGGCCCACTATCTATCGGGATTATCCCGAACATTCACCACAATTAAAATACAACATCCACACATAAAATTATAACATAAAGACATCTACGTAAATAAGA
This sequence comes from Comarum palustre, assembly GCA_951800085.1. Lineage (NCBI taxonomy): Eukaryota > Viridiplantae > Streptophyta > Magnoliopsida > Rosales > Rosaceae > Comarum > Comarum palustre. The sequence goes on from OX637581.1 coordinate 359,281, forward strand.
AATCTTCTAGGCAAAGCAGTAATATCAACTAGAGGGTACCCTTCTAATTATCTTAAACTGTCAAGGACAATATAGTCAAATCAATCTCAATGGCAGTTTGGGGTTGAATATGTTCAGCTGCCATGGGCTGTATTGCCTTTTTAACCTCAGTTGCAGTCTTGTAAATATACCAATCTGCTAAGGGCATTTTTAGGATTTCAGTCCTAGTGGCGGTCCTGTAATTAAACTGAACTGCTAGGGGTATTTCTGTTTTTTCATCCCTACGGTAAATGGTAAGAATACCAGATCTACCGCAGTAAAATCCACAAATTTACCCTAAAATTACCCTAATTGCCCCGATTGGCCTGCCGGCCGATTTCAAGACCAAAACCGTACAACAACAATAGGGACCTCTCAACCACCACACCTGCCTCCCCAAGATGTGCCTGCCCTCCTAGCAGACACTGCCACTCTCCTAGGCTCGAGAAGCCCCTAGAAGGCCAAAAACTCCTCGCCCAGTCGAGAACCCAGAAAATTACAGAAAACAGAGAAAAGGGAATTTTTGAATTAGCTTGGTATTGAACAAGCAACTGGCAAGGAAAGGAATGAGATGATGAGGGAGAAGGATGATACTAGTCACGCGCCATTCCGCCGCCTGGATCACTAAAAATTGGCCGTTGACCGTCGCGCCTCTTCTCGGTCGATCTCCTTCCACGGTGGCTATTTCGGCGAGCTGAGGGTAGAGCTAGGTAGAGGATGAGGAGAGGACCGTTTTGGGGGTGGTGCGCCGGCGTGGGGCGGCCGGACACGGCGGAGCGCCGCTGAGGAGCTCGTCGGAGACGAGAGCCCGATGTTGACCCGAAGTGGGAGGTTCGAACGAGTCAAACCTCTCATTTATATTTATAGGAAAATGGACGGTCCAGGTCCAGATTCAATCTGAGATCGATCCAACGGTCCAGATTTAAATATTAAAAGTTACCTTGTGTGGTAAATAGATATTTTATCATTTATTTTTACCGAGTAGTAACTATACAATATCCCGAATAACTTTTGCATACGAACTCCGATTAATTCATAGGACATACCCACGAGTTCGTATTAATGTCCTCTACAACTTTCCCAAAGGAAGTTTCCTCAAATTCTTGACTTATTGCAAAGTCATCTTTTTACGGTAAAATAATTAACATTTATTACTTCTGTAAATTGAATACATTCATAATAAACAGCTCGTAGCTCCAGAAAATATTCTGGACATACTGGAGGACTCGTATTAACATAATCTACCCCTCGGGACACTAATTCTGTTTTCCCCCAGAATCAAGAATATCTCGATATTAAACTCGAATATTAATTCGGAAAAAATTAACAGCGCGATTACAACCCTCTGTAATTCGCCTGATCCTGGTAAAAAGAGAAATTTTCAGGACGGGGTGTTACAATCTACCCCCCATATAAAATTTCATCCTCGAAATTTCCACTGCTTAACGTGTCAACTAACTGCCATTCCAAATAACACCATTCGCTGCAGAAGTCATTCCTTCAATTACAATCATTTAAAGATGATCCACATTCCAAGAATTTATTTGTCCAATTTTCAAGGATTATCGTCTAGTTCCACTGAACGAAATTTCACGGAAACAAGAGTCACAAGCTCTATGTACCAATTCTTTTAGAGACTAAAGTCTCCTCGTAGTTGCCAATACGAGATAAACAACTACGCCAGCTTCGAACCACTTTGTCAAGCAAGATACCCTCGTTTCATCACTTTCGTCGTAAACCGACTCCGCAAGGCTTGTCTCTTAACTCTTCTCGAGTTAATTCCCGAAATGGTCTTTAAGACAAGCTGGTAGCTTTTAGAGACATAAACGTAGACCAACTCGTAGTCAATACATATGCTCCACTTTTACAATAGCCACACTTGACTCTTAACGCCAATGTCTTCCTCGTGGAAGGATGAAACTGCTACAGTCCATCACCGTAGGGGAAACTCATACACCTCTTGCACCTTTCGAGACAAAAGAAACAAGCACTTTCTACACTAGGCCTTGAGGCCAAGGACATATTATCTCATGCGTCCTTCAATCAAAATTCTCATATCTCGTTTCTTGTACCCTAACTTTCGATCACGGGGCTCGAACGAATGTGCACACCACAATGCGATCTCGAAACTGCTCACTCGAGCTGATGGATCCGCCAAGCTACTTCGCGCCAACATGGATGTCATCTTCACATACTCAGTCACATTGAATTTCCTCATCCTACTCCACTCTCTCAAAAGAGAGTCTTCAGTAGGGTATTACATAACAATAAGAGCTAACAAGCTTGCACCCTAACTCCTGTGTGCTCAAGTCCTGCCTAAGGACAAATGTTTCTGTACTCAAAATCCTACATACATCTCATGGTGCTTCTGTAATCAATTTCAATATTATACCAATCAACTCAACATCTCTTATTCCTCAAGAGTGGGTTTCCCTCGAAGAGATACCCCGATCTCTTTTACCAAAATTCAACTACCACTCATCCAAGCGATCATGAGTAACCCGAACTGTCGCCAACTATTCCCGTAGAATTCTGTAGTACGTCACTCGTAAATTGTATATTTTATTAAGAACTAGTGCGGACTCGTTAGCCTCCCAAGCTATGGCTAACAATTCTCAGACGTGGAAAGTTTTAGAGTGAGTGGACCAAAAATCAATGCTAATAATAATGGTTCAAAATCATAATTTCAAATTTCATTTTCATTTCCCTGAAAACAATCCAGGCCTTACGCCAAAAACAAATAATTTCTTGGCCTACTGCCAAACATAAATCCATTCCCGGCATGCAGCCAATATAAAAAAAATCCTGACCCGTAGCCAAATATAAATCAATTCGTGGCTTGCGGCCAAATATATAATTCAAATCATGGCCTGCAGCCGTATAAAATAAAATCATGGCCTGCAACAGTATAAAATAAATTCATGGCCTGCAGCCGTATAAAATCAAATCGGGAAAAACATTTCGCAAATGATCGATCACACATAACAGGGTCAGAGCTAAGAGCTCTAGCGTACCTCTTTGTGAGAACGCAATCCCGCGCTAACACTACTATCTCCCCCAATAGAAGAGGAGCGCAACGAGTGGCGCGCTTCCACTCCACCGAACGAGAGAGCCGCTTGCTAGCTAATAACAAACAATACAGCTAATGACCCTTCATGACAGTGAGCCCCATAGGCTAGGGTCGCTGCTAAGAGCTCTGGCGTCTCATCCACTGTCTAGTGAGAACAAAAATCCCGAGTACCATCCATTCCCTGTAAGAACACATATCCCGGGCTTCTACTCCGTCGAACGAGCAGCGCCTGGTAGGCGTGTTTCTACTCCGTCGAACGAGGAGCGCCGTCCGCTAGCTATAATCATCCAACGACCCTCTTTGGTGAAATTAAAACAAATTCCTGAAATTTTCAAAAATCTAGGCCTGAAGCCTATTTATAAAATCCAGACCCGAAGCCTAATTATAAAAATACAGGTAAATGCCATAAATACTTCAAATCCCGGCAATACGCCAAACATTCAAATCCTAGTAAAACATCAGGTCCGATTCCCATCTGTCCGACGGAACTCTCCCGTTAAAAACTATTCAAAACCCAAGTAAAAATAAGCGAGCTGAAATCCATAAATCAAATGAAAATAAATGAATAAAAACCCTCCACTGGGGTGCTCGCAAAACCAAAGTAATCTAAAATGTACAGAAACCCGAAAAATCATTCGTTCTGGGAACATTTTAAAACCATTTAATTATTAAACCATGGTATGTATTTATTTAAAACAAATCAAAGCTCCACTCATTATACTGGTCACGTATCTCCTGCTCCAGGTACGGTAATCTAATCGTCCTCACATTACGTGAAGTCTCTCTTGCCCGAAAGCGGTTCTCTGACTGTCTTAAAATATTCATCCTCGAGCTTTATGGACTCTCCACGCATCTGCTGCGCCGCTATGATACCCTACTTCAACTGTTTCTCTTGACCTCATCCAGCATCTCTGATTCTCCTCGAATATAATTACGCAACACTAATGTGTTGCCAAAAGTGGTCATACATACTCTTTTAACCCATCAATCAAATATAGGACGTGAAACGACTATCGAATAGTCTAACAGTCTATTTTTTCCTAGTTTGACCAGGAAAAGTCAATGATTGACTTTAGGGTTGAACAAGTCTTTCCTGGATTGACCAGGAAATTGACCAAAACCTTCTTACTAATCGACAAGGATTGAACCCTAATAAGTTTGAAAATTGTCGATTTATAAATTCGAATAATATTAGACGCATTTCTAAGCCTATTTGCGCCAAATTCTGAAATTCGAATTTACTTTTCCAAATCTGGCTCGTTACTAAACTTACGAACCTCTCGACTTTTCGATCCAACGAAAAGTCTATATTGACATCTAAAAGCAATTGATGTCGCAAACCGTACTACTACACTTAACTTCACTATTTTCAACCTCAGGTGATCATCCTTGCCGCCACACATACTAACAAATATAACGACTTGTTCCACTTGGAAAGTCGATAACACATTTAAACATATCCAAGGACTTTAACTACCCAAACCTTTGGTCCGAGCTTTAAGCCTAAGCTCTGATACCATTTGTCAGGCCCCGACCCAAATTTACCTTACTAAACCTATGTTAGGACGTGAGGGATCCATCCCAATTGAGATTTACTCGAAATCCCCTTTGAGAAAGGATAACCCTTATTCCAAAACCTTTTTGACAATCCAAACGATACTAGAATAGACCTCACAACCAGAGGTTATCCCGATTTCTGCATTTGGAGCCCAAACCATTCACTTAAAAGGACCTAGGGTTCTAATAATATTTGTGACTGCACCCGAATCCCGGTCAGGCTGCCTATGTACCCTGTACTCAAGGATTAAGCCACACGTAGCTCTTATTTAATTAGCGCCATAACCGGGCAAAATCCCGCTTTTCAAATTATAGGTCTATTTATTTTTATGGATAGCAAACGCCTATTGCATATCCGTAGTTTAGCCTCTCCGCTGAGATATTCACCGGCCCATTATCTATCGGGATTATCCCGAACATTCCACCACAATTAAAATACAACATTCGAACATAAAATTATAACATAAAGGCATCTACGTAGATAAGAAGTCCTCCAGTAATATCAACTAGAGGGTACCTTTGTAATTATCTTAAACTGTAAAGGGTAATATAGTCAAATCAACCTCAATGACAGTTTGGTGAATATGTTAAGCTTCTAGAGGCAGTATTGTCTTTTTAACCTCAGTGGCAGTCTTGTAAATATACCAATCTGCTAAGGGCATTTTTAGGATTTCAGTCCTAGTGGCAGTCCTGTAATTAAACTGAAATGTTAGGGGTATTTCTGTCTTTTCATCCCCACGATAAATGGTAAGAATACCAGATCTACTGTAGTAAAATCCAGGGATTTACCCTAAAATTACCCTAATTGCCCCGATCGGCCTGCCGGCCGATTTCAAGACCAGAACCGACCAATTTTCTACCCTATTCGATCAACAATCACAATTACACAACAACAATAGCAACAGTTTGAACTAAAACCAAGAAAAACCAGTCTCTCACCTTCTCCTCCTACCTCTGCCGAGAGGGACCTCTGCAACCACCACCCCTGCCTCCCCAAGATGTGCCTGCCTCCCAGCAGACGCAGCCACTCTCCTAGGCTCGAGAAGCCCCCCGACAGGCCAAAAACTCCTCGCCCAGTCGAGAACCCAGAAAATTGCAGAAAATAGAGAAAAGGGAATTTTTGAATTAGCTTGGTATTGAACAAGCAACTGGCAAGGAAAAGGAGATGATGAGGGGAGAAGGATGATACCGGTCACGTGCCTTTCCGCCGCCTAGATCGCCGGAAATTGGCCGTTGGCCGTCGCGCCTCTTCTTGGTCGATCTCCCCCCACGATGGCTATTTCGGTGAGATGAGGGTAGAGCTAGGTAGAGGAGGAGGAGAGGACCGTTTTGGGGGTGATGCGCCGGCGTGGGGCGACCGGACACGACAGAGCGCCGCTGAGGAGCTCGTCAGAGACGAGAGCTCGGTGTTGACCCGAAGTGGGAGGTTTGACCGAGTCAAACCTCTCACTTATATTTATAGGAAAAGTAACGGTCCAGATTCAATATGAGATAGATCCAACAGTCCAGATTTTAATATTAAAAGTTACTTTATGTGGTAAATAGATATTTTACCATTTACTTTTACCGAGCAGTAACTATACAATATCCCGAATAACTTTTGCATACGAACTCCGATTAATTCATAGGACATAGCCACGAGTTCGTATTAACGTCCTCTACAACTTTCTCGAAGGAAGTTTCCTCAAATTCTTGACTTATCGCAAAGTCATCTTTTTATGGTAAAGTAATTAACATTTATTATTTCCGTAAATTGAATAAATTCATAATAAACAGCTCGTAGCTCCGAAAAATATTCCGGACATACCGGAGGACTCGTATTAACATAATCTACCCTTGAGAAACTAATTCTATTTTCCCTCAGAATCGAGAATATCTCAATATTAAACTCGAATATTAGTTTGGGGAAAATTAACAGCGCGGTTACAACCCTCTGTAATTCGCCTGATCCCGATAAAAAGGGAAATTTTTAGGACGTGGTGTTACATTACCAAACTAACAAGGTAGTGGAGTGCAATAGCATCCATTACGAGAGTACTTCTCATCGTTGTCGATCCCAGTGAGTGTTTGTGAGAAACCATGCGCCATAAGAGAGTCTAAGACTCTTATTCTCACTACGCTAACTCACAAAGGTTTACTTGATATAGTTTACGCTTGCGGTGTCAGTAACACCTGTCCAAGGACATATAACTTTGTCTGGGTCGCATCTTCCCATTTAATTAGGTCAATACACTGTCAATTTTATCAACAAAGCGTGGTTCGATAACCTTATCATCCCACGTCCTCATTTACACTAGTGTAGTCATTGTTGAGATCTCTTTCTATGAATTAGATTTTGACGTTGAGGCGTCCCCCAACGATAGTCACATTTCAGACTTCCATAAGACGGAGTAAATATTACTGATCAATGGACCAGTAGTGCTAAATTCGTTGTCTCTCTCAGTGCGAATATGTATCGAATCCAAGGGCCTCAACCATAACCGTCGGGGAGCCACAAGGCCTAGGACACCATGTTGCCATATTATGACGGCCTCATATCACCACACAAGGTGACAGCGTCAAGACCACCTCAATATGGTCGAGCCATAGCATCAAGACGAGCTTAATCTGGTTGAGCTATGTCCTCTTGGTAGGACATCATTCCTTACAGACATAAACATCATTGATCTCGTCACTATAGTTCTTTTGAGATCATGTTGAGACTTAGTGGTGACCAACCACGACATTCACGTCGTTCCCACTTAAACACTGGTGTTCGTATCTCCCCTCAACGGTGGGAATACAGTCTCAAAGTAACAATCCGCAGTGTAGCGGTTAAGGAGATCGCCTGTCAAGGAGCTTTAAGTGGAGAGTATCAAAGTAACTTCTATCCAACCTTAAAACATGTTCATCTCATGCGACACATTATCATTGGGCACTATGGCAGTGCAATTTGGCACATTATGGAACTCAAAGCGTGAAAATCCGTTACTATCCTGCTGAGTTCAAGGATTACAACTTCATGTCAATCCTAGCACATAGTTACGAGCTGTCGTGCATTAATGCAATAATGGTAAGTTGTGGACGAATTAATACATGCCTGCATATCCCTTTTTGGGGATGGGTAGTGAGCCCATAGATACATAAGCAGCGTGTGGTAGACGATGGTGCAACACATGACCAATGTGTTTGCCCTTCAACCAACACCATAAAAGCGTAAACAGTGTCTGTACGTTGGTTGCATCAGTCTACATAATCCTTCTTTAGATTTTCAATAAGAATGATATCTTTTGTCGCATAGCATAATATGATCTTTCACCTTCCTTAGTTAAAGAACAAGCCTTACAAAACGAAACCATGAGTGGCGGACAATGTCAACGACCAAGTAGAGCATACTCAGCTGTGGGCACATTGAGTACTGCTACCTTGCGGCTGCCAAGGACATCATGTCGGAGCATAAGCACAACATACAATCATGGTGTAGTTTTGTTGTTATCGGGGGAATGGACGCTCAAAAATATCAAACAATTCTGGCTCATATATCTCTCCTAATATGACCAAAATGTCATAGCTTGTCTGAGTCAATTGTCCCAAATCTACTTATTGGCGACAACTTAGGACTCATGCTCTTCTCCATGATGTGGAGGAATGGACGCCCAAGAATATCAAACAATTCTGGCTCGCATATCTCTCCTGATATGACCAAAATGTCATAGCTTGTCTGAGTCAATTGTCCCAAATCTACTTATTGGCGACAACTTAGGACTCATGCTCTTCTCCATGATGTGGAGAAATGGACGCCCAAGAATATAAAACAATTCTAGCTCGCATATCTTTCCTGATATGACCAAGATGTCATAGCTTGTCTGAGTCAATTGTCCCAAATCTACTTATTGGTGAAAACTTAGGACTCATGATCTTCTCCATGATGTGGAGAAATGAACGTCCAAGAATATCAAACAATTCTAGCTCGCATATCTCTCCTGATATGACCAAAATGTCATAGCTTGTCTGAGTCAATTGTCCCAAATCTACTTATTGGCGACAACTTAGGATTCATGCTCTTCTCCATGATGCTTTCAATTGGTACTCATGAGAAGTATACACAAAAGTCTCTACCATTCACATCATGGTAATCGTTGGTGTGTATGTTCATAACACACTTCAATGTTTGATTGTCTCTCTCAACATAAGGAAGGCATTTATGACTAGGATAATATAGCCAAAATGCATCAAGAATCGATTCAGCAATGTCATAAATGATGGTGAAGATCCGATCAAACTTAGTCACAAAAAAGATTCATAATCTGCGAAGATTATGCAGTTTCCGTGCAGTATGACCTATACTCACTAAAACGAAAATAATGCTCTCTTCTGGATGGATATGAATGAACCGCTTGAACCATTAGAAACTAGATTTACATAGATTTCCAATGATATAAAGTAGACGTTCTAGTTCATCCGGAGTTGATCTGGAGGCTCTGACAAAGTTAAGGGACAGTTGGTTACAGTCTGCCATTGTTTCTTGGCATTATGATCTGTACACACTTAAACTACCATAACTCTTTTGTCGGGATAGGTATGAATGAACCTCTTAAACCTCTGGAAACTAGGCTCATGTAGCTTTCACATGATATAAAATTAGGGTTCTGGTTCATCTGGAGCCGTCTAGAAAACTCTAACGAAGTTGCTATACAGTAGGTTCAACTAACTGTATTCGCAGATTTTGACATGATGAAGCTTTCAACATTAAAGTGGCATCACATGATTTCTCCTCAGCCAAAAGTAAAGCGTTCATATGGCATTACAAGTCTTCAACGTCCAAGAAGGACGACATTTGGTAACAACATCTTGGAGGGGATCCAAAATCAAGAGAGTAGGTAACCTTTACCGAGGTTAACCAAGTCTTCCGATGATGAAAAATATGTTGTATGTGAAGACTAAACTACTAACATTGGCACACCTTGATGAGGCTGTGCATGGCCATGTCATAGTGTGAACACACTTATCGAACCAACGATTTTATCGAGGTCACATTTAGCTTGGAGAAAATCAAAGAGTCCTTCATGATGTCAAATATCAGAGGCATCAATTAGATGTTCTGTACTCTCTTTGTACATTTGTTGTATTCATTCATTCTTACAAGTGCGCTCGACAATCATGAACCGGTGATCTAAGGATCTACAACCGGGATGTCTAGAGCTATCGTGAGGAAATATACACATAGCAAGGTGCACAAATGCAAACCCGTGTGCAACAAATTTTCTAGCAGCATGACCTTTTCTCACTCAAATAGTCATAACTCCTTCGTTAAACATAGCTATCTAGTGATATAAGGTTTGCGTTCTAGTTCATCCGAAGCTGATCACAAAGCTCATCAGAAGCTACTATACAGAAAATGACAAATTCACTGTTTTTGTTTTTGGTTGCCCGCATTTGCAGCTTGCACGTATGTCAATGCACTAAGCACATTGTAACATTCAACAGCGCATTACAGCTACTCGTATGCCGGTGCACTAAGCACTCGGTAACATTCGGTAGCTACACATCCGTCGGTGCACATAGCATATGACAGTGGACAATAGAGCTCAGCAGCTTGTGTCTAGTACTTGGCATCTGGTGCATAAAACTTCGGCAGCTGCTACATAAGGCTCGGCCACTGGTGCACAGTGCTTGACACCTAGTGTCCAGTGCACGACCACTAGTGTTCTAAGCTATGTAGCTGATGTTTAGTATTTGGCCTCTGATGCAAGTGCACGACAATTGGTGTTCAGTGCACGGTTCCTGGTGATCAGTGCTAGGCAGCTGGTGCTTAGTGCTCGACATCTAATGCACAGTGCTCGGTAGTATGTGTAGTGCACGGTAGCTGCTAGGCAGCGACTGGCAGTATGCACACAGCTATCGGCATTGGCATATAGATGTCAGCATTCCACACACAGTCATGCAGCAGCAGGCACATAACGTCGGCAGCTGACACCCAACTGTCAGCAGCTAGCAGCCAGTGCACGGCATCTTGAAAGACAGTGCACAACATCTTGGCAGCCATGTCTGACAACTTGTTTGTAGCGCTCGATAGCTCCTAGGCAGCGCTAAGTAGCTGCATGCCTTTATCATAAAACAGTGTTGCTCAGTTTCTAATCTCCGTTTGAGAGTTAGAGCGACATTCAGGGGTCGATATATAAGTGAGCGGCACATTTTGTCAAGACCCACCCCGGATTAACCCTTTTAACTCGGAGTAAATCTTACGGGGACCACGTCTCAAAGAAGATTCTGTCGAAATTTTGACAGTCTCCTTTGAAAAGCGGACAACCCTTAACATACAACAACCCAAAGAGAACACTTTTATATAACCAACAACCACCCACAACTCCTGGAGCTATCCTGCTCCCATAACCAACATCATCCACAAGATACACATCTAAATAGTTCATAATAAATCACACCAAGTGCTAACACAAAAATTTAACATCAGTCCCAAATTAAAATCCTACAATGGGTTCTAGATCCCTAGGAGTTCACCGAATGATTAAATACAATCTGATGTGTATCAGAGCGACTAATTAAAGCAGAAGCAGGGAAAAATACAAAGTAGGTTAACTCAGAACCTACTGATAGATTGAAAAGTGGCGGTAACTATGCCTGGCCTCCACGAAAACTAGTCGGATCGAGCACTACAATCTGGGCATTTAAAATGAAGGGCCCAGATGAGAAAAATTGAAAAATATTAGCGTGAGTGGACAAAAATCAAATATGTAAAGACAAATTCCTTTAATGCTCTCCCTTTGATTTACCAAAAATTCCTTATGCACCCAACCATTACAAAATGATTAAATAAAACATATAACAATTTCCTTGGTTCAAATCCATAATTGAAGATGTGGGGTACTATCACCATGACCACGAGAAAAACAACTGACTAGCTCTAATCCACGAGAGGGTCTGTTGACCAGCTCTATCAGAGAGGGTCCCTTGACTTGCTCTATTCGGGAGGGTCCAACTGACCAGCTACCACCGAAGAGGGTCTGACCAGCTACAATCCGGAGAGGGTACCATCTCCATCCGGAGAGGGGACCATCTCCATTCGGAGAGGGTCAATGCTAGCTAGCAATACATATATATATATATATATATATACACTTGAAAATTCTTGAAAACCTCGTGGTGATTAAATCAAAATCCAAGTCAAAACACCCATGACTTTTTCCCAAATATATTGGATTTAAAACTTTCTCAAGCATCTGAAACTGGTTCCCTGACTTTACTTTAAAATCATTAAAATTCAAGAGTCAGTTTCCCATTTTAAAAATAATCCCCCTCCATAACCCAAAATGGTGATAACAACTTAAAATCATTTTCCGGGAAAATCATTCAAAACTCACGGGAAAGGTCCGAACCCCTTTCCCGGCTCACTTATCTTTAAAATATAATAAATCCCCAATTTTTCCAAAATCACCATAAAACTCAACATGGAGGAAATTCTCATAAATAAAAGAGAAACTCAATAAAAATCTATGCATGCATTATATTTAAAAATAAATGTCCACTCACAAAGATGTCGATAAGTCTGCCGGCTATCTGAAGACTGCCCAGCTCGAGCTCCCCACATCCTGTTTAAAATATACAATTAAGGTCTCAATTCCACAATTAAAGAAAAGGACAACAAAGTTAAATATTCTCCCTTAACGTTCACCCTTAACGACCTCTAGAAAAAACATGTGGAGTCGGCCTCAACTACCCCGCTAGAGTGAAAACCCTTAACAATACTCTCACACCTAGCCGAAAATTTTCAAATGACCGGTTACCATTTAATTATTCAATTACTAATTCCAATTCTTCAAAAAAAAAAACTAAACGTACCGAGTAAATCTTAAAAAAATAAAAACTGGCCTTCAATGGTCTTCTCTTAATTTTACAATTTAATGGGCAAGAAAAATAACCCAAAAGGTGGGGGCTCAGCAGCCGGCAGGAAAATCCAGCCAAGCTCCGGCCACCACCAACCGACACCAAATTTTCACAGTTTGTTCCTCTCATCATTCCAAACAACTTCCTAGTTCAACCCGAAGGCCAATTCGGCCTCTAACTAGGTAAATCGAACAAAAAATACAAAAACCCGAAATTTTCAAACTTCAAATCTTCGATTCTCCCTCAACACTCCAAATCGAACCACCAAACTTTAGGGGCGATTAGTACTCCTAAAACCCATCCAATCCATATAATGAACTCCTCAATTGGTGGCTTGAAAAGGGAGAATTTCGATTTAGAACCTCTACTGTACACTTGGCATTCAACAAGGAAATTCTCTCAAACTAAGGCGAGATAGATCGAAAGGCTTACCTAGGATTGAAGTAGACTCAGAGGCCGTCCTTTTGGGACCGGTGCGGCGGCCTGAGGTGAAGCGACGGCGGCGCGGTGGCGGTTGGAAGTTCTGGCAGGTTTTTGGCCAAGAGGAAAGAGAAGGCTCGGGGAGAGAGAAAGAAAAGGCCGGGTGAAAATCTGATTTTTCACCCTGGTAATTCTTATATATAGTCATTTTACCGCACAATAACTTTACATTTTTATTTATAACTTTCCCATACGAACTCCGATTTGAGCGTGCTACGTGTCTACGAACTCATAACGACGCTCTCTACAACTTTCATACAGTAAGTTTTTCCAAATTCTCGACTTAACGAAAAGTTAACTTTGTGACCTCTTACGGTAAAACGGTTACTACAAATGGTTAAATATTAAAGTAAACTAAGAAGTAACCGACCGTAAATTGATTCTAGGACCGGGATGTGACAATTCTCACCCCTTTATAAAAAATTTTCCTCTAAATTACATACCTGTCATGCAAAGAGATGGGGGTATTGCTGCCTCATCCGTGCCTCGGGTTCCCAAGTCGCTTCCTCTATCTCGTGACTCATTCAAAGCACCTTAACTAGGGGAATAGTTTTGTTTCTGAGTAACTGCTCCTTCCAATCAAGGATCTTCACTGACAACTCCTCATAAGTCAAATCCTTTTTCTAATTAACTGGTTTCTCCTGCAACACATGAGATGGATCGGCAATATACTTGCGAAGCATGGACACATGGAAGACATTATGTATCTTCGCTAAATCTGAGGGTAGATCTAACCGATAAGCAAGTGAGTCAACCCTCTTAATAATCTTGTAAGGGCCTATGTACCTTGGGCTAAGCTTCCCCCGCTTGCCAAAACGTACTACCCCCTTCCAAGGGGATAATTTCAAAAATACCCAATCACCTACTTGAAACTCAAGATCCTTTCTTCGATTATCTGCATAGCTCTTTTGCCTACTCTGAAGTGTCTTGAGCTTGTCCCTAACAACCTTGATCTTCTAATTTGTTTCATGAATCAAGTCAGGACTACACAACTCTCTTTCACTAACTTCATTCCAACACAAAGGCATACGACACTGTCGTCCATAAAGTGCCTCAAAAGGAGACATACCAATGGTAGAATGATAGCTATTGTTGTAAGCAAACTTCATTAATGCCAAGTTCTTGTCCCAACTTCCTACAAACTGCATAGCACAAGACCTCAACATATCCTCCAAGGTCTGGATAGTCCTTTCGGACTGCCCGTCGGTTTGAGGATCAAAGGTTGTGCTGAATTGCAATCTGGTGCCAAAAACTGCTTGTAAAGCTCTCCAAAACATGGAGGCAAATCTAGTATCCCGATCTGACACTATAGTCTCTGGCACCCCATGAAGTCTCACAATCTCATTAACATACAATTCTGTCAATCTCTCCAATGCATACCTCTTGTTCACTGGCAGGAAGTGTGCATATTTGGTTAGTCAATAAACGATCACCCAAATACCATCATGCCCAACATTGGTACATGGTAAACTGAAGACAACATGACAATGTCACCCCACTTCCACATAGGAATAAGCAAGGGTTGTAGGAAGCCAACAAGCTTCTGCCTCTCAATCTTCAATTGTTGACAAATCAAGCATCTACTCACAAAAACCGTAATTTCTCTCTTCATGTTTGGCCACCAATAATGGTTCTTAAAAGTCATGTACATTTTAGTGCTACCGGGATGTGCTGCATATGCCGAACTATAGGCTTCCTCCATAATCTCTTGCTTAAGTTCCTCATTTCTTTTTAGAACACAAAGTCTGTTCTTCAACATCAATGTTCCATCTTTTCTAACCGAGAAATCGACCGTTGTCCCATCAAGTGTCCACTCAATCAACCACACTATGGACTGATCGTTATATTGGGCCTCCCGCACTTTATCAATTAAAACTGGCCTCACTTGAAAACTAGCCACCAAAGCTTCAACTTCATCCTTCCACAACTCAACACCAGTAGCCCGCAACTCATAGAGAAGCGGAACCCGAACCGCTCTCAAATGATCCAAAGAGACGGAAGGGTTGCTGTCACATCCCGATCCTAGAATTATTTTAAGGTTGGTTACTTTGGTCTTTTATCATTTAAAGTAACCGTTTAACCGTACAATGATGGTAAAGTTGACTTTTTGGTAAGTCAAGAATTTGGGAAAACTTCCTTCTTGAAAGTTGTAGAGGGCGTCGTTACGAGTTCGTGGACACGTAGCACGCTCAAATCGGAGTTCGTATGGGAAAGTTATAAACAAAAATGTAAAGTTACTGTGCGGTAAAATAGCTATATATAGGAGTTACCGGGGTGAAAAATCAGATTTTCACCCCAGTCATTTCCTCTCTCTCCCCCGTGTTTTCTCTTTCCCCCCGACCGAACACACTGTCGGATGTTCCAGCCACCACCGCGCCGCCGTCCGGCCACCTCAGGCCACCGCACCGGTCCCAAAAGTTCGGCCTCCGAGTCTACTTCATTCCTAGGTAAGTTTTCCGACCTAACTCGCCGTAAATCGGGAGAAATTCCGATTTGTTCTTCAAGTGTACAGTGTTTGTTCTTGATCGGATTTCTCCCTCCCTAGATCACCATTTGTTGAATTCTTTATATGTTTAGGATGGGTTTTAGGAGTACTATAATCCCCTAGAATTTGGTAGCTTGATTCGAAGTGTGTAGGGAGAATTGAAGGATTGAAGTTTTGGATTGAAATTATTTCGGGTTTACTGTTCATCAAGTTTTTGACATAGTTAGAGGCCGAATTGGCCTTCGAGTTGAACTAAAAAGAGTTCCCAAATGATGAGACGAAGCTACTGGTAAAATTTGGTGGCGATCCGAGGTCGTCGGAATTTTGGTCGGAATTTCTGCCGGCGGCGGTGCCGTCACTTTTTGGGCAGTTTTTCATGCCCATTAATTAGTATATATTGTGAGGAGTCTAAGGTTAAAATTTGGTAATTTTTGGAGGAGTTTTGGTTAGGTTTTGGAATTTTTCTAGTTTAGTATTATTGGCGGATAATTAAATATTATTCCGACCATCGATTATTGCCGGATAAGTTTTAAGAATTATTTTAAGGACTCCTAAGGTAATGGTGAAGTGGTGTAATGGGTGTCCATAGTAATTCCACAAATTACTATGTGTGAACCTAATGTCAAGTGAATTATTAAAGAAAGTCGGTATGTTACGGTTCAGTAATCGAAGTTAAATCTATTTGTTGAAAAGTTGTTAAAAGAAAGGAACTTGGTCAACACGTGGTCAAATAGGATTTCCTGGTCAAACTAGAAAAAGACCAAGTCAGCTATGTAAAGACTAATATATTGGTTTAATTGTACAGTCTGTGGTCGAACGTGAGACGGGCTCGACTATGTGGTTAGTTCGAGGTTTCCGCTCGAGGAGCTTTCCGAGCAGGAAGAAGGTCGCGATGAGTACTGTGAGTGGACCTTTGATTTAAATTAAATTGCATGCCATATACTTTAATTGATTTCTCCTGCATATATGATTTCCTCTATTTATATGTTTTACGGTGATTTTGGGAAAATGAGATTTAATGATTTTAAAGACAAATGAGCCGGGAAACAGGTTCCTACCTTTCCCGGGGTTTTAAAGGATTTTCCCGGATTATGGTTTTAATGATTATCACTGTTTTGGGATTATGGAGGGGGATGATTTTAAAAGGAGAAACTTGGCTCACAGATTTAAAGGGGTTTTAAAGCAAAGGTAGAGAACCGGTTTTTGGTTCCTGGAAAGGTTTTTAAATCCAATATATTTGGGGTGAAGTCAGGGAGATTTGACTTGGTTTTCGATTTATTATTCCCACGAGGTTTTACGAGGTTTTACAGCTTTTAAAAGGATTTTTAAAAGGGAAAAGGATATAAGGATTGAATGCTAGCATGGACCCTCTCCGGTGGTAGCTGGTCATCAGACCTTCCCGGATAGAGCAGGTCAGGGACCCTCTTCGGTGGTAGCTGGTAACCTTCCCGAATAGAGCAGGTCAGGGACCCTCTCTGGTGGTAGCTGGTCACTAGACCTTCCTAGATAGAGCAGGTCGGGGACCCTCTCCGGTGGTAGCTGGTCATTAGACCTTCCCGGATAGAGCAGGTCGGGGACCCTCTTCGGTGGTAGCTGGTCATTAGACCTTCCCGAATAGAGCAGGTCGGTTTTCTCGTGGATGAGGTTAACACCCCACATAATTGTTTATATTTGAGCCAAGGGATTTATTTGAATGATTTAATTCTTTATTGTCTATGAGTTGTTTGCATGCGGATTTTCCTGGAAAACTCGAAGGGAGAACATTAACGGAACGTAGAGTTTTTATATTTGATTTTCGTCCACTCACTCTAACAGTTTTCAATGTTTCTCCCCTGGGCTCTTCGTTTTCAAATGCCCAGTGGTGCAGGGTTCTAGAGCGGAGGTCGTGCGCGTACAAGAGTCGAGGCATAGTCGATCAATTCGTTGCTGCTTGAAATTCTTTAGGGTAATCATCTTTGTAGACTGCTCTGACTAACCCAGTTTAGCTAGTTAAGTAGGTTAGGGAGCAGGATGCCTTCATGAGTTAGGGTTTGTTGTTAGATACTCATGGAAGTGCTGAGTTGGTATGTAGGAAGGGTTGGCCATTTTAAGGGAGTTTCGGTAAGAAGTTCCCTTGAGGTGGTTCCCGCAGGATTTACTTCGGGTTAAAGGGATTTAACTCGGGGTGGGTCCTGACAGTTGCAACTAAGTGCATCGGCCACTACGTTGGCCCTTCCTAGATGATACTCAATAGTAATATCATAATCTGCAAGTAGCTTCATCCACCTTCTCTGCCTCAGATTTAAATCTCTCTGAGTAAACATATAACGAAGACTCTTGTGATCAGTGAAAATTTGGCACTTAGCTCCGTAAAGATAGTGTCTTGACGACGGATTTTTAAGCATGCATCAAATAAACCCTTTTTATTTTATGTTAGTAGCATAAGACAAGTAGGGTATCGTATAGGGCCCGGGATTGAGGGTACCTGCAAAATAAGCGTTAGTATAAATCACAATAATTATAAACAAGTATTATAACTTACAAGTTATTATAAAAGCGACTACTGTTCCTAACGAACAACAGTTAAAAACCTAATTAAAAACCTAACTTAAACTACTCAGAAAAATATGAAAATTTACAGAGATATATTAGACATATATTGAACTACTGTACAAAATTTCAGGGTATTCTGAGTTCATTTGGTATGTAAATAAAATACAAGAAAACAGGGAACGGAATAGTAACGAAAATCCTAAACTAAAAAGAAAACCAAATCTAAACCCTAAACCCTAAACACAAAAACTCAACACAAGAACATATCTAGCAACCTAAAATCATGCAAATTTGATAGTTGAACCAAATTTCAAGAGAAAACAGCCTACACGGCCCAGTAATCCCTCATGTCTTTCTAAACCATCTCTAATACCCGTGCACGCCGTTGATAATATTAAACAAATTCCATGCAATACAAACATGCTTCACATAACATGAATCATTAAGTGTAAGCACAAATTCGAACATACTAACATATAAATCCGCACACGCTGTTGACAACTCATATATTAGCATGCATCATATGATTAATCTCTACCAATTTTAACTCATATGAACCCATGCGGTCCAAATACAAGTCTTGACATATTTATACGAAGAACAAATCATAGCAATTTCAATATCGAACAAGCATGATCAAGATAACTAAAAAATCATTTAATCAATGAACATAAACACATACACGACACACATATGAATCAAGAACAAATTAAAAACAGAAAAATATATTGAAAATAAAGAAAGAAAGTCATGAGTTACACTTTTCGTTCTTCAACACGCTCGAAGCACGCCAAGGAAACTATGAAATTACAAAAGGAATTGAAAAGGCTAAACTAGGGTTTATGGAAGAGGTAGAGAGATGGAAGAAACTAGGGTTTCTGATTTTTTGTGTGTCCAGAGGAGGTCCCCAAATTCGTTGGCTTGCTGCCCCTATTTATATGGGATAAGGGTTGCACTTTCCTTCTTGAATTAGGTCTTCTTTCCTTAGCAAACTTGGGCTTGATTACCCCTTATGAATTTCCATGAATTTAAGGATTAAAAATACTCAGAAAGAGGCCTTCAAAA
Organism: Comarum palustre; assembly: GCA_951800085.1. Lineage (NCBI taxonomy): Eukaryota > Viridiplantae > Streptophyta > Magnoliopsida > Rosales > Rosaceae > Comarum > Comarum palustre. The sequence continues at coordinate 378,369 of OX637581.1, forward strand.
TCCAGCAAAAAGTCTTCAAAAGGTCCAAGAAGTCATCCCTCAAAATTAGCCCAAAACCCGACTTCAACAAAACCTTGCTGAAAATTCCAGTTTCTGGCAGTTTTTCTTCTGACTTTGAGCAATCATAACTTCATCCATTCTCCACCTTTCTGGACATTTCTTAACTCTATATTGAATTACTCTCTCTTGTCTACAACTTTGGTGAAGAAACTTTTCAGAGAAGAAGACTTCTTGATGGTGTAAAATGGCTCAAAAGGTTGATAGTCAGTATGCTTTTTGAATTTTCAGCTTCTGGGTCCAAATTTGAGGACTTGTAACTTGAGCTTCCTGACTTCTTTTTGAATGATTCTTGGCATGATAATGAAGCATAAAACTTGTACTGCATCTGTGAATTGAGCACTGGCCAAAAGGATTGCGAGAAACCCCTCGAATTCTTCATTGAAAACAGAAGAAAATAAGTTATTTTAAGACTTCAAATATATGCTTCTTCGAGGGTAGTTTTGCACACATCTTTTCTTTAACTTCATTTGAGCTTCTTGACCAATGGAATGACCATTATCTATACTTTGCAACACAACTTCATAGATGAGGCCTTAATTGCCAGAATTTAGCTCTCATTTCCTCATAATCGCTCTTCAAAGTACCTAAGAAATAAACTATGTTAAATTGACATTATTAAGAAATAAACTAAGCAAAAGTATAAGGTTTCAACTATATATTTGTCGCATAAAATGCTCCTATCATGTCTCCATAACTTTAGTGTGAAAACTATCACTGCAAGCTCTAGATCACGGGTGAGATAATTTCCTTCGTGTGGCTTCAATTTCCTAGAGGCATAGACAATAACTCTCCCATGTTACATTAAAACACCACCCAATCCTTGTCTAGAAGCATCACTATAGACCACAAACTCTCCACTATTGTCAGGTAGTGTCAAAACTGGAGCACTAACCAAACGAGTTCTTGAAAACTCTGCTCACAGTTTTCACACCATTCAAACTTCACACATTTTCTTGTCAATCTAGTAAGAGAGGTTGCAATCTTGGAAAAACCTTCCACAAAACGGCGGTAGTACCCAGCTAGACCCAAGAAACTCTGTATCTCCTTTACACTAGTGGGTCTCCTCCAACTCATCACCGCCTCTATCTTTTGGGGGTCCACACTAACACCTTCGGCAGACACAATGTGGCCTAAAAATCCCATTTTATCTAGCCAAAACTCACACTTGCTGAGCTTGGCGTACAACTGAGCCTCTCTCAAGGTCCGTAAGACCAACCTCAAATGTTTTGCATGTTCCTTTGCATTCTTGGAATAAACCAGAATGTCATCTATGAACACGATCACAAATCGGTCAAGATATGGACAAAACACCCTATTCATGAGGTCTATAAAAGTTGTGGTGCATTTGTAAGCCCAAAGGCCATCACCACAAACTCATAATGGTCATAACGTGACCAAAAAACAGTCTTGACTATGTCATTATCCCGAATCCGCAACTGATGATATCCCGACCTCAAGTCAATCTTCGAAAAGACTGTTGCCCCCTCAATTGATCAAACAAGTCATCAATACGGGGCAAGGGATACTTGTTCTTCAAAGTAACTTGATTTAGCTTCCTGTAATCCACACAAAGTCTCAACGTACCATCCTTCTTCTTAACAAACAATACCGGGGCACCCCAAGGAGATAAGCTAGGTCGAATAAATCTCTTATCCAACAACTCCGGCAATTGAGTTCTCAACTCTTTCACTTCGGCAAGGGCCATTCTATACGGTGCTTTAGAAATAGGTGTGGTTCTAGGGAGTAAATCGATCGTAAAATCGATCTCTCTCTCTCTCGGGTGGCAAACCAGTCAATTCATCAGGGAAAACTTCTAGGAACTCTTTCACTATAGGAATATTATCCCAACTTTCTTCTCCCATACTAGTATCCACCACATGCGCTAGGTAGACTTGACAACCTTTATTCAATAATTTTCTAGCGGCCACAGCTGAAATTAGATACTTTGGGAGAACATCCCTTTCTCCCTGAAATGTAACCTCCGACATTCCAGGACTTCGAAATACTACTTTCTTTTGGAAACAATCCACCATGGCCCTATGTGCTCCCAAAAAGTCCATACCCAAGATTACATCAAACTCTATCATATCTAAAGGAATTAAGTCCGCTTCGAACACATGGCCATCTACTAACACCTCACAACCACTACACACCTAATTTATCTTCATCGTATCCCCAGATGGAAACGATACACACCACTCGCCTGAGAGTGGTGAGGATGGCACATTGACATGGAGCGAAAATATACTTGACATAAAGGAATGCGTAGCTCCCGGATCAATTAATGTAAAGGCAGGCTGACCAAACATTAGTAACGTACCAATGCTGACCTCTAGAGAAGTACGACCTTCCTGTTGAGTCATGACATGCACTCTAGCATGAGTAGTGGTGGGACGTCCACTGTTTCCTCTATTCTGCTGAGCATTACCTCTATCTGGACCCAACATGCGAGTACCGTTACCAGAAGCACCCGCTGAAAACTGGCCCATGGCCTGAGTAGGGTTATACGTTGCTCTCTGAGTCAGGAAAGGGCACTCTGTTAAAGTGGTCCTGCTGATCACAATGATAACATCCCCCTGACTGATACTGACTCTGCCTCAACTGGAATGACTGACCACCTGAAGCCCCACTCTGGCTACTAGATCCTCCACTGAACTGTCCAGATGAGAGCCCACCAAACTGGTTCCTAGGGCGTCTCCTACCAAACCTCTTGAACTTTCCTCGAACTCTTGAGCCAGAACTCGAGTGGCTACTATAATCATTGCCAACAGATGATCCAGAATCAGAAGTAGATGTCCCCTCCTAGGAGGGGCTCGACTAGGACCAACAAAATCAAGTAGGGGCCAACTGCTAACTCCTGTGCCTCAATATGCATTGCAAACATTATGGCCTGCTGAAATGTCTGGTAAGGCACTGCTGTCATCTGACTCGCATACATACCACCAAGTCCCTTGACAAAGTAATAGATCTTCTCCTCATCTGTCTTTACCAAGTCAGACACATAGAACGCTAACTCCCTGAAGCGCTGCTCAAATTCAGAAACTCCAACCTCATTCGGTTGATATGGGCTGGGCTGATGTAATGCTCCTTGAAATGAGCTGTGAATTGACCCCAGGTCATACCCTAAACACCATCGCCCAAGACTCTTCCCAAATCAAGCCACCAATGCCAAGCTTCCCTTTCCAGGAACTGAACAACTATGGTCACCTTCTTACTTTCAGGGCACTCCGCCTGCCAAACATTTTCTCCATGCTCTCTAGCCAGCTAAGAGCATCCATCGGCTAATTGGCATGGAAGAAAACCTGGACTCCATTCATGCGAGCCTTCTCATAAGTGATATCTGAAGAAAAAGTGGTGAGTCGCCTGAAGAACTGTTCCAATAGACCATCAGCTGGTGCTCCCTCATCCCCTCCCAATGAATGATTGGGAGGATTTTCCCTACGGGCTCGACCGCGACCACGACACATAGTTACCTGAGGAAGAAACATTTAGCATCATTCATGACAACAACACTAGATTAACCACTACAAATACTCAAGGAATACCTAGTATCTCATGCATAAAATACTAATGATCCGCCGCGGTCAGACCATCACTCTATAGATACTAAATACTCTTAAGCACAACTAGTAGTATGAAACAATTGAATAACCTAATGCTCTGATACTAACTGTCAAGACCCACCCCGGATTAACCCCTTTCACTCGGAGTAAATCTTGCGGGGACCACCTCCTAAAGAAGATTCTACCAAAATTTCAACATAGTCTTCTTTGAAAAGCGGACAACCCTTAACCTATAAGAACCCAAAGAGAACACTTCTATATAACCAACAACCACCCACTACTCCTGGAGCCATCCTGTTCCCATAACCAACATCCACCACAAGATACACATCTAAATAGTTCATAATAAATCACACCAAGTGCTAACACAACAATTTAACATCAGTCCCAAATTTAAATCCTACAATGGGTTCTAGATCCCTAGGAGTTCACCGAATGATTAAATACAACCTGATGTGTATCAGAGCGACTAATTAAAGCAGAAGCAGGAAAAAATACAAAGTAGGTTAACTCGGAACCTACTGATAGATTGAGAAGTGGCGGTAACTATGTCTGTCTGGCCTCCACGAAAACTAGTCGGATCGAGCACTGCAATCTGGGCATTTAAAACGAAGGACACAGAGGAGAAACATTGAAAAATATTAGCGTGAGTGGACAAAAATCATATATGTAAAGACAAATTTCTTTAATGCTCTCCATTTGATTTTCCAAAAATTTCTTATGCACGTAACCATTATAAAACGATTAAATAAAACATATAACAAATCCCTTGGCTCAAATCCATAATTAAAGATGTGGGATACTATAACCATGACCACGAGAAAAACAACTGACCAGCTTTAATCCATGAGAGGGTCTGTTGACCAGCTCTATCGGAGAGGGTCCCTTGACCTGTTCTATTCGGGAGGGTCCAACCGACCAGCTACCACCGAAAAGGGTACAATCTCCATCCGGAGAGGGTCCATGCTATATATATATATTTGAAAATCTTTAAAAACCTCGTGGTGATTAAATCAAACTCCAAGTCAAAACACCCATGACTTTTTTCCAAATACATTGGATTTAAAACTTTCTCAGGCATCCGAAACTGGTTCCCTGACTTTACTTTAAAATCATTAAAATTCAAGAGTCAGTTTCCCATTTTAAAAATAATCCCCCTCCATAACCCAAAATGATGATAACAACTTAAAATCATTTTCCGGGAAAATCATTCAAAACTCACGGGAAAGGTAGGAACCTCTTTCCCGGCTCAGTTATCTTTGAAATATAATAAATCCCCAATTTTTATAAAATCACCATAAAACTCAACATGGAGAAAATTCTCATAAATAAAAGAGAAACTTAATAAAAATTAGTTGCATGCATTATATTTAAAAATAAATGTCCACTCACAAAGATGTTGCTAAGTCTGTCGGCTATCTGAAAACAGCTCAGCTCGAGTTCCCCCACATCCTGTTCAAAATATAAAATTAAGGTCTCAATTCCACAATTAAAGAAAATGACAACAAAGTTAAATATCCTCCCTTAACGTTCATCCTTAACCACCTCTAGAAAAAACGTGCGGAGCTAGCGTGAAAACCCTTAACAATACTCTCACGTCTAGCCGAAAATTTTTAAATGACCGGTGACCATTTAATTATCCAATTATTCAAAAAAAACTAAACCTACCGAGTAAATCTCAAAAAAATAAAAACTTTCCTTCAATGGTCTTCTCTTAATTTTACAATTTAATGGGCAAGAAAAATAGCCCAAAAGGTGAGGGCTCAGCAGCCGGCAGGAAAATCCGGCAAAGCTCCAGACACCACCAATCGACACCAAATTTTCACAGTTTGTTCATCTCATTATTCCAAACAATTTTCTAGTTTTACTCGAAGGCCAATTCGGCCTCTAACTAGGTAAATCAAACAAAAAATACAAAAACCCGAAATTTTCAAACTTCAAATCTTCGATTCTCCCTCAACACTCCAAATCGAACCACCAAACTTTTGGGGCGATTAGTACTCCTAAAACCCACCATATCCATATAAAGAACTCCTCAATTGGTGGCTTGAGAAGGGAGAATTTTGATTTAGAACCTCTACTGTACACTCAGCATTCAATAAGAAAATTCTCTCAAACTAAGGCGAGATAGATCGAAAGGCTTACCTAGGATTGAAGTAGACTCAGGGGCCATTCTTTTGGGACCGGTGCGGCGGCCTGAGGTGAAGCGACGGTGGCGGTTGGAAGTTCCGGCAGGTTTTTGGCCAAGAGGAAAGAGAAGGCTCGGGGAGAGAGAAAGAAAAGGCAGGGTGAAAATCTGATTTTTCACCCCGGTAATTCCTATATATAGTCATTTTACCGCACAATAACTTTACATTTTTGTTTATAACTTTCCCATACGAACTCCGATTTGAGTGTGCTATGTGTCCACAAACTCGTAACGACGCCCTCTACAACTTTCATACAGTAAATTTTCCCAAATTCTCGACTTAACGAAAAGTCAACTTTGTGACCTCTTACGGTAAAAAAGGTTATTACAAATGGTTAAAGATTAAAGTAAACTAAGAAGTAACGTACCGTAAGTTGATTCTATGATCGGGATGTGACACATTTCCTTGCTCATGCATACAAAACCAAACTATTGAGACTTGAGCGTTGTCATCTCGCTTTATTGGTTGGAGTTTCAGCGTAGGAAGCAGTGGCTAAATCTCGAGCAAAAGTTTTGTCATGCTCGGCAGCTGGGTGCTTAGTGGTTGGTAACTGGCACTCGGCAGCTATGCAACACTAGTCCTCGGCAGCTGGGCAGCCTGTGCTCGGCAGCTTGGCGGCAGGTGCTCGGAAGCTGGGCAACCTGCACTCGGCAGCTGGGTGGTGGTGCTCGGCAGCTAGATGCTAGGCATCTTGCACTGGAAGCTGATTCTCCTACCTTGTTCTCAATAGAATTTTAGCTAGGAGAAATTGGCTAACGTTGATCAAACACAACCTAGATTGACACAAGCAATCCTTTAATAGCATAACACAAACCAACGTTGAATTCCTCACAATGCGGACCTAAAACATCTTGGTGCACTATGCACGACAACTAAAGTTTGTCACTCGGCAGCTGCCCTCGGCAACTATTTGGCAACCAATGCTCGACAGTGCATGGCATTTGGTGCACAGAGCTTCGACAGCTGGTAGCCACTTGCACGTATAATGTCTGACAGTAGGGTGCGCGTACGCATGCTGTGCCTGGCAGCAGTGTGCGGCATCTCCTAGGCAGGTGTACATACGATGCGTGGGAGCAGCACGCGACAGCACCTAGGCAGGTGCACATACGGTGTCTGGCAGCAGCGCACACGGAAGCGCCAAGGTAGGTGCACATGTGGTGCTTGGCAACAACGTGCACGTGCATAGAGGAAAACCCTAGCAATAGTGCTCGGCAGGTGCACGTGCCAGCACAGCGTTCGACAGCTCCACACGTGCCAGAGCACAGTGCTCGGCAGCAGCTGGGCTAGCGGTGCCGGTTGTAACACCCCGTCCCGAAATTAACATTTTTACCGGGATTAGGCGAGTTACAGAGAATGGTAATCGCACTGTTAATTTTCCCCGAATTAATATCGAGATATTCTCGGTTCTGGGGGAAAATAGAATTAATATCCCGGGGAGTAGATTATGTTATTACGAGTTTCCCGGTATGTCCGGAAGATGTTCCGGAGCTACGAGTTGTTAGTTACGAATTATCCAATTTACGGATGTAACAAATGTTAAGTTACTTTACCGTAGAAAAAGATGACTTTGCGTTAAGTCAAGAATTTGAGGAAGTTTCCTTCGGGAAAGTTGTAGAGGACATTAATACGAACCCGTGGGTATGTCCTATGAATTAATCGGAGTTCGTATGTGAAAGTTATGCGGGATAAAGTGTTGTTACCGTGCGGTAAAAGTAAATAGTAAAATGTCTATTTACTGTTCATGGTAACTAATCTTTGGCAGATCTGGACCGTTGGATTTGTGAAATCGAATCTGGGCCGTTGATTTTTCATTTATAAAAAGGGGGGTTGACTGGGGGATCGGGGGTTGGTCCGGGCTCTCTCTCTCTCCCTCGATCCCACTTCTCTCTTCTCTCTCTCTCCTTTCTGTTTCACCTCCGGCGAAACCACACGGCAGCGAGTGGTGTCTCACCGCCACCACCTTTCACCTCGCTCCTCCCTCCTCATCCTAGCTCAGCTTCACACGCCACCGGACGACCACTTTCGACGGTGGATCGAGGAAGGAGGACGACTGTCCTCAACTGGGAACCATCCATCCAGTTAGTGGCGCTGCTGCAGAAGGCCAGGAGGTTACCGGAGGAGGCTGGAGGCGTTATCACAGCTTCGTTGAGGGAGTGACAGCGACCCAATTTCCGGCGAGGATCTTGGAGCTCGACTGGGTAATTTCCTCCCCCTTTGTTCTTCTGTTTTAGATGGTTTAAGGTTGATTGGGTTGATAAGAAGCTGTTGTGGATGTCATAGAACGTAGTATCTCTGATGCTAGGGGCTGGTTTAGCCGGAAAAACCAGGTTTTTCCGGTGAACCAGCCGATCGGAAATATCAAGGGTAAAAACCCTGGTTTTACCGCGGTAGATCTGTATTTTTACTGATTTACTGTGTTGGCAAAATGACAGAACTGCCCTTGGCAGGTTAGGATAATTACAGGGGTGCCACCCAGGTTGGAATCCCCGGAAATACCCCTGGTAATTTTGTTTATTTACAAAACAGCCACTGAGACCTTAATGACAGAAATACCCCTGACAGAATTGTATATTTACGGGGCTGCCACTAAGGCTGAAATTCCTAAAAGGCCCTGGTAGTTCAGATTAATTACGAAACTGCCACTAAGGCTAAAATGTCCATGTTGCCCTGACAGTTTTGGGCTAATTACAGGAATGCCCTTGAGATGGTAATTCCATAAATACCCCTGGTAATTATAGTTATTTTCAGGGATGCCAAGTAGGAGGAAATATCTTAAATGCCCATGGTTTGGTGTATTTACGTGGATGCCACTATGTTCTATATTTATAGTTATGCGTGATGGTTGTGTATAATCGTGTGATTGCCGTTAATATCTGTCTTGTCGTGTATGGATGTTATCGTTATGAATGATAGAATGTTCGGTTTAATCCCGAGGATTTTGTTGGTCGGTGGATACCTTAGCGGAGAGGTTAAACTCCGGATACGCATTAGATGTTTGATATCCGTACTAATAAATCGACCGATAATTAGAAAAGCGGGATTCTGCCCGGCTAGGGTGACTCTTATACAAGAGCTACGTGTGGCTTGATCCCTGAAAAGACAGGGTACGTAGGCAGCCTGACCAGGATGCAGGTGCAGTCACAAATATGATTAGAACCCCTAGGTTCTTTAATTGGCACATTTGAGATTCAAATGTGGGAAACAGGATAATCTCCAGTTTGAGGTTTATTCCGGCACCGTTTGGACGGTTTGATTTGGGTTATGAAGAAAAGGGTTATCCTGGCTCAAGGGGGATTTCGAGTAAATCTCTCTTGTGTTGGGTCCCGCACGTCTTAACCCAGGGTTAGAGAGGTAATCTTGGGTCGGGGCGTGTCACCGGTAGCCAGGTGAACATATGTTTTAGGGTTTTCATAACCTGCAAAGACAAACGTCCAAAGCATAGAATGAGGATGAAGAAGGGAGGAACCGATTTTATCCTTCCCGAGGTTATTGAACTTTGAAATTACTCAAAATGTAAAACTTAATTGCTAGTCTGCCATATAGACTACATTTATATAAGCTGCTCCATATTTTCATGCTCAAATCTATGAACGTTCGACGATCGTTCGTGTAGGGGAGACCATGAAACACATAAGAAACATATGATTATCGAACATTGAAGTGTGTTATGAACATACACACCAACGATTAATAGAAGGACTTTCTCAAATTACAACAACACGAAATTTCCTCAAATTACAATTAATAGAATATTAATGGATGAAAACCTAAACCCACCATTTCATAATTTAGGAATAATTTAGAAAATTCTCGTGGTTGAAACGCAGCGTTAGTATTTGAGAAATTCCACGGGAGCGAGAAATGGGAATAAGAAGGAAAAATGTCCCGCCATACAAACAAGGAAGGAATGGAGCTGGCGGTGATAGATCTGAGCCCCTATCTGGAATCGGAATCGAAGGAGCTGTGCGGCGAGGTCAGCCGGAGTCTGAGAGAAACAGGAGCTCTCTTAGTGAAGGATCCCCGATGCACCGCCGAGGACAACGATCGCTTCCTCGATATGATGGAGCACTACTTCCACTCCTCCTCCGACTTCAAGCGTCTCCACGAGCGGCCCCATTTGCATTACCAGGTTCGATTTTCCTTTTCTTTTTTTGAATTGTTTTGTTTTGGATTTGTGGACTGAATTTCACGCAGGTCGGCGTGACTCCCGAGGGCGTGGAAGTTCCGAGAAGTCTGGTGGATGAAGAAATGCAGGAAAAATTGAAACAAATGCCCAAAGAGGTGCAACCTGCCACTCCCAAGGGCCCTGATTGCAAATGGCGATACATGTGGAGACTCGGTCCTCGTCCTTCTCAAACCCGCTTCAAGGTTTCCATTCACTTGTCGGCTTAGTATGCTTATTGTGTTGATCCTGATTAATTAATTAATTAATTTGTTACAGGAACTTAATGCGGAGCCAGTTGTGCCTGAGGGTTTTCCTGAGTGGAAAGAGACCATGGATTCATGGGGGTACAAGATGATATCCGCAATAGAGGTGAGCCACATTGCTCACAAATATGCTTGCTTGAACTCGGTTCGTGTAATTTATTCTCTTCTTTTCAGGCTGTTGCTGAAATGGCTGCCATTGGATTTGGTTTGCCAAAGGATGCGTTCACTTCCCTTATGGAGCAGGTATGTATGACTTCAGATTTCGTTGATTCAAACCTTTTTTCATGTCACGGTGCTTGCTGTCCCAAACTAATGGCTATTCCATGGACTCACGGAAAATAATTATTCGTGGTTTGTCTGACTCTAATAGCCGTATCCATCACATTTATCATATCATCTTCTATATCCAGTTATCCCTTGCTTTTGTATCTTTAGTCATGGAGTCCCCAAACATATATTGCATTCTAGTGCGCTTTCTGGGCTTATCTATTGCTCCATAATGCCAGTAATGGGTTTGTATCCTTTTACTTTGTTTTCTATACACCCAACTACTGCATAGTTCCATGTATATAGCTAAGCTCTGCTGCATGCACGTTTTTGATTCATCAGTATCTTCATGCATTCAACTTGGACTGATGTTTGGGGTTCAATGGTTCCAGCTATTTCTGCTTCACCTTATATTTTTATTTTATTAGAATCTCCTTTGCATTTTCCAATCCTCTAGTTTGCACTTCATTCTAAGAGCCTTATATTTTTAACCCAGGGACCACACCTTCTAGCTCCAACTGGAAGTGACCTTCAGCGTTATGGCCAGGAGGGTACTGTCTTTGCAGGATATCACTATGACCTGAACTTTTTAACTATTCATGGTCGAAGTAGATTCCCAGGGCTTAATATCTGGCTAAGAAATGGGCAAAAAGTTGAAGTGAAAGTTCCTGTTGGATGTCTACTTATTCAGACTGGAAAGCAGGTAATGATATCTAAGCAATCATGCTCAATGATTATCCAAAGTAAAAGTTATGCATATAATATGGTAAAAAAACAGAACCTACTTTTGGAGCTTAAGAATTCTCTACCTGCAAGGTGATGAATTTTTATCTGTTAAGCTGGTTGGCTATGAAAATTTGTATGTTTACATATTCATTATGCTTGGATGTATGTAACAATTACTTGATGTGCAGATAGAATGGTTAACCGGTGGAGACTGCATAGCTGGAATGCATGAAGTTGTCGTAACCAACAGGACAACTGATGCAATCAAACTAGCAATGGAGCAAAATCGCATCTTATGGAGAGTATCTTCTACAGTGAGTATATAGTGATTATTTTCATAGTTAAATTTTTTGCTCTTTTATTTTTGGTTGGTATTATTAATCATATTTAACAAAAAAAATAAGAAAAACCATGTAACCAAAAATAATAATAATAAGAAAAAACAAAGGTTCTAAGTTCCTCTTGTGCTTATGTGTGACATTTTTATTGTCATGTAGTTGTTTGGTCACATAGCATCTGATGCTGTGTTGAAGCCCTTAGGCCACTTTGCTGATTCACCACTTGCCATTAAATATCCGCCCATTCAGGCTGGGGATTTTGTTGAACAAGAGCTTTCTGTAATCAATCTCAAAGGAAACAAAGGACAACCTTGAGAACCTGCAAAAGGTCTCAGAATTATATGGGTTTGTTATATTAAAGATCCAAACAGCATCTTGCGGAGGCGTTTGGGATGATGTTGACATGCGTTGGAATAAAGAAGGTTGGGATGAACTGTGGTTTTAGAACAAGCATGGACTTCACAGAATTATATCGAGTCCTACGCTTATGTAGTCTCAATATTTATGAAACATGTTAGTGAAGAATTTGATCTTCATGGATCCTTACATCTTAATTATATTTATCAATGAACAAAGTTGGGATCTTTCTTGGTTGATTTTATGTTGTCTAATGTCGGTGTACTTTCCATAGATTTTGCTGTGATTCAAAACTTCAAGATGCCTTATTGCTATAAATCAGATATTTCTCTGAATTTTTGCTTACACAATAGCCAGGTGCCAATTTTATTTTTCAAAGCTTGTAGCCCTTATGGGGTTTGAAGCTATGGTTTTATAGATTTATACAGATCTTGTTGGCTATGCCGCTAGGGCATCTTCCTTCAGTAAGGTTGATTCATTATTGGAGAAAATTCAAAATTCATGGTTTTTTTGTTAGGTCCAATGTTACTGTTTATCACTTTGGGCACTTTTGAAAGGAATAGGAGGGTTGCTGAACCATCGTTACATATTCATTTGTTGATACTTGAAAACTTTAAAGAGTCATGAAGGTTGTGTTTGACAACCGCTCTACTAGCACACCGTATGCATTTTTGCCCAGTTTCTGTTTATGCATCTGTAGCAGAGATGTGAATAATGGCATCATAGGTGTGACTTCTGGGTAGGATGGAAGTGCATGGTGCATGGACCTCATCTATCATCTCCCATATATTTGGTTTCAGGTCCCCATTCTCTGTAACATTTCAGCATAATCAGTCAGTGCAGTTGCAAAAAAGAGATGAGGCACACTAGAAGCTCCAAGGTTTTTGCAACTTTTGTGCTTATGTTAATGATGACAGGCTTGGGGGTGCAAGGTCAAGGCAATAGTTGTGGTCTTACCTTCTTTGCATCACTAATTCAGCTAATACCTTGTAGACCAGCAGTGATTCCTTTTAGCCCCATCCCACCAAGTGAGACTTGCTGCACGGCACTCAAAGCTTTAGGCCAGCCTTGCCTCTGCGTGCTCATCAATGGCCCTCCGATCTCTGGTGTTGATCGCAACATGGCAATTCAGCTCCCGGAGAAGTGCAGTGCCAACTTTGAACCATGTAACTGATCTCTCCTCTCTCTCCCACTTTAATCTCTGGTACTAGATCTATGAAGGGTTTGGACAATATATATTACTGTGCACATGATGCTTTTGTCCCGAAATTTTATGTATAAATGCTGAATCTGGTGTTCTTGTTCTTTGATGCAGGTGCAATTATGAATTAGGAGATGATGCAAAGAGCTGGGGAGTATTAGTTCTGGAATAAGTGCTAGAGTCATAGGAATCCATCGTTTTGATTTTGTAACATTTAGTTAATAAGAGGCTTGTCTGCTGAAACTCTTGAGCTTTGATTTGAGATCTGTACTCTATTTTATTTAATTTCTGTTGTAATAGATTCCTAGTTTAATAATAGTGTATTTGCAATGTTATTGATCTCTCTTAGGGGTGGGCATATTCGGATCGGATCGGTTTTTGGTCCAAACCGTATCCAATCCGAATTATTCGGATTTGTAAAACTTCTATCTGGAACCAAATTTTAAAATCGGATCAATCGTTATTCGGATCAACCGGAAACCGGATCGGGTTGGATCGGTTTCAGATTTAACCTGAATTTAAAACAATAACATGAGACATTTTAAAAAAAATTATTATTTTTGTCTTTTTCCATATAAAAATTAAAACGTATATAGTTTTAGGTTTTTATCTCAATTATTATTTTTTCACGAATTTACAGTCATGCTTAAATTATATGTCAAAGTATATATATATTTTTAATAGTATACTTGTTCAAGAATGTGAGTTATATAGTGTGTATCTAAATACGTATAATTTGATAAATAAATTTTGTCTTCTTAAGGTGACACATAATAAGAAATATATTGACTAATAATAAAGTAACACGTATTAAAAAAATATAATACCAAATATAAAATATTTGGTTAATTCAGACCGGTTTTTAGGCTAAACCGGAACCAATCCGATTCAAACCGGTTCGGACCGGTTTACGTTATTTTTTGACCCGTTTTAATCGGTTCAGTTATCCGGTCCAATTTTTCAGATGATTTTTTCGATTTTCGGTTAAAAACCAGATATTTGCCCACCCCTAATTTCTTTCAATGAAAATTGGCGTGTTTCTTTTGATCTTGGGCAATATTGGCGAGCTTGACTAAAGCCAGTAGCCCCCCCCATAAGTCCATAACTTCAACTTTGCTAGTAGTAGCCTGCCTGACCCAAATTTGTTAAAAGATATTTAAAAGATAATCAGTTTGTTAAAAGATATTTAAAAGATAATTCAACTGAACAGTGCACGCATACACACAACTTTGGCTCCAAGTCTCCAACTGAATAGGTGAGCAGAAGCCTTTTGTTCTTACTTATAACCCAAGTGCGGAGTGTGATGTTGCAGTCAAGTTGATCAGCTTCTTGTTAGTTAGCCATGACTGATTTACACTACTACCTCCTCTGCTCCGTCCTATGTTGTCTTTCCACCATCTTCATCAAATCCTTGTTCACTAAGCATTCCACCAACAACATTCCAAGCCCGCCGGCTCTACCAATCATCGGTCACCTCCACCTCCTCACTTCCTCCTTATCACAATCACTACACAAACTCTCCACCAAGTACGGCCCTCTCCTCCTCGTCCGTTTCGGCGCGTCTCGGATGCTTGTAGTTTCTTCTGCCTCCATGGCTGCCGAAATCTTCAAAACCAATGACTTGGCTTTTGCTTCCAGACCCTCCTTTGCTTTTGCAGACGACTTGCCTTACAGAAACTTGGGTTTCTTTGCCACCCCGTATGGTGACTACTGGAGGTTCATGAAGAAGCTCTGCATGACGGAACTGCTCTCTCCCAAGCAGATTGAACGGTCACGTTCCATCCGACAGGGAGAGATTGCAAGGTTTTTGAGGAAGATGATGGAGTGTGCTGAGAGAAAAGAGATGATCGATGTTGGTGCTGAGCTTATGAGGCTCACAAACAACAGTATATGCAGGCATGTTCTTTACTCTCAAATTCTATAGTATGCTTTTGGACACCGATACTAATTATTGCTATGATTGCAAGCAGGATGGCCATGAGCACCAGTTGCTCAGAGAATGGTGAAGAAGCTGAGAAAATCCGGGCTCTAGTCAAGGAATCATTTGAGTTGGCCGCGAAGGTGTGTTTTGGAGATGTATTGGGTCCGCTGAAGAGAGTGGGATTCTGGGTTTATGGAAAGCAGCTCATAGATGTAACCATGGGGTATGATAAGCTTTTAGAGGGGATGCTGAAGCAGCATGAAGAGAGAGCAGAGAGAGATGGTTGGGACAGAGAAGATAAGGACTTGATGGATATTTTACTCAAGGCATATCAGGATGATCAAGCTGAGGTTCAGATTACCAGAACTCATGTCAAAGCTTTCTTGCTTGTAAGTCATTTCAATCTCTTTCCCCTTCACACCATCGCCACAGTCCTCGATTAGCTATCAATGAAGAACTTTTAAACTCTAATCAAAATGCTTCAATTCCTTGGAGTAGACCAATGCATGAATTCACTGGTAACATCATTATGTGCATGCGAGTCTAAAGATGTGGTTCTCTACATTGCTAGCTCTTGGTTATTAATCTAGAAACAGTTAGTATGCTCAGTCGGCTGCATACATAAGTTTTTCTCTCATTGTTGTCACTATCAAATAAATTAAGAAGTTTAACCTTGACGTTAGGATCTTTTCATTGGAGGCACCGCTACCACAGCAGAGGCCATGCAATGGGGAGTAGCTGAGCTCATAAACCATCCGGACATATTCAACAAGGTCAGGGAGGAGATGAAAACAGTTGTTGGCAGCAGACTAGTTGAGGAATCAGATGTTTCAAACCTCCCTTACTTGCAGGCAGTGATAAAAGAAACCCTGAGACTACACCCACCAGTTCCTTTGTCGACAAGAGAAAGCCGCGAAAATTGTAAAATAAAAGAGTATGATATACCAGGAAGGACATCGGTAGCAATCAACCAGTATGCAATAATGAGAGATCCAGAGTCATGGGACAATCCAGATGAGTTTAGGCCAGAGAGGTTCTTGGTTTCCAAATATGAATCAGACCTTGATCAGATTGAAAGTAAAGGGCATAACTTTCAATATGTTCCGTTTGGATCGGGAAGGAGAAGGTGCCCGGGTTCAAATTTGGCAACCATCTTGTTGAATACTTCAATTGCGGCCATGGTTCAATGCTTTGATTGGAAGGTTGGAGAAGAGGGCAGGGTTAATATGGAAGTTGGAGGGGGTATGTCCTTGCCCATGGCTCACCCACTCATAGTTTTGCCTGTTGTTCATGTGAAACCATCAAATTCTGAAAAGAATTAAAATAAATGCAACTTTAGTAATGAATTACAAATACCTTTTGATCATGTACTACCGTTTTATGATGCAAAGAATATCTACAAGTATAATATAGCTAGATTGCATATATTTGCAAGGATTTACTAACCGAGCAATAAATTTAAAAAGATTTTCTGAATTCCACATCCCTATAGAGGTAAAATCCACTTCAAGATTCTGAATTTCTGAAGGAAAAAAAGATAAAAATCAACAATGCATATAACCATTCATGTAATGCAACTGATCAAATCCCGATTGAAAATGAGGTTCTCATTAAACTGGCTCAGGTTGTGCAACTGAACTCTCACATTGCACTACAACAATGAGAGCTAAAACCAAATAATACGAAATCGTATGTGAAAGTGCTAGCCAACACATTTGTCATCCATTACAATTATCATTTGAACTATACAGCCTCAAGGTTGCACAGCTTCCAACAGTTTCTCATATACTTGTCTAGCTGACAAATCTTCAACCTGAAACAATCCCCACATGTCAGGAGAGAGAGTTTCAATCTGTTAGTCAAAGGAGACTATAGTGTTTGACTCACCACTAGAAGCTTCGATTTGTTATTCCATCCTCGCTGAAGAGTCATCTGGCTGAGTCTAAGACCCAACACCTGTGCAGAAGAGAATATGTTGAGCTTCATACTGACACTTGAAACAAAAAACCTAGATCTTACATGCAACAGCTCGAGATGAAATAAATTATACTTTTCCCATAAATTCCAAAAGTTCACTATTTGCTTCTCCTCGAGCTGCAGGTGCAGCTACAGTAACTCTAACATCATCCGCATTTACTCCTGACATAAGAGAACAAAGTGTGACAAACTTATAATCAAGGAAACCATTTGTTTGAAAGAAATCTAAGATCCATCCCCATTCAAGGAAATGACTTATGTTTGGCAAGTAAAACATTGCTAAAACTGCCAAAGTGGACAGCTGTTACAACCTTGATGCCAAGGATGCATGGGCAGGGTGTGAGCCTTGTACCATGCCCAAGCGTGGCATGCGCATACATCGATGACATGCGCAAGAATGCAAGGCAGATCAGTGCAATGAGGCATACGGCTCGGAAGGGTCCAACAGGGGTCTAGGAAGGGTCCCAGAAAGGTGCACAGCAGGGTGGGCATTGCGTAGGCGCTCCAGGGATTGGTAAGGGCTCAACAGGGTGCGTGGCAGGTGTGCACAGCAAGGTGCGCATCACTTAGGCGCTCTAGGGCTCGATAGGGTGCGCGGTACCTATACACCTAAGGGTCCGTGAAAGGTTCGACAAGGTGTGAGCCTCAGGTGCACAGAGATGCACGCACTGATGAGAAGTCCATGTGTGGGCAACACAATGGCACAACGTGGGCTGCTTACGGAACAACACGCACGAGGGATCAAAGGCAGGCAAGCATATGTAGCAAGCAAGCAACATGCACGCGTGCAAAGTGCATGGGCCTCATGTCCGAGTCAGGTGCACGAGTGTGCGATGACGAGCTTCGTACATGCGTGGCATGTGAGAAACTTGGACGGCGGTTACCAAGTAGTGGGCGGTTACTCACAAAAGGTAGTTACCAAGTAGTGGACAGTTATCTAAGAGCATCATGCAAGGTGGTTCCAAGTAGTGGGAAGTTATCCATCTAAAGTGGTTATCAAGTAGTGGGAGTCATCCACACATGTAGTGGGTGGTTACATACAAAAGGTGGTTACTAAAGTTAGTGGGTAATTACTTATGCATGGAAGTTACCAATGCTTGAAGATAAAGCCAAAGGCAAGTTATATGTTTGCTAGGCAAGCATGCACATTGCCACATAACCCTTGGGCGGTTGAGGGTGTCAACTGCCATGCACAATGATAGTGCATATAAACCTATCCAATGGGGTTGTAATTGGAGAGACAAGAGGGATTAGCCGAGACTCTTGGTACTCGTTGTACTCTGTATTCCTTTAGTTGAGTTAAAGGTTGGGAGGGATCCTCCCGTAACCACTTGTGTGTTGGGTTGTGTGTGAGCCTACTCATTTGCTACTTGTAAAAGTTTTCCGCTGTGCACTAAGCAATTGAGTGAAGGGTTTGGCTAGTCAAGTAACCGGGTTTGCTAGACGACATCACAAGGGTGAAAAGTTGAAGGGAAAACCTATAACCTTGTGACAGTTTGGTATCAGAGCTTAAAAGAGCTTTGGTGCAGAATCTGTTGAGCAACAAAACACACAAGCATGAGGTGAGAGTACATGAAGGATTTTAGTTCCATGGCGTTGGATATCTCCAACCATGGTTCTAAAAGGCCTCGCCTAGCACCGCCTAGTCCATGCCTAGGCTCTAGGCTTTTGTGTCGGGCTGTGGGCAATTAGGCGGCCGCCTAACCGCCTAGGGTTCATAGCTCTCCAGCTAATTTTATTTACATTTGGTGGTGGGGCTGTTACATTGTGGGGAGCATAAGAGTATAAGAGTAAATAATGTTTTTAGAATTAGAAGTCTGTGTTTATTATTGTTGTTGCTCACTTGTACATGAAGTTATGCTAAATTTTGGCTATAATCTATTTTATAAATATATCTAACAAGATTTATGTTGAATAATTTATCCATATTTGACTGTTTTCAAATATTGTAGTACATAAAATATATATTTTTAATTAATAAATATAAAAAAGTAAATTGTCTAATCTCCGCCTAGTCCCCGCCTAGGGTGTCCAGGCGCTAGGCTATGGGTCGCCGCCAGCCTATCGCCTAGCGCCTTTTAGACCATTGTCTCCAACATGTCGACAAAAGACAAGCTGTTCAATTTCATGTGTGGTTTACAACCTTGGGCACAGACCGAACTGTAGAGGCAAGGTGTAAGAGATTTACAAGGAGCCATGGCAACGGCGTTTAGATTGGTGGATCTAAGTTTAGGTCATTATCAACAAACAAGAGCAAAGATGCTACTTCCGAGAGTTGGAAGAAGTTTGAAAGGAAGGAGATAGATGGTGGTCAAAGTTCAAAGAATCAGTCCCAAGACAAGAAGAAAAGGAGTCTAGATTGCTTCATATGTGGGGGTCCGCATCTAGCATGAGTGTCCGAAGAGGGAGAAGCTCAATGCATTGATTGCCGAAGACTCAAGCGAAGATGCAGCAGGTGAGACTTTCCTCAATCCATTACAACTGTTGAGCGCTTTGACAATTTTGGAGGACAATTCCAATGAGATGTTGGTGCAAGGGATGTTGAACGCCGGAGCAACATGCAACCTTGTCGCTATGAAGGTGGCAAATAGTTTGGGATGCGAAAAGATTCAGAACTTAAGCATGACAAAAGCTGTGAACTTGGAGGCCGAACCAGTTCAAGATTGAGAAGACAGGTGCCGTTTTATGGGTGTACCACATGATGACCATGAGTTGATCCATGAGTTCTTTCGGACGGCTAAAGTAGGGCTGGTGCTTTACTTGAGTGGGATTCTTATGAATGAGAAATTTCCACGCTTTGTGAAAGAAAAGGATGCGGGTCGACTGCTGGACGACTGCAACAAAAATCAACTTGTTGGAGATGCCCGTGAGTTAAAGGCAAGAGTGAAGGGGAAACAACTTCGGATGCAACCTTGGTAGATTCCAAGCCGAAGGAGATAACTAAAGTACCCGAGAATGTGACACTTCCTCTTGACCGTATAAAAGGCAGCATGGTGGAGTTGGAAACTAGTGCAAAGCCTCATGCACAAACACTTCATCGAATGGTGCCAAGAAAAGTAGCGGAGCAATGGAAACACCCGGGTGTGTTGCAAGAAGCAGGCAGTTTGAAGCCTTCCAAACTTCGCTATGGTGCCGGTGCATTGTTTCCGATGAAGCAATGAGGGTTGAGTGATCACGACAAAGGATCCATGTCAAAAATGATACTGAAGAATGTGTTCTCAAGAGAACACATACTCTTTGGTCAAGTCAAAGAGTGTGCCAACATGATTAGTCTCAACATGTATGTTCAGCAGGTCGTGGTGGATGACGTAGTGTGTAGGCGTTGGTGAGGGGACGGGTTGCGTGAAGCAAAGAAGGATAAGTTGTGTATTCTTAGTGCTAAGGAATACTTGGAGGGTATTGATAAAGGACCGGGATTCTTGATTCTTACATCGACAGAGCACAGCCATGCACAATGATAGTGCATATAAACCTATCCAATGGGGTTGTCATTGGAGAGACAAGAGGGATTAGCCGAGACTCTTTGTACTCGTTGTACTCTGTATTCCTTTAGTTGAGTTAAATGTTGGGAGGGATCCTCCCATAAACACTTGTGTGTTGGGGTGTGTGTGTGCGAGCTTACTCATTTGCTATTTGTAAAAGTCTTCCGCTGTGCACTAAGCAATTGAGTGAAGGGTTTGGCTGGAACCGGGTTTGCTTGGTGCCATCACAAGGGCGAAAAAATTGTAGGGAAAACCTATAACCATGTGACAACAGCCATTATCATGTTTATAGAAAAGACATCACTCTTTGAGAAGCAGAAAGGACTAGTTTTAGCTAAATGACATGAAAGAGAACCAGGATAAAAAGAGGTGGATGTGCGGATTGGCTTATAATAAATATTCACACTAAGAAAGCAGTGCATGTTAAGTACGATAAAACATCAAACAGCTTCCCTTACTTGTGATTGCAGAGCGTTGTGCACGATCTTCCACTTCGATAGCCACTTGAACAAGCCCTCCATCTATTTGTGATATGCAGGGCGGCACAGGAGCATCCTAAGTCACATTTCAGAATAAAGAATTATCAAATTTGGGAAGGAGCAAAGACTTGAATGTACAGAAAAAGAAAATTGATCACATTACAGAAGCCTGAAGAAATTGCCAATAACTGGAGCAAAATGCTATATCCAAAAGGCGGGTGACAAGGAGGATATGAGGCTACATAAGCATCCTTCTCTATTAATTTTTCAGAGAGTTTGTAATACCTGTGGGTTGGTTTCAGCAGCAACAGTGCTAAGCGAGCCATCAACAACATAAATCAAAGAAGCACTCTCGAAATCTGGTTCGGAGCGATAGAAGACAAAGAGTTGACAACCAAGACAGTTCATACGATACTGCTTCTCTAATTTCCCATGTCCCCTTTTGAGTAAAACACTTCCGCCTTCAGTGATGTTGAGCCGCGCGAGGTGCTTGCTCTTGTCCAAGACATAAGCCTTGTCCGTCTTCCGTTTGGGCATTTTCTGCAACTGGGTATCTTAAACCAAACAAGCCTCATCGTCAGTTGAGCTGATTGAAAAAGTAAAAAAGCAAGATCAGAAAGACAAACCAACCAGTGATGAGGAGGTGAGATCCGCAGTGCTTGCAGTAATAGACGAAGAGATCAGAGTCGGGTCCATCCGGAGCTGCGTCCTCGCTCGAGTACGTGTGCGTTGTTCTCTTCGGCATCCCTCACGATGATGATCCAAAACGAAAGCCTCATAAATATACCCGGCCCATTTTAGATTCCATGCCGAATATACCCCCACACCCTATATAAAAACCTCAGAACCCTAACGCCTCTCCGTCTCGCCTTTTCGCTCTCATCGCCTCTACGGTAGATCCATCTCTCCCCAGTATTGTATATAATTGCAGTCTATTCTGGTTTTGTAATTTGTTTAATTATCTCCGGGTTTACTCAATCTACAGTTTAATTATATCTATGAATCTGGTATTCCGGAGTTAGAAAAAGTTTTACGATTTTTTTTGTTAATTTTTGTAATACTGCAGATCTCACTAACTGATTTGATGAATATTAGCTGATCTTACTTTGTTACAGATAAATTTGAAAGAATATAGCTAGAGATAGAAATGGCAGTTGCATTCCATGACGTCAACTCGGCTGCTGGCCTCAAGAAATTGGACGAGTACTTGCTCACTCGCAGCTACATCACTGGGTATCAGGCTTCAAAGGATGATATCACTGTGCATGCTGCTCTCTCCAAGCCCCCATCTTCTGAATATCTGAATGCATCTCGATGGTACAACCACATTGCTGCCCTTCTTAGGATGTCGTAAGTTTTCTGCTCTGAATCACTTATATTTATCACTATCGTATAAGGTTTTGAGTCTGCGTTTGAATGATAAGGTTCTGAGTTTGTGTTTGAATGATAAGGTTCCGAGTTTGTGTTTGAATGATAAGGTTCTGAGTTTGTGTTTGAATGATAAGGTTCTGAGATTGTGTTTGAATAATGTCTGGCATTGTAGGGGTGTTTCTGGACAAGGCTGTGGTGTCACAATTGAGGGATATGCTCCCATCACAGGGGAAGCAGTTGCCACACCTCCCGCTGGTGATTCAAAGGCAAGTATTCAATTCGTCTTATACTGAATGCTATTTCTGTCATCTATTTTATATGCTGCCTACGTTGTTTTAAATGCGTTGGTGTTTTCTTTCATTTCCTTTTAGAATGTGCATAAAATTGTTAGACTTATATGTTAGAATATGGTACAATACTCAGGCCTCTGCTGCTGAAGATGATGATGACAGTGATGTGGATCTCTTTGGTGAGGAGACCGAAGAGGAGAAGAAGGCTGCTGAAGAACGTGCAGCTGCTGTCAAGGCATCTACCAAAAAGAAAGAGTGTGAGTTTACTGTCTTGTGCTTTTTCAGTTTGCTTCTGCTACTCGAATCCATCTCTCTCTTTGTTTTAGTTTTGACCTCTTCACTAATTGTATATTTCTGTTACCAGCTGGCAAGTCATCAGTTCTGCTTGATGTTAAGCCATGGGATGATGAAACAGACATGAAAAAGCTTGAGGAAGCAGTAAGGAGCGTTGAGGTTGAGGGCTTACACTGGGGAGCTTGTAAGTTTCCTCCTTCCACCTCATATATGGATTATATAGCTATATAAGGCACTGGTCTTATCTTAGTTTGTGCCAATTTCAACCCTTTGTGTTCTTGACTTGTTTATTCTTCTGTTGAACTATGCAGCTAAACTAGTACCTGTTGGGTATGGCATAAAGAAGTTGACAATCATGCTTACAATTATTGATGACCTTGTTTCTGTGGACACTCTAATTGAGGAGCGTCTTACCGCGGAACCTATCAATGAATATGTCCAGAGTTGTGACATTGTTGCCTTCAATAAAATATGTAAGTATATTTCAGTGTGTAAATGAATTCAAGTTTGACTATGAACTTGTATCTATTGATCTGATGCTGCAATATATCTTGTCAATGTGGGTTGCACTCAGTTGGGAGATTAATAGTTCAAGTTGTGCTTGTTATTGCAGGATTGATGCCCTTCAGAGTTGGAGTGGGTTGAAGATCTTTCTACTATGATAATGTGTACTCATATCTTGTTTCTTGGGTTATGATCAAGACTTTTGTATTTGAGCTATATGTTCTCAGTTTTAATTGTACACTTGGGCAGTCCCAGGTTTTTATATGGTTCCATTATAGTTCATCTATGTTCTCTTTGACTGTTTTCTCAGTTTGTTATGTGGTTTGTTTTATGATATTTTCTCATCTGTGCATTTCTCTCTGTTTTCTGAGTTTGGTTTAATCTTTGTTATGATATATTCTCTGTGAAGTTTGTTTTGTCATATTTCTTATCTGTGCATTTCAACAGTTGGTCTCTGCAATTCTGGTGAGCTTCTAGGCAATGCCATTTAGTCTTTAGGTGACCAGTAGTGTGTTGTTATTTTTAGTTGAGATGGAAAAACAAAAGATATCTGGTTGAGTGACACTACCTTTTTCTGAAAACAAGTATCAGAAACGAGTTTTGGTTAGTGGGTAAATGTGCTTCTCAGTATTATGAGTACTTCCTCTTGATTTTGAACTTTTCTTTTTGATTTCTTTCAATGTATCCTTTGGGCAATTGCTAATGTTCTCGTAGAAGTTTTAATTTTGTATCTTTAGTCAACAGCCTGCAAATAAAAGTGGTGAGTGGCTGACTAGATTCATTTTGACGATTGTGGGTTACTGGACTCCTGTTTGAGGGTTGATCGGTCTAGCCATTATGATTCACAAATAGGATCAATATTGTTCGCACTCTAGATGTCACTCCAATTAGGAACCGAATCCCTTCAGTATGGATTTTCTCATGATAGTGAGTTGAGCTTTGGGTTAATTCGCTTTGGGTTAATTCGGTAGCTATGCTTTTGTATGCTTTTTTTATTTTTGGTTAGGAGATTCTAGTTATATCCCAAATTTGTTGTATGTAGCCCGCAAGTTTATTTTTTTTCATCAAACTTCTTGTTTCACCCTTACAGTTTGCTTGGGAAATATTTCTTGTTTCACCCTTTCTTGATGAAATTATCAATATTCATCTAGATTTAGCAATTGAAGATAAAAGTAAGAATGAATCATGTCATTCAAATTTCCAAGTTCTGTTGAGCACAGAATAAATCTCTATTTTCTTTTAGGATAATAGAAAAACAAAAGGGAAGAGAAGAGACTATTTCTGTGCTTTTTGATATAAAGGGTAAAAAAAAGATTAAATTTTTACAAAAATTTTAAGGTTCATATACACTATCAGGATCAGCACTTTAGCCGACGAAATGTAGTATAAATCATCGGTTAAATGTTTTTAAAAAAATTAAAAGTTAAAATAATAAAGTCGATGAAATATAGTACATTTTGTCGGCTTAAATACAACTATAGCCGACGAAATTTATCATATTTTGTCGGCTAAACGTTGAAAAATAAAATAAAAAAATACTATAGCCGACGAATTATTGTAAATTTCGTCGGCTATAGTACTTTTTATACTAAAAAACTACAAAATTTCTAAATTACCATCCAAGCAAGCTGCAAATTACACAAACAATTTAATATAACCAACAACAGACACCATCAAAAGTAGTCTAAATGTTTTGCATTAAATTATTAATTTATAAATTGTTCATAAACCTATCAAACTAAATAAAATCTATATCATCTAAATCTATATCCGCGTCAGGAGGAGGTTGCTAGGGAGGTTGCGGCGATTGAGGTAAGAGAATAGGCATAGGCATGGGCGGAGGCGGAAGTCCCTGAAGCTGAGCAGCTGAAAAATCTTGCAAGTACTGGAACATCTGCTGCTGCTGTGCCTGGTTGGTGGCATATACTGCCGCATTATACTCCTGTAAAGCGGCAGTATATGCTGTCTGGGCGGCTTGCTATTCCCGTAACATCTGAACTTCCGCCTCTAGCTGAGTCGTTCTGGTGCTGGTCGAGGCTGCCTTTTTCTGAAATCCGGGAGTGGTCTTCAGTACCCCTTCTCCCTTCTTTCCTAGACCCCGGCAGTAGAAGTTATTTCCTTGCGGTGTGAATGCTGTGCCCATGATCCTCGCCCCAACCTTGAGATCCGAAGTGTCGATCCGGGACATGGCTTCGGACATGTCTTCCTCTTGCGTGTCAGGCCACGTCTCCCTCACTATAGCAGTCATCACCTCGTCACTAGCCTGTCTCACCCTCGCCTAATTGGATAGAAAAAAATAATTAATTAACATTTTAAAATATATATATATATATATATAAATATAATTTACAAAATTTTAAAACGTAAAACGACTTACAATATCCTCCTGGGCGTCAGGATATGCCTTCTCGTACGTATAGACGTACCGGTTGACTTCTGAATATTCCCTAGCCGCCTTCTCCAACAACGATGCGAACGGTCTAGAACCGGCATGATGGTTCTTTGTGTTGCGTTGCCGGTTCTGAGCATTCGCCCGAGAAACGGCCTACAAAGGAAAAAAAATTAGTAAAATATTTTAAAACGTACTAATTAATAACAATATAATAAATTATTATTTTTAATTACATGTTTATGTGGGTTGTTGAATTCAGATATCAGAAGCCAACGCCACTCGTATTCCCTGAACTGGAACTCAAGGGGGTACCAGAACGTTCGTTCTCATGCGTAGTCCAGTGGGTCCGTAACTCGTTCTTCCACTCCTTGTACCTATAATACGACAAAAAAATTATAAATATTATTAATTATACATAATTTTGTTTTGTCATTAACTTTGCAACGTACATTTCCCCATGCACAACGTCCGCCCAGGTGTTCCTTAGGTGCTGGGGAACGTCAAACCACACTTGCATTAAAACGTTTATTAGTTTAGTTTTTCATAAATCTACAATGTAATAAATAATGTTATATGTGAATTTTTTATACTTACCGACATTGCGTTGTGGACCATTTCCTGAACCTCCTGTGGGACCTCGCCCCAGTCTGACCACAACATAGGGACTCTATCCCTAATAAGCGCTCCTACGCACCCGGAGTACATCCTCGTCTTCCCGCCAGATACTATGTTCCCATCCCCATCAGTATCAATAACGATCCTTCCCGAGGTACTCACTGTCTTCTCGAGAGCATTCAATATGACGGGATCACCTCTCTTCTTCCTTGTCGGATTGGCTCCGACGGTGCCTATCATAAATTGATTATTAATAGATTATTTTTATTATGACATTATAAGATAACAAATTATTTATATATCATTACCTGAGGGCGTTGGGGCGGACGCGACGGATTCCGACTCTGTCGTCGATGATGATACCCTCGCAGAAATTAAATCCGTACCAAAAGGTACAAACAGGTACGCCGCTGATGGGGTCACCTGTGGGGGTAGTGGATAAATCGGCGCCCCTGAGTCATCGACTACAGGTAATGCCGGTATCAACCACGGAAGGTAGAGAAGAGGCGGCGGCATCTGTACCCTAGAAGACCCACCTTCCGAAACAGTAGGGCCCGGAGTCGGTGCCCTGTATATCTCAGGCATACGTAGTGCAGACACTTCTGCCTGAGTCGGAGGCCACAGCTGTCTCGAGGAGTGAGGGACGCTCGGCTGCCTAGAGGAATGTGTGGCCCCCGGCTGTCTCTGTGTCGGCTCTAGAAGAGACGCACGTCGGGCTGTCATTGGGCCCTGAAACAACGCCCGAGGGTTGCTAGACGTTCCCTCAGACGATTCAGACCTTTGGCCCTTTGAACTCTTAGATTTACTAAACAAGCATTTCATCCAGTTTATTAAATAATTAACAACATTATCACAAATATATTAAATATATCAATTAATATTTTAATATACCAAATTAATAACAATTAAAATTTTATACTGAAATATACAAAATTAAAAAAAAAATAACAACATTATCACTAATATATTTTAATATACCAAATTTATTAAATATACAGAATTATAAAAAAATTAACAACATTATCACAAATATATTAAATAGACCAATTAATATTTTAATATACCAAATTTATTAAAAATACAGAATTATAAAAAATTAACAACATTATCACAAATATATTAAATATACCAATTAATATTTTAATATACCCAATTTATTAAATATACCAAATTATAAAAAATTAACAACATTATCACAAATATATTAAATATACCAATTAATATTTTAATATACCCAATTTATTAAATATACCAAATTATAAAAAAAATTAACAACATTTATGCAATATTCACAATTTCAATAACAAATATACCAAATTGCACAAAATTGTATATAATTCAATATATACATCAATAATTGAAAATAGTTATATAATTCAATATAGACATGAAATTGCATACCTTAATTGCTTGGGAGAAGGCAGTGGCTATGGTAGGCGGAGTGGAGGCTGGAAGGAGACCAAAAAATGCAAAGAAAGTCGAGAGGAGAGGGAAAGCACGGAGTGCGGCTGAGAAGGAGAGGAGAAAGGAGGAGAAATTGCTACGGTTGTCGTTGGGTCCGAATATATAAGAAGAAGTATAGCCAACGAAATAAAAAATTTGTCGGTTAAAACATAGAAATTTCATCAGCTATAGTCCCACTTTAGTCGACGAATTTAAAATTCGTCAGCTAGTTACAATATTATAGCTGACGAAATTACTAAGATTTCTTCGGTTATAGTACTTTTTATAATAATTTAGTAAATTTATGTCCAATTTATATGTTTTATCTTGTGAAACTAAAATTCGACCGTCAGATATCATCATTATGTTGAAAAATGTGTGGGGGTAAATTTTCAGCTTGATCCGACAAACTTAAGGACTCGATCCGGACGGTCAATCCCGTTAGTCAAACCCCTAAACACAAACAAACAGTAATTTGACCGTCTAAATTACGTATTCTGTCCGGACCTTCAACTACAAATAGTTTCAAATCGAGGATACGCAACTAGTGGTATAAAAATTATAAGAAAAATAACCATCGGAGATAGGGCGTCCTCTAGGGAGAAAGAATGAAAATGCAATGACCGCAACTATTGGCACCGAAAACTTATCGGAATTACGTGATTTTTCAACCGTAGACATATTTCATTGTTCCGGTCATATCTTATTTCACGACTTTTTTTCTTTTGAAGCTTCTACGTATAGTTTGTTTTTTAAACGGAACATTTACGTAACACTTAGTAAATTAGTTATACAACATTAGTAGGTATATTTTGATTGTGACGATCAATCTTGTGAAACGAAAATAAGACCGTCATATATCGTTAACACCCGTAATCCTTTACACGTCTATCCCACTAGGCGTGCCAAATGTTCGGTGTGAAAATAGTTTTTCTCGAACAACCAAGCTTGAGGCGTAGCAGTACTTATGGGTCAGGTACAACCTTAATCTTTGATGCTTGTTCGCATTCTGACTTCTCTTCAAACGACTGTCGTCTTAGGTTCTACAGACCTAGCTGAAGAGCAACTAGGATTTTTCTCCTCTTCTTACGAAGCGGACGTTTCTTACTCGGACCGGTGTGGTTGGGCAGAGCTATAAATAAGGATTGCAGGTCGTTCGCCAAAAAGTTCCTTGACAAATCAGGGATATTTGCTATGGTTATTCACCCTAACAATGGTTTTCCGGGTATTCGCCTATGGATAGGGCTTTATGAAGCGGTGATGGACTGTTCGCTCACGGATAAGGCTTGGTAAAATAGAAGCAGAAACTGCCGAAAGGTCAAGCTTTGGTGAGTAACAGCAGGTAATGCCTACGGATATGGCTTTGGTGAACAAAAAGACCCAAGGAATCTTTTTGGTAGAGATGCTCCGAGTGAGGCTTGTTTTGCAGTGTGCAAAAGTTGTCTGTTGATTGATTGGAGATGTTTCTGAATCATACACCATGACCCCTTTATATAGTGAACATTAGGATTTATTCTTGCTTGCAGATTAAGGTATATCACACCCTATTCCGAAGATCATAAAAAGAATCCTTAAGCAACTGTAAATCCTTGTTCAACATGACCTCAAACGAAAAAGAAAAATATTTATAATAACATGAATTAGTCCAAACAACAAGTCTTCTGCAAGGCATTTGCCGAAAGATATTATTTTGGCCCAAACAACAACACAGATGTAAGCAACACAGATGCGACCTTCATTCAAGAAGTTATGTCGCATGCAGATTGCCAAATCGTGAAAGCGAAATCCAACGTGTCGGTAGTATAGTGATCTACAACATGATCAATTGCTCTGCGGCAACTTCCAGTTGGACCGGTGTCCCATACTCCGACGGTTGTCAACATTAAGGTTGGACCAGTTGAGGGTTTCCACAGCAGAATGTAATCAAATTGTAAAAATATGGTTTTAGTTTAGATTAAGTTAAAACTATTATGATTATGTAAAAGGATCTAATACAACGCATCGCAAATACACAAACATTACAAGAACAACTAAAGTATGAAGCTTAATACCTTCATTGCTCCTCTACTCGGGTTTTGATGCAGCCTTTCATGAAGCCACCATTGTTGATTGCTAGATAGCTTGATGCGTACGTCACGTGCTTGTTGTGAGATGAAGGTTGGTCTTCTGTGTGTCTGAACCTTATTGCTGGCACAATGGGAAGCCAATGAATGCAAAACGGTATGGAACACAGGGACCTAGACCCTCTATATATAGTGATCAACATAAAACTTGATCCCATAACCAAATCTTAATTGAACAATATAGTATCTTGAAGATCTTTCCTTTCATAATACTAATTCCTTGTACATCAGGTTTTGTACTATGAACCTTCTAGATTTTCAACTGATATACAACCTCGAAAATCTTATATGAATCAGAATATAATATCTATCGTTTCTTGTTATCCATGATAAAGTCTAATTACAATTAACATGAATATAACAGACTGTGTAAGTCCATATTATTTCCAACAATCTCCCACATGGACTAACAACATGTCACTGAATTAATTAATGAAGGACAACAACTGAAGTTGCGCAATTTGAAACAAAAGAAAATTCTTGGTTCATACATCTTGGTCAATTTACAGTTATGTTGCTGAATCAAGAACCTTAAGGATAACAAACAATCCTCTCAGCTAAAGATCACAAAACAACAATCACTGCAATCACATAAGCTAATGAGTGAAAAGGTGAATAAATTTTGACTTGTATATCTCCCTGAGGTGTCAAAAATTCACAGTCCAAATGAATGATTTTATGAACTGAATAAAATCCTGTAGTAAACATTTTAGCAGAACTGGACTAAACAAGGTAAACACATGAACTGAATGACATTATGTTTATAAGTATAAATAATGAAATCTGTCTTATAAGAGCAACAACACAACTAGAAATTTCTAAACAGCACCATAAATCTTGTATCTGAAAATACCTCGAGACTTTATTGATCAATGAAAAATTACAAGAGTCTGTTGAATTGAAATTACATCTGGAAAGACGCCCTAATACAAAATTACTAAAAAATAAAATTCAGACCAAAAGAGCTAAACCAGCTCCCACTGAACCTAAGAACATAAATCTGGAAGAATTCCCATATTCTCAACATGTTTCTGAAAACTTGATATTGAAAGGGCTTTAGTAAATGGATCAGATAATTGTGAATTAGTGTCTATATTTAAAACCTTAATTTCACCATATTTAACTTGTTGTCTTACACTGTAATATTTCAAACTAATATGCTTTGAACTATTTGATCTTTTACTATTTTTACTAAAAAACACTGCAGTCTCATTGTCACAAAAAAACTTTAATGGACCTGAAATTATATGGCCTAAAACTTCTGTGTACAACAAGAAATTCTTACTCCACAGTCCATGACAGACCCCCTGAATACACAACAATATATTCAGCTTGCATTGTGGATGTAGAAATTTTCCAAGATATGGCACCTCCAGCTAGCATAAATATATACCCTGAGGTGGATCTATTTGACTTTGGAAAATTATCAGCAAAATCTAAATCAGTATATCCTATAAGTTCAAGCTTATCAGACCTTTTGTAAACCAACATGTGAGCTTTAGTTTTCTGTAAATACCTAAGAACCTTTTGCCTGCAACCCAATGTTCCTGAGTAGGTGTAGATTGAAACCTGGACAAAATTCCTACTGAAAATGCTAAATCAGCTCTAGTGCAAACTTGTGCATACATAAGACTACCAATAAGCTGTGCATAAAGTTTGCTCTCCATGGGAGACATCTTCCCCCCATTTTTAGAAATTTTGGACAGTTTGACACCTTTTAACATTGGGGCATCACTTGTGTTACAAGTTTCCATATGAAATCTCTTTAGAACTTTCTGAATATAGTTTTGCTGAGATAACCCTAAAACCCCTAATTTTCTCTCTCTTAATTTCAATTCCTAAAACAAATGAGGCTTCACCTAAATCCTTCATATCAAAATTACTTGAGAGAAAATCTTTAGTCTCAATTAACAATTTTATACTGCTGCTAGCTAAAAGAATATCATCAACATACAAAATTAGAAAAATAAATCCCTCATTTGTATTCTTAAGGTACACATTCATCAACTATGTTTTCTGAAAAACCAGAAGAAGTGATAACTGAATCAAATTTTTTGTACCACTGTCTAGAGGTTTGTTTTAAACCATAAATTGATTTCTTAAGTTTGCATCCATAATCTTCTTTTCCAGTTTGCACAAAACCTTCAAGCTGTTTCATATAAATTACCTCATCTAATTCTCTATTTAAAAATGCAGTTTTAACATCCATTTGATGAAGTTTCATATCATAATGAGCCACTAGTGCCATTATAATTCTGAATGAATCTTTAGTGGATACGGGAGAACAAGTTTCATTAAAGTCTATGCCTTCTTTTTGTGTAAACCCCTTAGCTACCAGCCTAGCTTTATGTCTCTTTATATTGCCTTCAACATCCCTTTTTATCTTATAAACCCATTTACAACCGATTGACTTATGGTTAGGGTTTGGTTTCACTAAATCTCATACTTGGTTCTTATGCATAGAGTCTAATTCTTCCTGCATAACTGCATCCCATTTTTCTACCTCATCTGAATACTGAGCTTGTTTAAAACTCATTGGATCATCCAGTTCTACAAGTTCATCATGTTCTTGGAGATAAACATAATAATCACTATTTTCTCCATAAACTGGTTTTCTAGGCCTTTCTGATCTTCTTAATGGAGGTTGCTCTATGTTTTGATGCATTCCCATATAAAACTCTACATCATTCCTCCACTTCCTATAATTGTTCCCATTTAGCTCCACAACTTCTCCAATAGAGGCTAAATTGCCTAAGAAAAATAAAAGAAATTTTGTAAGAGTTTTTCCCAATGTTATTTTTACTGGTTTTATCAAAGAAAGCATAGCAGAAAACATAAAAACACAGTCATGAAATCAAACAGAAAATCATACTTTCATAATGTCATACTGCATATATATCCCATGTAAATAAACAACAAAAACAATGCCTTTGTGACATATAATTTTTGAAAATTTTGTAGTCTGAACTGATATGCTATACATAAGAGGAACAAAATATTTGATGAAAACAGTCTAAGTCTTTAGACAAAGAAAAGTTTTCAAAAAATCTGGATAGGTTTCTGCATATACACATATCACTGCAAGTATCGTACTCAATTATTCCCTTGGAAGCCAGAAAAAACAAGACTTTATAATACTGCACAAATTGATGGTTTCTTCATGATTTCTTAACCTGTTATCTAAGATTTAAGCATACTTTGTGTAAGACATAAACCAAACAGTAATCAAAGACATCATAAGACATTGTGTTCATATTCAGAAAAGAAAAAAAAACCGGGAGATTTCTCAATCTAAATATACTGTAATCACACAATATCAATATATATCAGAAGCAAGAGTAAATCTACCACCCTCCTTCACTACAGCACACGTCAATTTCACACAATGATGCATCAGAGACAAGCAATTCATGTACCGGCACTTCTCCATATGAACATTCCCATAGATGCAGAAATTGAAATTGACAAGTTTGAGCTTCAGAGAGCTTACCTTGGTCTCTGCTACAGCACAAAACCAAACTCAAAGCATGAAATTAAAACAAAGCGGAAAAAAACCAAGACCTCTGATGTCCAAATCGTTTCATCTGAAACGGGGGAAAATTGAATCCCCAAAAGTCCATCTCCTACCCAGAAAACACTGAAGAAATCGAGCTTATTTGCCCGAGTTGTTTTTTCCGGGTCTTGAGCTCGGTTCAAAACGGGTCAAGGCCTAGTTTTTTTTTGTTTCGAAAATCATGTTGAATATTTTTAATTACATTTTGATTTTCAAAGAAAATTAATCCCAGAAAAAAACTGTTCTTGATGAAAAAATTTGCGATTTGCGAGTTTTGTAAAAACCCGCTCTGATACCATGTAAAAATATAGTTTTAGTTTAGATTAAGTTAAAACCATTATGATTATGTAAAAGGATCTAATACAACACATCGTAAATATACAAACATTACAAGAACAACTAAAGTATGAAGCTCAATACCTTCATTGCTCCTCCAGTCGGATTTTGATGCAGTCTTCCATGAAGCCACAATTGTTGATTGCTAGATAGCTTGATGCGTTTGTCATGTGCTTGTTGTGAGATGAAGGTTGGCCTTCTGTGTGTCTGAACCTTATTGCTGGCACAATGGGAAGCCAATGAATGCAGAACGGTATGGAACACAGGGACCTAGACCCTCTATATATAGTGATCAACAAAAGACTTGATCTCATAACCAAATCCTAATTGAACAATGCAAGTATCTTGAAAATCTTTCATTTCACAATACTAATTCCTTGTACATCAGGTTTTGTACTATGAACCTTCTAGATTTTCAACTGATATACAACTCGAAAATATAATATGAATCAGAATATAATATCTATCGTTTCTTGTTATCTAAGATAAAGTCTAATTACAATTAACATGAATATAACAGACTGTGTAAGTCCATATTATTTCCAGCAGAGTTTGTCTAGCGGTATGTATTATGACTTTATGAGTTTGGAGTGTCGGTGCAGTTGGCCATTTTAAAGGAACTCCAACCAATATGCTGGCTCCTTCATTCTCAATATATTATTAGGAAGTTTCCAGCCATTGGTTTGTCCTTAATAAGTTTATGTGCATAAAATGGAAGTTGCAATCTGCCCCTAACAAATGCTCATGCCTAACAAATGCTCATGCAGTCATACTATTGGTGCTCCTATCACTTTTCCAGTAGACCACAGGTAACACCCCAACAAATCCTACCACTTGGCTAATGCGTGCAGATCGGTCCAGGAATGGGCCTTCCTAGTCTCCCTTATTTGCAGGCAGTTGTGAAAGAAGCATTGAGATTATACCTCCATCGCTTGTGGACTGTACCACTGTGGTGATAAGGAAAAGCCGCCAAGATTATAAAATCAAAGGGTTCAATATAAATCGAGGAACCATGGTGGCGATCAATGTGTATGCAATATGAGAGATCCATAGATATGGGACAATCCTAAAGAATTTCGTCCAGAGAGGCTTTTGGCTTCCTCTTGTGAAGGACATGATGGCGTGAACGTGGAGTTTGATCAAAAGGAACACAACTTCAACTTTCTGGCATTTGGTGGAGGGAGGAGACGTTGCCCCCGGCTCTTCAGTGGCGCTTACTGGTGAACACTGCAGTTGCAGCCATGGTTCAATGCTTTGATTGGAAGGTAGGGAAGATGGGGGATGATCATGCTGAGGTTAGTGTGCAGATTGGAGCAGGCATAAGGGGCTCCCCCACTTAACTGCGTCCAGTCATTCACTTCATCCAAGGTTTTAAAAATCGAAATTATCCCTGAAATATCGACCAAAATTTCCTTTTTTTCATGCAGCGATATTATATTGGCTTACCACGAAATACGGTGATAATTTAAAGTATTTACGTAATTCCAGCGGAAATCTTGCAGTAATCTGACCCAACTGTCATAAAATCGGCCCAAAATCACACTGCAGCTTGCGTGATTCGAACCCAGGTTGCCTCCTGCCATCCAAACGCCTCCACCAACTGTGCTAAGATGGCATTTGCTGAAATCATAATACAATTGGATATATAAACCCTCTATATACATCACATTCTTTATACCATTTTTTTGAAATTTTAATAAAAATGGATACTTTCAGATATTTCTACCGAAATATCCATTTTTAAACCGTCAAAATTTCAACGCATTGCCTCTTCTGTTTAATTTCTATACTATGACCTATTATAATTGGGCTGTCCAAGCCATTCTATAGGTTTTTGTGGTTAAATGTTCCCTTTTGTCATCATGAATAAGAGCATCACTTTGAAATGATACAAGATTGCTTATCCTCCTTTTCATATCAATTTGAGCCTTGCATCCAAGTAAGCAGAGAACTGCATCACGTGGCTACTAAGTTCCAACTATACTAACATGCGCAAGGCCCTAATTAGAAACGCCGACTGAAACAAAGCAGGAGCAAATTATCAAACATACATAAAGGCAAACGAGCCATCATCTCTTAGCCATATGTTCCTTACAAAGCTTACGATTTTGTATCTAAGAACCACATAGAACAGCAACATAGAATCTTGTATCAATTACAGCGAAACAAGTTCATGCACGAGCAGCATAATCAAACATGATACAAAATGAAATGGTATGCCAAACACAAGCTCATTTTTTCTTTTTGTCAGGTTTCACGTTTCTAGACCGTGTATTTATATATAGCCGAAAGAAATATCTGGTATCCAGCTACAAAATGCTGCTATAATCGGGAAAATGTCTGACAAGTGAATTACAGGTAGACAAGGTATGAAGGTAAGAAAAACTACAGTCAAGTACATGTCAATTTTATCACATCAAAGTATGTTTGAACCCCAGATTTCTACGCTGCTCAACTACCAAGAGATTTTTACAAAAGGAAAGCTGATTTACTTGTCTATCCCAAGCTGTATTACAAACCGTCCCCTGAAACAAGAGAACCACGTCAAACAATGACAGACATGAAAGTTGGATGTATACAAAGGAATTACGCAGAAGAATATTACTTGATCTGTAAACAGCAGAGCCCACGATACAGTAGGTTAAAGGCCAACAATCCTACGAAGAGAAGCAACAGCCAGATTTAGCTTCATGCAAGGGATCCTGTCCAGGGACAATAATTTGAGTTCCCTTGAGAAGTGAGGAATTCCCCCCAGACTCTGGTTCATCATTAGCAATGAGGGCCTTCTTGCCAACTATTCGATATATTTCTGTCAGGACTGTGATGAACGCAGTTTCAACATTGGTAGATTCGAGAGCTGATGCCTCCATAAAGAAGAGGTTCTCTCTCTGGGCAAAATCTTTTGCATCCTCAGATGGTACAGCTCGCAGCGTCCCCAAGTCAGATTTGTTACCAACCAGCATGACAACAATATTGTTGTCAGCATGCCCCCTCAATTCCTCTAACCACCTTGTTACATGATCAAATGACTGAGGCTTGGTAATGTCATAGACCAGCATTGCACCTACTGAACCCCTGTAGTATGCACTTGTCACTGCCCTGTATCTGAGATCATAACCAGATACAAATATCAGTATAAGTTATCCAACAAACAGTACCAAATAATAGAAACTGTTCATGTTTGACAGAAGAAAATAAAAACTCGTGCAGTTCAACTCATCTTAAGTATTAGTAAATCCTAAGTCACTGACTTCTGCTTAGCTCACCTCATTGAACAGCACTGATTTTCCTGATATAAGTAACACCCACAAAACAAATATCAACTTCTATGCAGTAAATGTAATGCATTATTTTGGATTGGCTCACCTGGTCACGTCTATAGAAATATAGTACATAGATTTCAACCACGTGTTCGCAAAACAAAAACAAACAATGATTTTGCAACACAAACAGGATATCTCAATGCGTGGAATATTGCAATCTCATGTAGTACAGCCAGCAAGATCATAAATCCACTCTGATTTGAATAATTCATTATTAAAGACATTCGGAAGCTGGAAAGAGTCATATTTTGCAAGGAAAAAGAAGAAGAAGAAAGGAATGATATTGCAATGCACTCAGAACATTAGGAAATAAAGCAGTGGTACCAGCTGACTCCAATAATAGTTGTAGAAATCCCTAAAAATGGAAACAATTGTGCGAAAACAAGATCTTTAAAAGCTATATTTTGACAAATTCCAGCATAAACAACACCAAATTTAATCGATTTGGATGAAAGCATAGACGTTAGTCAACTTGCTTCATGCAGCAGTTAAAG
Source organism: Comarum palustre (assembly GCA_951800085.1). Lineage (NCBI taxonomy): Eukaryota > Viridiplantae > Streptophyta > Magnoliopsida > Rosales > Rosaceae > Comarum > Comarum palustre. The sequence goes on from OX637581.1 coordinate 416,095, forward strand.
CATTAACTTACTACTTGATGAACAGAGTTTCATTCCTGAGTATTTTGATTACATTTGATGATTCCCATAACACCATAAGAAAATTCAATTAACTGAAAGCTTCTTTAGATAGCACCAAGTTACAGCAACATGTTCATTTAAATCCCATGTCTTTAATTGACTTCATACAAATCAAATCAGGGTCCGTTTGGTTTGGATCAAAGGGATATAGGGATTGCCCTCTTAGTTACAGCAATTCCATGGACATCAACAAAAACCAAACATCGAAATAAACCCACATCATCTTAAGATCTAAAAACAAGAGAATAACACGTAAAAGTGGATCAGGAAATCCAAGAAATGAAGGGCGGGGTGGGTACCTTTCTTGGCCAGCAGTATCCCAAATCTGGGCCTTGATGGTTTTCTTGTCGATGACAAGCGTCTTGGTCTGAAACTCAACCCCGATGGTGGCTTTGGACTCCAAACTGAACTCGTTACGAGCAAACCGAGCCAAGAGCTGAGACTTGCCCACCGCCGAGTCTCCGATCAACACCACCTTGAATACGTAGTCGATCTTCTGATTGAAACTACTTTGCAAATTCGACATGGCTTTCTCCCAATCTCATACAGCACGACTGAAGACCGATCTACCAATATCAATATGGGACGACGATCATTTCATATATAATTTAGTGAACCCGCAGGCTTTTCAAAGTAGCTTATACACAGTTCGAATTTCTAAGAGTAATGCCCAAATCGAACAGGTACACAGATTAAGAGCCCAAGCCTTGTCATGCATGCAAATTATGTATTTGGGTTCAAAATGGGCCTCGTCTTGGTCTATAAGTTTGTTTGTTTTATACAAGAACCTTACTATTTTATGATATCACAAGTTGAGAATAAGTACAACATGAACTTATCTGTCAGTAAGGGAAATCGTACGAAAACTATCTAGTAGTTCTATCTAGTAGACACCTAGCAATCTTTATGCTGAAGATCATATGATGAAGCTCGATGATCAATCTTTCAGGGTAGTAGACTAGAGAAATAATCAGCCACCGAGAATAAAGAGGAAGGAACAAGTCCTCAACCTATCATTATTGGCTACTTTCGAGACCACCCTACGAAAAAGAGGGGGCTATACCATAGAAACAAAACACCTAAATTAAAAGACAAAACCCAATAACTAAGAAAATGCTCTAGAAACAGTCGTAGACTAAAATAACTAAAAACACAAACTAAAGCAGAAAAGAAAGACAAGGGCCCAAGACGGAACCTAGCCCAACCCATAACTGAACTTGGGCCCACATGCTACACCCATACCCAATAGCCTAGGCAGCTTCATCTTCCTCTCAGCCCCATGAGTAACCCAAACAGACCATTATGTTGCCTCTGCCCCCTCGACTCTAGACCAGCACCACCATCACGTCAAGACGCTGAGAGGCATCTGAACAAGACGAAGAAAGATGAGCGACGCTCCTTAGGGTTTTTGGAGAGATAACACAGCTATTGGATATATGCTATGTTTTGTTCGATAAAAAAATATAACAAATCACATATATCTTTCAAAAGAATTTGAAAAACAAATAAATCCACTTGTTTTGTTAAATAAATAATTTTTAACACTTCAGGATAGTCTTTTCTCTACATATCATGTGTCATAATTTAATTTATCAAACTAACTTCACTCTAATTTAATGTGTTTAGAAGAGAAAAGTCTCTCTTTTGAGAAAAGTTTCCCTTTTGAAAATTTTTAGCAATTGCAATATAATAGCAGCAGAGGTTTTCAATAACTTAGTGTAACATAAATTAATTTCAGTAGAAGTAGTAGCAGGACATAATATTTCAGTCGAAGTAGAAGCAGAAGCAGATGATTAACATTCTAGTAGAAGTAGTATAGCAAGAAGGGTTCAACATAAGAGTAGTAGCACAATTATGCATTTACAATCCTCTAGTTCTTGAAGACTAAGACAATGAAGGTTAACTCAGCTACTACTTGAAGACTAAGACAACACTACTAGGATCAACACTTTAGCCGATGACAAATTTTCTTCGGCCTGTTCATCAAATTCGTCGGTTAAGATCTTAGCCGACAAGTTGTCGTCGGCTAAAATGTCGTCGGCAAAGACTCGTCGGCTATACCTTTAGCCGACGAAATAAGAGTAGTCGTCGACCATAGTTTCACACTTAGCCGACGAATTATTTTTCTATTTTTTGTCTGCTAAAGTAAGACTAAAACCGAAAAAATAAATTATCGTCGGCCTTAACCTGAGACTTTGGCCACGAAAAATAGAAAAATTTTGTCGGACAAAGTATTTAATAAAAAAATTAAAAATAGCTATAGCCGATGAAATTTACTATAATTCGTCGGCTAAATATTGAAAAAATAAAATAAAAAAATATAGCTGATGAATTATAGTAAATTTCGTCGGCTAAACCTTAAAAAAATACTATAGCCGACGAATTATGGTAAATTTCCTCAGCTATGTCCATTCCATAAAAAAACTCAAAATTTCTAAATTACCATCTAAGCAAGCTGCAAATTACACAAACAATTTCATATAACCAACAACACCATCAAAGGTTGACGATGTCGCGTAACCGGGGTTAAACAACTTCAATTTATTTACCCTGCAAATCGTTAGTAGTATGAACAAGTAGGGATCGTTCTAGCCGGGGAAACCAAAGGGTGATCGAAACAAAGATTATTAACATATATACTCACATATAAACATATTCACATCGAATTATGGGGGGTTTGAAATATATTCCTAAAAATCTAAATATCGAAAATAAATCCTAGAACTAACATATATACATGTGATCATCATCCACACACATAACCATGCACAAAAACCATCAAGAACATGTAACAAAATTGTAAACAACAAGAGGCAGCAAGCAAGACTCGACGTATTTATATACTTATCTCAATTCCAATTCTAATTAGAGATTACCAGCGATTCATCTAATCATTAAGACTTCTAATATTTAGAATCAACTCCAGCGTATAACTCTAAATTATGCTGATCGGTTTAAAGACACACCAACGTTGAAATTAAACACAAAGAAGCACATAAGCATAGTAAGCCGAATTGGAAACATCCAAACATGTAATGGCGTCACTCATCATATTTGAATCATGCATATTTTTATAACTATGATAACCCTATTTAGACAATTTAGAATGAAACAACTTAGTGTATGATGCAATCTAAATTCTCTAGGCATGTGAAACCGATACACAAGGAGAAGTCATGGCCTTAGGCAGCCCCCATGCATCGATTTGTTATGTGCAAGCTCATGAAAATAAATCAAGAAAAACATATAAAAATATTTGAACCTACTGCCCTAAATAATTAAACAAATTCGAAACATGTACAAGATCATACAATCATAACATAAACAACATCATTGAATTCGAAACATGATGATTGTATAAAACCAAAATACAACCAATAATTCATTACAAAATCGAAAACTAAATGAAAAGTACAAAGCCATGATAGAATCACACTTTAAAAACCTTGGAAAGGTTTGGTAAAGGTGGTGAAATCGGATGAAAGATGGAAGAAGATTTTTAGGGTTTCGGTGGTGGTGCGGCTATGTATTTCGTAGGAGTATTTTGGTAGGGTTTCGGCAAGGCTTCTATGGTGATGAGATGATGATTTTTCTGCCTCTATGTCATGCTATATATAGGAGAAACCCTATAGGGGTCGGCCAAAGAGAATCCTAAACTAAAAAGGTTTAGGTTTTCCTTTTTGAACTTGGTTTGCTTGGCCAACAAGACTTGGAGATTCTAGAGGCTTATTTGGATGAATTTGACTTGTAATTCTTCATTGGACTTGGAATTGGACTCCTTTTCTGGACTAGGCTTCATGGATCAGCTGCTTTGCTTCCCTAAGTCCATCAGGAACACTTCCTATCGGCGGCAACATGTTACTCTGTTTCGGCAGACTGACCTTCCGTCACTAATTCAGGCATAACTCCCTCTAGAAAATAGATATTGACGTGATTCAAAATTTTCTGGAAACTAGACTCATACAGATTTCTGTGCATATATGGTTCATCTTCTAATTCCTTGTGAGTAGTCCTGGAGAAATTCTAGAAGTTAGGTGATGTGCCTAGGAATTTTCTGCTTTCTGCTGAAATTGCATACTTCGGCTCCTTGATGTTGCCACCTGTTTATAGCTCTAACTCTCTTGATTCTTCCTCCCATGAACTCTTCTACATGTCACCTAAGTATTAGAGAAGTTAAATTAATTTATGACAATGCAAAAGCTTTACAGAATTAACAAAACATATCAAGACCCCAAACTAAATCGGTTTCTTGTTATTTCATGTAGCACTTAGTAAAATTTTGTATAAATCTTCTATGTTTAGCATATTTTCATCCTTACACAACCAAAGACTCTTGACTCTATAATATGACTCTATTCTATGACAATAAGAGATAAACAAAGTACAAATAGAGGTAATAACATATTAAGAATGTCGCATTTTATGCTCCTATCAAAAGTGGCAACACGTTTTTCATTAAATTATTTATAAATTGTTCATAAACCCATAAAACTATATAAAATCTATATCATCTAAATCTATATCTGCGTCAGGAGGAGGTTGCTGTTGAGGATGTTGCGGAGGCTGAGGTAGGGGTAGAGACGTAGGCATGGGCAGAGCCGGAAGTCCCTGAAGCTTGGCAGCTGAAAACTCTTGTAAGTACTGGAACATCTCACTACCAGAAAAAAGACTTTAGCCGACGAAACAAATTCGTCGGCCTGTTAAACATTTTCGTCGGCTAAAGTATCGTCAGGAAAAGGTCGTCGGCTATACTTTAGCCGACGAAAATATTGACAGTTGTCAGCTAAAGTCCACACTTTAGCCAACGAATTTTTAGACTTTAGGCGCCAAAATTTTTTCACTTAAGCCGATGAAGAAATTTTCGTCGCCTAAAGTTTGGACTTTAGCCGACAAATATTTGAACGTTAGCCGACAAATAATATACTTTCGTCGCCTAAAGTTTAAATTTCGTCGCCTAAAGTTTGATTTCGTCGGTTAAAGTTTAATAAATGTTTATTTTGAATTTTTTTTTATTTCGATTGTTTTTTTTCTTCTTCTTTTTCGTTTTTCTGCCTAAAGTTTAAATTTTGTCCGCGGTGTTTGGTGGTGTTTGGAGGAGGAGGTGCCGCGGTGGAGGAGGAGCCGCGATGGAGGACGAGGAGAAGGAGAAGGAGAACGAGAAGGAGGAGAAGGAGAAGGAGAAGGAGGAGGAGGAGGAGAATGAGGAGAAGGTAGAGAGATGAAGAAGATGATGGAGAAAGAGAAAGATAAACAAAATTTTAAAATTTTTGGCGGAAATTTTGAAAATTTTGAGGGTACTTTAGCCGACGAAGATATTTAATTTCGGCAGCTAAAGTTAAAATTTTTGGCGTTGGCGAAAATTTGGAAAATTTTGAGGGTACTTTAGCCGATGAATTTTAATAAATAAATAACTTTCACCGACGAAATAATATACTTTCGTCGACTAAAGTACCCTCAAATTTTCAAAATTCCAGGCAAAATTTTTGACAATAGCCAACGAAAATATATGATTTCGTCGGCTAAAGTCCTTTGAAATTGAAATTTTAATTAACTTTAGCCTACAGATTAGGGTAATTTTGTCGGCTATAGTTATTTATTTATTTATTTATTTATTTAACTTTAGCCGACGAATTACCTTAATTTCGTCGGCCAAAACCCTAAACCGTAAACCCTATACGTAGAAGCTTCAAACGAAAAAAAGTCATGAAATAAGATATGACCGGAATGGTGAAATACATTTACGATTGAAAAATCACATAATTTCAGCAAAGTCTCGGTGCCGATAGTTGCTGTTAACACAATTTTTCATTCTTTCTCCCTACCGGTAGCCCTATATCCGGTGGTTATTTTTCATAAAATTTGTATACCACTGGTTGCGCCTCATCTATTTGAAACTATTTTCAGTTGAAGGTCCGGGCAAAATACGTAATTTAGACGGTCAAATAACTGTTTCCGTGCGTTAAGAGGTTTGACTTACGGGATTGACTGTAAGGATCGAGTCTTTAACGTTGTCGGATTAAGTTGAATTTTTCCTATAGACATATTTTGACATAATGATCATAAATGACGGTCGGAATTTTGTTTCTCAACTTTGATCATCGGAATCACAACATGCCTACTAATGTTGTATAACTTGTTTACTGAGCTTTAAGTAAATGTTCCGTTTCTAAAACAAACTCTACGTAGAAACTTCAAACGCAAAATTGTCATGAAATAAGATATGACCGGAATGGTGAAATACGTCTACGATTAAAAAATCACGCAATTCCGGTAAATTCTCGGTGCCGATAGTTGCTGTCAATACAATTTAGGGGTTTGACTTACGGGATTGACCGCCACGATGAAACCCTTAAATTATTGAATTAAGTTGAATTTTTTACCATAAACATATTTCAACATAATGATGATATCTGACTGTCGTATTTTTGTTTTTGAATTTTGATAACCGGAATCACAACATGCCTACTATTTACCATTATTTATCTATATGGGGAGCCCTATCATCGAGGGGTAAATGTCTCAAAATTTTTAGATAGACAGTTGCATCTCATTATGGTGAGTGTTTGTTGTGTTGAAGGTTAGACCAAAATACCTCATATAGGTGTAGATATGGGCATTTTCGTGTGTTAAGTGTTTAGAAAAACTTCATTTCAAATCCTTTAACGAACTCGGATGACCAAAAAAGCCCATATCGGTGTGCCGTTCTACTTCCAGTTTGGTATCACAATAGTCAATCGAACACCGAAATATCCGTAGTGCAATTTTGTAAATAAGAGGTACTTTAGCCGACGAAATAGCCTAATTTTGTCGGCTAAACTTTTCAAATTTTGTCGGCTAAAGTTCACGGACTATAGCCGACAAAAAAATCACTTTAGCGACGAAAAATATTTTCGTCGGCTAAAATTTCACTATAGCCGATGAAAAATTAGTTTAGCAAACAAACTTTTTTTTCGTCAGCTAAAATTCCACTAGCCGACGAAATTTGTTTTCGTCTGCTAAAGTCCACTTTAGTCGTTGAAAAAAAATTCGTCGGTCTGTTTTTGGATATTTCGTCGGCTAAAGTCTTTTTTCTGGTAGTGTCTTTTGCTGCTGTGCCTGCTGAGTGACATATACTGTTGCATTATACTCCTGTAAAGCGGCAGTATAGGCTGTATGGGCGGCTTGCTGTTCCCGTAGCATTTGAACTTCCGCCTGTAGCTGAGTCGTCCTGCTGCTGGTCATGGCTACCTTTTTTTTGAAATTCGACAGTGGTCTTCAGTACCCCCTCGCCCTTCTTTCTTAGACCCCGACAGAAGAAGTTATTTTCTCACGGTGGGAATGTTGTGCCATGATCCTCACCCCAACCCTAAGATCCGAAGTGTCGATCCAAGACATGGCTTCGGACATGTCTTGCTCCTGCGTGTCTGGTCATGTCTTCTTCACTATAGCAGTCATCATCTCTTCACTAGCCTGCCTCACATTCTCCTAATTCGATAGGAAAACATAATTAATTAACATTTTGATATATATATATATATATAATTTTTTTTTAAAATAGAAAACGTAAAACGACTTACAATATCATCCTGGGTGTCAGGATATACCTTCTCGTACGTATAGACATACTGGTTGACTTCTGAATATTCCATGGCCGCCTCGTCTATCAACGATGTGAACGGTCAAGAACCGACATGATGGTTCCTTTTGTTGCGTTGCCGGTTCTGAGTGTTCACTCGGAAAAAGTCCTATAAAGGAAAAAAAAATAAAATATTAGTAAAATATTTTAAAACATACTAATTAATAACAATATAACCATTTTTTTAAATTACCTGTTTATGAGGGTTGTTGAATTCTGATATCAGAAGTCAACGTCACTCGTACTCCCTGAACTGGAACTCAAGGGGGTACCAGAACGTGCGTTCCTATGCGTAGTCCAGTTGGTCCACAACTCGTTCTTCCACTCTTTGCACTTACAGATACCACAAAAAAATTATAAATATTATTAATTACACATATAATTTTGTTTTTTCATTAACTTTTCAACGTACCTTCCCCCGTACACAATGTCCGCCCAGGTGTTCCTCAAGTGCTGGGGAACGTCAAACCACATCTGCATTAAAACGTTTATTAGTTTAGTTTTTCATAAATCAACAATTTCTATAAATAATATTAATTATGAATTTTTTAAACTTACCAACATTGCGTTGTGGACCATGTCCTTAACCTGTTATGGGACCTCGCCACAGTCTGACCACAACATAGGGACTCTATTCCTAATGAGCGCTCCCACGCGACCGGAGTACATCCTCGTCTTCCCGCCCGATACTACGTTGTCATCCACGTCATTATCGTTGACGATCCTTCCTGAAGTACTCACAGTCTTCTCGAGAGACTTCCCTGTGAAGGGGCCTCTCTTCTTCCTTATCAGCTTGTGTCACATCCCGATCCTAAAATTCTTTTACGGTTTGCTACTTTTATCTTTTACCATTCAAAGTAACCGTTTGACCGTAAAGTTGACTTTTCGTTAAGTCATGAATTTAGGAAAACTTTCTTCATAAAAGTCGTAGAGGACGTCGATACGAGTTCGTGGACACGTAGCATGCTCAAATCGGAGATCGTATGAAGAAGTTATGGTCTATAAACAGAAGTTACTATTTTCAGAAATGGTTATAAGAGGAAACTTACGTGGAGTAGAAAGTTAAAAATCAGAAAAATTACTTTCTCTTTCTCTCCTCTTTCCCGACCGAAACCACTGTCGGATCTTCTCTCCGTCACCGCGTCACTGTCAGGCCACCAAAGGCCGCCGCTCCGGTCTCAAAATGACCGCCTATGAGTCTATTTCAATTCTAGGTAAGCCTTTCAACCTATCTTGCCTTGGTTTGAGAGAAACTTCATGTTGAATGCGTAGTGTACAGTGTAGAGTTTGGATCAGATTCCTCCCTCCTCAAGCCACCAATTTGAGAGTTCTTTATATGATTAGAATAGGTTTTAGGAGTACTACTTACCCCTAAAGTTTGGTGGATTGATTTGGAGTGTGGAGGAAGAATCGAAGATTTGAAGTTTTGAAGTTTAAAATTTTGGGGTTTTTACATTTTCATTCGATTGACCTAGTTAGAGGCCGAATTGGCTTTCGAGTTGAACTAGAAAGTTGTTCCAAATGATGAGACGAGGCAACTGTTAAAATTTGGTGTCGATTGGAAGTCGTCAGAATATCTGCCGGTGACGGAGCTGGCGGCGGTGCTGCCACTTTTTGGGCAGTTTTTCATGCCCATTAAATAGTATAAAATGAGAAGAGTCTATGGTTTAAATTTGGTAATTTTTAGAGGAGTTTTGGTTAGGTTTTAGAAATTTTCAAGTTTAGTATTATTGGCGGATAATAAAATATTATTCTCACCATTGATTATTATTGGTTAAGGTTTAAGAATTATTTTAAGGACTTCTAAGTTATTGGTGAATGTCGGAGATTTTTAGTTGACAAATTGAGAAGTATAAAGAGGATGAGCGAGTTGTACGCTCATAAATGTGTACGCCTATATTATTTAATTATTAGTCTAGCGTCCGGAAAATTAATATTAATTGTGGAACAAGACGCGTAGAGGCTCGTGTTATGGAGACTTCGCTTGGACGAAATTCAGGTTTTCGTCAGGCTAAGGCCTAAGTCTGTGAGTGGACATTTATTTAAGTTAATGCATGCAACGAGGTTTTTGTTAAGTTTCTCTTTTTAATTATCAAAATTTCCTCCATGTTGAGTTTTATGGTGATTTTGAAAAAATTGGGGATTTATTATTTTTCAAAGATAAGTGAGCCGGGAAAGAGGTTCATACCTTTCCCATGGGTTTTAAATAATTTTCCCTGAATATGATTTTAAATCGTTTTCGCCATTTTGGGTTATGGAGGGAGATTATATTTTAAATGGAGAAACTTGGCTCTTGGATTTTAATGATTTTAAGTAAATCTAGGGAAACGGTTTCGGATGCCTGAAAAAGTTTTAAATCCAATGTATTTGGGAAAAAGTCATGGGTGTTTTGACTTGGATTTTGATTTATTCTCCACGAGGTTTTAAAGGATTTTCAAGTATATGTATATATGTTTTCCTAGCTACCATGGACCCTCTCCGGATGGAGATGGTACCCTTTTCGGATTATAGCTGGTCAGACCCTCTTCGGTGGTAGCTGGTCAAAAGGACCCTCCCGAATGGAGCAGATCAAGGGACCCTTTCCGATTGAGCTGGTCAATAGACCCTCTCGTGGATTAGAGCTGATCAGTTGTTTTTCACGTGGTCATGGTGATTGTACCCCACATTTTTAAATTATGGATTTGAGCTAAGGGAATTGTTATATATATTTTATTTAATCGTTATCTATGGGTTGCGTGCATGTGAATTTTGAAAAATCAAAGGGAGAGCATGAAAAGATATTTACCTTTTCCTATTTGATTTCTGCCCACTCACGCTAATGTGTAGTTTTAAATGTTGTCCATTGGGCCATTCGTTTTCAAATATCCAGTGTTGCAGGGTTCTTGAGAGGAGGTCGCGCATACTGAAGTCGGGGCATAGTCAATTTGTAACATCCCGTACCTAAAAGTTACATTTTCACAGAGGTTTACTAGTTACCGAGGACTTTTAATTGCGATCGGTAATTTGATAAGTTATCGCTCGAGTTAATTTTTGAGTTTTTCCAAACTCTCCAAATTCCTCGTTTAATGACTCGATGTTGTAGTACGTGTCGACACGAGTCTCCCGGTATTTTCGGATTATTTTTCGGAGCTTCCGGCTATTTTCTGTGAATTTCTGAAGTTTATGGTAATTTTCAATTACTATTCTGGTAAATAGTTTTTACCATTTAACCTTTTCATTTTTTACCTTCTTTAAATTCAGACCGTCAGATCAAGTAGGGATTTGATCTGGACCGTTGATCCGTGTATAAAAAGGAAGAGTGTTGACCATAGGGAGACACTCTCCTCCGATCCTCTTTCTCAACTCTCTGCTCCGATCGCCCACCATGGCAGAGCGCCGCCATCAAGTCGCCTTTGGCCCATCGGCGATCACCAAAGAGTTCTCCTGCCTCTCGTCTCTTTATCCTTGCCACCAATTCGGCATGCATCCACCCTCTTCTCAAATTGAAAATCAACTCAGAAAATCTCAATCCTCAAACTGGTTTCCCCGATCGAGTTTTTCCTTCTCGAATGAGACTTGTGGCCTTCCAAAGGGGACGTGATAGCAGCAGCTCGACTACAGCTGTAGCAGGCAGAGACCGAGAGCTCTGTGCTCAGTTAGGGGCAGAGAAGGAGAAGAGGTAGAGTTGAAGCTTCTAGGTTCATCTAGGTATCAATATTTAGTTAATCATCGAACTTTACTCTTTTGTATTAATTAGATTTATGTTTGGTTGAGTGATGATGAAGTTGGATATTGAGCAGTGTGCACAGCCGTGTGTCTTTGTGTAGGGCAACTGTGATGGTGTTGGCTTGTATTCTGGTTAAGAATTGAAGGTCATGGACTTTAGGGGATTTGGATGGTCTCGGTAGGTGGTTAGTAAAGACAAGAAAGTCTTGCTACTACTATGAAGTTGTGCGCCAATGCAGCAAATTCTGGCTACTGTAAATGCAAGTTTTGGATTGGAGAAGATTGGAGGCTGATGAGCTGCTGGACAGACTCTAGGGGAGAGTTGGCAGCAGGGAGGCTGCAATTGAGGTTCTAGGTCTGAGTTTGGACGAGCTGTAGGTAAACTCGATTTTCCCTAGTGTTCTTGTTGTTGTGCTGTTGTTAATCTCTGTTTTATCGAAATTGTGTTGTTGTGGTGATTAATCGTGTTGTTTTGTTTGTCTACCTGTCGTAACTTGGTGTATCGGAGGAAACGGGGAAGTTATGGCGAAATTCCGGCAAGTTGACTAGAATCTGGCCGAAGATTCCGACAAAGTTGCCGGAATCCGCTGACTGCTCCGGGAATACAGTTAAACCGGCAGAATGCCGAAGAGGTAGAAATCGAATCCCTGTTAAGCTTATAGTTGAAAAGTTCTGTTAATTCCTAATTGGATTAATTACGGAAAAATTGGACGTAAGTATGGAGTTTCCATTTTGGAAAACTTCCCATTCTAAAGAACACTTACCAGGAAACTTTCCATTTTGGGAAACTTTCCCTTTTTGGAAGGTTTCCATTTATGGAAGATTGACCGATAAAAGGAAAAAGGGAAAGGTCAACCTTAGTAACCAGTTAAGTTAAGACAACCGGATCTCTAAGTGAGATTCTAGGCAACTCAGGAATCTTAGTCTGAAACCGAGTTGGGCGCTGTAAATACTTCGGATAATTTCATACCGGGTATATCGACTCATAACCCGTAAATTGGTAAAGTGGTTGATTGGGTGTCCATAGTAATTCCAAAAAATTACTATGTGATAACCTATCGTTAATAAAATAGTAAGGAAAGTCGATACGCTGAGATTACGAAGTCGGAAACCAAACTTCGAGTCAATATTCGGAATTAAGCGTATTGTTGAAAAAGTTGTTAAAAAGAAAGGAGCTTGGTCAACACGTGGTCAAATAGGATTTCCTAGTCAAACTAGGAAAAGGCCAAGTCAACGATGGAATGACTAATATATTGGTTTAATTGTACAGTCTCTGGTTGAACGTGAGACGAGCTCGACTACGTGGTTAGTTCGAGGTTTTCGCTCGAGGAGCTTTCCGAGCAGGAAGAAGGTCGCAATAAGTACTGTGAGTGGACTTTATTTTTAAATAATATGCATGCAGTAGACTTTAATTAGTTTCTCCTTTATATGTGATTTCCTCCATTATATGTTTTACGGTGATTTTGAGAAAATGAGAATTTTATTCTTTTTAAAGATAAGTGAGCCGGGAAAGAGGTTCCTATCTTTCCCTTGGTTTTAAAGGATTTTCCCGGATTATGGTTTTTAATTGGTTATCACCGTTTTGGGATTATGGAGGGGGATGAGTTTTAAAAAGGGGAAACTTGGCTCTTGGATTTAAGGGTTTTAAAGTAAAGGCAGAGAACCGGTTTTGGGTTCCTGGAAATGTTTTAAATCCAATGTTTTTGGGGGTAAAGTCATGGGAGTTTTGACTTGGTTTTCAAATTATTTTTCCCATGAGGTTTTTAAAAGGATTTTTAAAGGATATGGATATATATGTATTGCATGCTAGCATGGACCCTCTCCAGGTGGAGTTGGTACCCTCTCTGGATAGTAGCTGGTCTGACCCTCTTCGGTGGTAGCTGGTCAGTATGACCCTCCCAAATATAGCAGGTCAGGACCCTCTTCGGTGGTAGCTTGTCGGTTGGACCCTCCCGAATAGACTGGGTCATGGGACCCTCTCCGATGAGCTGGTCAATAGACCCTCTCGTGGTAGAGCGGGTCGGTTTTCTCGTGGATGAGGTTAATACCCCACACATTTATTTATGTTTAAGCCAAGGGAGTTATTTATGATTTAATTATTCTTTGTCTATGATTTGCGTGCATGCGGATTTTCTTGGGAAAACTAACGGAAGTGCAGTAAAAGATGTTTATCTTTTATTCTTTTATTTTTGTCCACTCATGCTAACGTATTGTTTTTAAATGCTCTTCCCTAGGCCCTTCGTTTTCAAATGCCCAGTGGTGCAGGGTTCTTGAGCGGAGGTCGCGTGCGTACAGGAGTCGAGGCATAGTCGATCAATCCGTTGCTGCTTGCGAATTCATTAGGGTAATCTTCCATATAGACTGCTCTGTCTAACCTAGCTTAGTTAGTTAACTATGTTAGAGGGCAAGATGTCTTCATGAGTTAGGGATTGTTTTTAGTTACTCATGGAAGTGCTGAGTTGGTATATAGGAAGGGTTGTCCATTTCAAGGGGGTTTCGGTAACAAGTTCCCTTGAGGTGGTCCCCGCAGGATTTACTTCGGGTTAAAGAGTTTTAACTCGGGGTGGGTCCTGACAGTTGGTATCAGAGCATTAGGTTATCGTTTCCTGTTACTACCTCATGTCCTTGGTAGCACTTAGCGTCTATAGAGTGATGGTCCGACCGCGGCGGATCCATCGACATTTTATGCTTTGGACGCTTAGTGTTTATTAAGGATATGAGTTAGTACTTCTTGGTTGATTTATGGACCGAGTGGTTCTATAAACATTTGAATCTTCAAGACTATGCCTCAGTACGCCGACCTCACCGAGAGTTCCTGTAAGGAATAAGGTAAGCTCGTTATGTATTTATTTTTATGAGTTCCCCAATGAGTAATTGAGATTTGAGTTGGGGATCGAGTTGGAAACTCACGTTATATAGGGTTGGTTGAGCATTTTGTGTGAGTGCTCAGTGGTGAAACAGTTAATTCAAGCCTAGAAAGCTGTCATGGTTGTTGGTAGGGATGTTGTAGAAACCTAAGGCGAGGCCTTGGTGTTCGAGTTCTGGGACTCTTAGAAGTGAAGAGTCGTAAGAGTTATTGAAAGAGGTTGCATCCTGCGATGGAAAAAAGGAGTTGAAGTCGCCTAGCGCGATTATTCAGAGAAGATGAATATTAAGATTTGACGATTGTCAAGATTTTGTTGATGTTCATCTTTAGTGTGGTTTCAGAGAAACTGGTGAATGTGTTAAAGTAGAATGACTCAAGGAAATTGAGTGTTGTTATTTTGTGTTCAATGGTCTTGATCTAGTGACGAGTCCCTAGTGTGACATAATTAAAGACATTGAGTAAGTGATAGTTTGATTGGTCACTTGATGCTCTATGAGACAACAACTGAAACTAATGGCTTGGGTCACCTTTGGTGCTGACATTGTTATCATTAGCTACGGGTGGATTCTCATCGCTTCAGCCACCCATGATTGGAGTACTAGAAAGATTTGAATTGTTAGTGAGTCCAAGCATGATTTGAATTGTTGGTGACAATGGTCATTAGGCCATATATCGTGAAGGTAGAAATTAAATCGTGTCACCAGATCTTGGAGATCATGTCAACCATAAGGTGAGTTGTCCACCTGTGGTCAAAGTATTTTAATTAGTACACCTGTGGAGGGGTCTTCAGGTTGGCTGTGTTAGAGTTCGATTTTCAGATCGAGCGAGCGTTACTAGTTGTAATTAAAGGTAAATGGTTTCGAAATTTAAGGAACAGGTTAGAAGTGGCAACAATCTACCGAGTTATGTAGCAAGAGTGCTTGGGGTGCCAGAGAGAGTGATACGAGTCTTAGTTGACCTTGTATTATTGTGGTGTAGGAACCGGTCGTTGTGCAAACGGCACTGTTTCGACGGCTGAAGATGTACATGGGTATACCCCACATGAGCACGTGTACCCTCCCTTGTAAGGAAGTGGTGAATTGAAATCTGTGTAGCACATGCTGGTAAGGCATAATTATTGTGTGCAGCTCTGTGTGGTCAAAATGATACATTCATATATTTCAAGAATGTATCGTGAGAGTCCCATATTTTGAAGACAGAGGTGAAGGACGTTGGTCAATTGTTTTGTGCAAAACGTCAATCTACTCCTCCCTCCGGTGACCTATTCTTGGTGTTCAGGCGAGTCTTGGGAGACTGGGTGACGTCAAGGAGGAACTTGGAGGAAGCTAGCGAGGTCGTGGATCGAAGCAGTGAGCTGCATCGACTTGCAACTAAGGAGGAGCTTCCGGTCAGTGTTGAACCGAGGGTGGAGTTGAGCAAGGAGAAGGTTGAGAAGCTGTTCGATCATAGTTTGGAGCAGATCGGAGGTGAGTTGGTGTTTTGGAGATTACTGTGATTTCTGTTTTTATTATTTTGGTGTTGTTTTCTTTGACTATTTGTCGAGAACTTGGTGATTCGAAGAAAACGGGAAAACTCTGTCGAAATTCTGGCAAGTTGACCGGAATCCGGTGACGATTCCGACGAGGCAATGAAACCGGCAGAAATACCGAGGAGGTAGTCTTCGAATTCCTTCAAAATGTATTGTTTCCATTTAGTTGAGTTTAGGAGTCGTAATCAGAAATAACGTATAAGGAAATGTACAAAAACGAAAACTAACCGTAATTGGGATATTTCCATTTTAAGAAACTTTCCATTTTAGAAAGCTACTAATTTGGGAAACTTTCCATTTTGGGAAACTTTCCATTTTGGAAAAGTCCCATTTTCAGAAAAACGGTTTAGTAAAGAATTGAAGTTTAACGAAGTTTGACACAATTTGGTTAAATTGGTAAAGTGTTGAATTGTTATCGGAAAATGATAACTGAAATTCTGGGAAAATGTCAAGTTAACCATGTTAAGTAAATTTGGTGATTCACGTAAATCGGTAAATCGACTATTGGTAAATAAATTGGTTGATGTGACACGTTGGGTGTCCATAGTAATTCAACAATTTACCATGTGACACCCTAACGTTATTAAAATGGTAAAGGAAAGTTCGGAAGCTAAGTCGGACTTCCGGTAAATTGAGTAAAGAGTCGATAACCGGAAAGGCAAGTCAAAAAGGTTAAAGTGCCATAAAAAGGAATTGGTTGGTCAACTTAGTCAATGTGCTCATTCCTGGTCAAACTAGGAATGCTGAGGTCTGTTGACTATTATTGTTTCTACTCTAATTCTGTAGTGATTCATTTGGATGAGGTAGCTTACGCGGTGACCTTAATTTATCCGAGGCCATTCCTGGATGCTTGGAGCTTACGAAAGGAACATCAATTCCAGGTAGGGAAGCTAAACCCCCCTTGGTAGTGGTTTTATATATATATGAGAAAGTGCATGATTTTGTGTATGCTCATGGTCGATGCCTCGGGAAAGTTTTCTTTATATTAAAAGATAAATGATTTATGATTGGGCCAAGAAAACCCGAGGTTAGACGTAAATGATTTTTATATGATGATGTGATATGTTGAGCACCGTTGTCCTGATTTCTGGTGCGTGACCTGAAAGTGGCAGGACCTAGTATATAGCACTCCCACGGTGTCGATGACCGTGAACCTCCGGAGGGGCAATGTGTTGTTTATTTTAATTATCCCACTTACGCTCGTCTCGTACAGAGTTAAGCGAGACGTAAGTGCGGTGTGCTGTTACGTGATATTTGTTGGGCATTAGCAGTAAATGGACACTCTCGCTACTATTCGTCTTCAGACGCATAGGTAGTTGGCCCCGGTTTGCTGTATAGACAAACCCGGGATTAGGTCACAGAGATTCGTGAAGCCTTGCAGGCTGTATTGTTCATTGAGCGTTTTGGCCCATGTTTTAGCATACTGCACTGTTTTCCTGAAAGATATGAAATGATGTTTTTGTGTGCCAAGGATTTTCTAAATGATTTTATCAAGAGCTCAAATCTATATGTATATCTATATATGGTTTTATGGTTTTCAAACCTATCATTGGTGGGCCTATATGTGCGCACGCGAGGACGACGCTCACCCCTATAACAGGTTGTTTGTAGGTACTGTGACGGGATAGATAGAGAGAGCTGTATGTGTGGAGCCTCATCCCTTACTCGATGTTTGGTCCTAGTTGTACTCACTTTTCTAGTTTTACCCTTCGAGTCATATACCAGAGCATTTTACATAAACAGTAAAGGTGTCACCCTGATTCATAAACCTTGTTGTATATTTCTATTGTTGTCGATAAAGTTTTTAATTGACCCCTTTAATTTGACCACCTTCCGTGAAATTGGAAAAAACTCTGATGAATGTTTTAAGAATTTCTTTTGGTGCCACTTAAGTTAAAGTTAATTTTTATTCTACTTACTAAAAAGCCTACGACTTTAGATTAATAAATTGTTGGCACGTCCTTCGGACGTGTTGGCTTCTTATTGGCTTAAAATCGTGGCCACTGTAGTTTCTCCTCCCGGGGTGCTACATCTCTCCCCTCTCTCTCCCCTCTCTCTCTCTCTTCTTCTCTTGTTTTTTTTCTTCTCCCTTCATCTTCTATTTGGCAGACTCTTTTTTTCTTTTCTCTCTCCATCCTTTCACTTTTTCTCTCTCTTCTGCCCCTCCTCTTCTTTTTCTTCACCTTTTTTTTAGTAGACTTTTCTTCTCTTCTTCTTCCTTCACTTTCTTCTCTACCGGAACGAACTCTCCTGCACCTTCATGAAAACCCCAATTTTTTATTATGGAGAACTAATCTCCTAACTAAGGCTAGAGGAGAAACCTTGGATTATTTATGTAATTTTTATTAGTTCAATTCGACAATGAACTTCAATGCAAATTCAGTTTTTGGTTGTTCAATTTTAATTTCTGCTTTTACTTTGAGTTTGATTGATGAGTATTTGATAATCTAATTCATAGGTTTAGTCATGTTTTTCCTATTGTTTAGTAAAAATATTCATGCTTTCGATATATAATATTGAGCAGGTGGATTGATAATTTCTTATGGAATTATATCTTGGTAGGTTTTTGCCATAGATACAGGTTATGCTTGAGAAATTCCTATGAGATTATTTGGTTTAGGAATATGAAAGATATTGATTGAATTTATCTCTAGAGTCAATTTTATTGAACAAGCTTCAATGGAAAGAGTCGAATTAATATAATTACATAAGTGATTTAAGGTGGAACCCCGAATCTTAGTGTTTCTCATAATTGAATTATTTCTCAAATTAAACTCATTCATCTGTTTTCTATTTTAGTACTTACAATTTTGTGTATTTTACTTTGCTCTCTGTAAAAACGACACTCCTTGGTTGCCAACCCATGAGAAGTTAGGGTGGTTTCTCCATCCAGCATTTTAAGTATTGAAGTACGGGTCATTCTTCGATCTAGAATAGGCGATTTGCTTGCATTCTTCTATGATTTCCGGGTAGCAATCTCCATGAGGGTAAGATAGAGTGTCATGGTTTACTCCTTCATAAATTAAATATATTTGCGGCCCTTGAACTTCATTAACTTGCTCACACCCCTTCCCTTGTTGCCGCATCATTAGCTCAAATTTCTTGCATAAGTTTTCCTCCATCTTCTTGAATTCTTGAGCCATATCAGTACTCTGAGTTCGAACTTCATACATGCCACCTATTTTTGGTTGAGTCGCCTCCCTTAAAGACATGTGGGAAGGAGGCTTTCAGCCTTGTGGATTATTGTCCCACAATTGAGACCTCTCTGCAAGCTTCTCCAATACTTTGTAAGCATCTTCCGCTAGCAAATCCATAAAATCACCACCACTTGCACTATCCACTTTTCTTCTCGTCTTAGATGTCAAGCCTTGATAGAACAAGTTTATTAGCATATCTTGGGATTACCCATGATTTGAACAACCATCTTCTAGATCCTTAAATCTTTCCCACATCTCATGGAAGAGTTCATCTTGTTCTTCTCGAAAAGTCATAAGCCTGGTTCTTCTCTCATTGGCCTTGCTCGGAGGGAAATACTTTGTAATGAACTTCTTTTGCATCTCCTCCCAAGTATGAATATTATTTAAAGACAACTTATTGAGCCACGTTTTTGCCTTATCTTTTAAGGAGCAAGGGGACAACCGAAGCTTCAATGCATCATCCGTCATTCCATTAAGCTTGGTGTTTGCACAAGCTTCTTCGAACTCAAGCAAATGATGGTAAGGGTCATTATTAGGCAACCCAAAGAAAATGGGAAGTGTTTGAAAAAAACTTGGCTTGATCTCAAAAGACAATGCACATGGTGAAAGCACAATACATCTCGAGTTCTTGGATAATGAAGGAAGAGCACATTCCCTTATTGGTTTTCTATCTCCCATTTCCACCCTAGGATCACCGTCCATCACTATCTTATATCATCTTGGACCAAGATGCGGGTCTAATCTCCGTGCTTCTTTGTCGAGATTGAACAACCTCCCTAAGGTGGCAAAATCGCTAACCACTAACTCCAGACTTCCTAAATACTCACTTGGACCACTTGAATCTTCCTCGTATAATTGAACCAATGGATTAGTATAGAGAGTTGATGAAGAAGGAGCCTTGAGCTTATCTACAATCTTTTTAGGCGTTTCTTAATTTTCAGGCTCTAGAATGGTATGCAACCCATTTCCAAGTTTGGGAGACAAGGACATTTACACCTAAGGATCATGCAAAACAAAGAATAAGTAACTAGAAATGAGAGAAAATGCAAGATATACCCAAAAATTGAAAATTCTTACAATATTTATTATATATATATATATATATATATTCTTTTTTTTGATATTGTTGTTTTAGTAATTTCTAAGGAATTAGGAACCGATCAAACTTGTCAGTAGACTAGAAAATAGGTGACCTGTCAAGAATTGACCTGCAATTTAAAACCCTATCATTGTAGCATTAGTAAGTAGGGTATCGTTCTAACCGGGGACACTAGGGAAGGATTTATATTCTGCAAAACAAATCATTAGTACTTTCAAAAGAGTACAAGTATAAACATATATACAAAATATTTATGGAGGATTTATAGGGTGGCTCGAAACATATAAAGAAAAGAAGCAAAATATTTACATACATTGGTCAATCAATACTCAAGCATAAAACAACATAGCACCGTGAAGAAAGACATGTCACAGATTTCGCAAGTTTAAGAGGTCATATTTGCGTTTTCACAACTTGTAATTAATTCCAACTATTTAGACTTCTCATGTAAGCTTAGTGCCTACAATCGCCTGACACTAAGTTTGTATATGTGTCATCCTGTTTAATGCCTACAATCGCCTGACATTAAGACAAAATACACTGATCGAACGAGAGTCATTGGAAACATGGTCCTAGGTATGGCGTCACTCATCCTATTCATCATGCAAATCTCTCACCCTACCAGCCTTGGTAGTGACTAAGAATCAAGACCTACAATCGCCTGATCTTAACCCTTAGAACATTACGACATATGAAACTCCCCCTAATAGCTAACTTGTCTAGATTCAAGCTAACCTAGAGTTCGATTACGTGCTCAGGTGAGGATTAATCAATTCAAGTTATTAATTACGTGAACACAAACAACTTAATCTAAGTCGTCATCCTAACATGCAGTTCTACACGTTACAATTATAAACACAATCACATGAGAATCACAAAGAAGAACATGTAAACATGTTTATAACGTAAAACTGAAAACCAAAACAAACATATATAATTATAACCATCATCCATACAGTAGATAAATACATAAACCTTGAATGTTTTCATACCTAAACCTACCCTAAAAGTCGGCAAGGAATGAAGATGGAATCGGTGGCAGCAAGGAATGCAGTCGGCAGCAAGGGAAACGGTGGCGGCAAGGTTATGCAGTTTCTGTGTAAGGAGGGTTTTTAAGTAGAGCTAGGTTATTCTAAGACTTAGAGCAATTGAGAGACACCTTTTTCAGTTGTATTACATGTGTATTTATAGAGACAAAACCCTAAAGAAACCTATTGAAAGTCGGCAGCCCATTGTGTCCCAAACCAAGTAGGTTTTCCTCTCCTTGTTGGATTTAGTCTCTCTCTTTAATTTGCTGAATAGGACTCCGATTTGGACCTTGAACCTCTTGATTTTGGACTCCCCTACATGTTGATGGATCAATGTAGGCCTCATTACACAAGTCTTGGGCTTCTAGGCACCTCCCAAACTCGTGTGACAACTTAGGCAGAAACTGCCCAGTTTTGCAGCTTGACCTCCGTCCATTGTTTTGATCATAACTCTCTCATAGGATATAGATTTCTAAATTGGCGGAGTTCCAACTCAAGTGTACGAAATTGGTGTAATTCCAATTTTAAGTTTGGCCTTGGAGTAGTTCCAAAGTAAATTCTGCGTGGTTCCGAATTATGCGCTAGCTCAACTCTCTTTCGTTCGGTAACTCTTTTCAAAATACGACCAGGTAAATGTAGGTGTGGCTTTGGTAGAGTGAGGCTCACTTAGCACACGGCACAACACCCGGGATAAAAATCCCTAACCTCACTTAGCACAAGTTGCAATCAATCTCTAATTCGAAAGAAATAACCCAAATGTGAATTTGTACAAGTATTAAGTTATTAGTAACTAGGAAAGATTATTTGTCATTTTCAATATGCTCAACTTAGTCAAGTTTCTTACCACAAGTAACTAATTCACTTATCCAAAGTACTTATAACAAATTCGAAAATAAATCTATCACACAAACTAGCAAACAGTAAAGAAGACAAAAGTAAACTAAAAAGTGGTTCTCTAGTCCCCACGACAACCTAATAAGGACTGAGTTTTACCTCAATCCTCGGCAATGGCGCCAAAAACTTAATGATCGCACACCTAACGTCTAACTGAAATGCAAAAGTGTGTGTGCTACCTACTCCTAAGTATAGGAGGTCAAGTTTTAGTATAGGGAAAAAGTAGAGAATCGTACCTAAGGGATTGGGGAAAACTCAACCCTAGCTTAGATTACCGCAAAACAAACCTAGAAAACACATGCAACTCTACTTTTTTATAAGTTAATGGTGTAAGCCCTTTGGAAGCCAACGCCACCAAGTGATGATATTAACATTGGAAGTAGTGAGTTGGTTTTGAGTTGATTTAACTAAAGTAAGTCTAAAGTGCAAGTAAGGTAACTAACTAATAAATTGTGAGAGAATAGATCAAAAGGAGAAGTAGAGACCTAGGCATCGCACCTAGCCCTTACTCATGCACAAATGTAACCCGTAAGTGATGCAAACATGCACAAATGAAACCAACTAATCATGAAATCTAACAAAGTCTTTTGGAGCTAAGTTATATTACACAACTTGAGTCCCACTTTGTCTCTTTAAAACACAAGTGGCCTATGTACCACAAATCCAACCATCTTTTGGAGTGGTTAAGCTCACCGCATATGAATTAAGTCAATAGTAAGAAATTCAAGCAACTTAATATTTCCCGTAAGAAGTACTAAGCCACTACCCTAAGGCTACTCATGCTAATAGATTCAAGAAGTTGTCAATTTCAAGTTTCCAATTCATTAGTCTCTAAACATGCTTTCTAGGTGACAAAACTAGCTAACACATTTAGTAAGCAATTAAGTATAGAAGCCTTAAGATTCAAATATGCATCTACATCAAATTAAAAGGAAATAAAATACATTGTTGCACAAAAGTTAGGCTAGGACTTGCCTTAGCATCAATTCCAACTATTCACTACTCATATTTGCACAAACCCAACACATAATCTTGTAATACATCTATTATAAGAGAGTAAGAGCAAGGAGATGGGAAATGTTACTACTGGTTTGGTTCACAACACCAAACTGTACCTCTTAGATACTCTACCCCCAAGAGATATAGAACAAGGTGAGAGAGTGCTTCCGAGTATGAGATTTATGGGCTCTAACAAGGGAAGAGCACCATGAACACCATACACATCCACACAATCTAAAGAACAAGTTGATATATGTAATATGAGTGTGGTAAGAAAAGAAAAATGGTAAGAAAGTGCTTCAAAGTATGGTATTTATGGGCTCTAGCAAGAGAAGAACTCCATGAACACCATACAAGTCCACACAATCTAAGAAAAACAAACTATTGCTAGTAGAGGATGAACAAGGTGAAATGGGTATGGCTTAGTAAAAACCCCCCAAGCTATCACACCTCTTTCTTACTCTATCTATAACTACAAACTTGCAAAATGAGAGAGAAGAGGAAAAAAACTCTTTACAACATGGAGGATGAGGGTTTAAATAGGCTAGAGCACTTCAAATGAAGGGTGGAGATGCAAAGTAATGGATGGTTGGATATGGTCAAATGTGTAGCACAAAATGTGGATCTAATCTTTGGTTAATACCTAAACTACCTATAGATATTTTGTGTAGAAGGAAAAAGTAGGGGAACTCTAGGTATTTTGCCAATAAGACAAGGGGACAATGTCCACATCAATGGAACAAAAGAAAATATATCTAATTACAAATTTGAATAATACGTTGCTCTCCATGCTCTTTTGACTTGTTGACCATCAATCATCTTTTCTGACCATCACATTGTTGTTCGCCGGAGCTCGACTTGCTTTGACCGGCGTTGACTTGCGTTGACGGGTGTTGACCGGTCAATTTTGTCTTTTAGTGAACTTTCCGTATTTGCTCCATTGGTTAAATATGTGCGCAAACCGCATTTTTGACATGTTCCCACTCCTTTGCTTTTTTTCCTAGCATGAACAAAAAACATACTAAGTGCTAAATAAATAAAGAAAATGATATAACAAAATAATGAGATTAATGCAATAATTACTAGGTAAATAAGAACTGGGTCAAATAATGAAATCTATTCCTTAGCTAAGAAACGAACGTCTGCTATATAAATGGACTGTATATATATATACAGTCCATTTATATATACAGTCCATTTATATAGCGGATATTATAGTAGGAGAATATAATTTGATGTACTTTATTGATAGAAGAAGCTTTATATATAGAGCCTTACTTAACATACAATGGGTCATTCATTTACATGTTGAGATAAGCTCATATAGCTTTTCTATTACAAAGAGGTAACATAAAGTCCATGAACCGGTATAGACCAAAATCACACACATATGTCAAATATCTTACAACACTCTCTCTTGTGTCGTCTGTCTTCAGACAAAATGGTACATACAGTGTTGTCTCGTTAAAACCTTGCCAAGTGAAAAACCCTATAGGACAAAAACTAAACCTTAGACGAAGGACAAAAGAGTACAATTCACCATGCTACTTGATCGAGTGTATGCCATGTGATACTCCCCTTAACAAATAATGACGTGGCCAAAGTTGACCTGCAATTTAAAACCCTATCGTGTAGTAACTGTAAGTAGGGATCGTTCAAGCCGGGGACACTAGGGAAGGATTATATCTGCATCAAAATAAGTTAGTAACATTCACAAATATAATATAAACATACAAGTATAATTCTGTCACAACTATACAAGTATAAAACACATACACACATACAATCCATAAAACATAGACATGACAACGAAATTTATGAACAAAAAGAATTAAATTATTTACAAACTATTCACATATTTACCGAATTATGATGGGGATTTTATGGTGAATTTTAAAGTCCTAAATCTAAATCTAATATTTACATTGGTCGATCAATTTTGTTAAACACAAAACATAACTAACACCAAATAGAAAACACATAAGGTTTAAACAAGAACAAGATGCAATGAAATATGTTTTCTTGAATTCTAATTAATTCCAACTATTTAGACTTCTCATGTAAACTTAGTGCCTACAATCGCCTGACACTAAGTTTGTATATGTGTTATCCTGTTCAATGCCTACAATCGCCTGACATTGAGACAAAATACACTGATCGAACGAGAGTCATTGGAAATATGGTCCTAGGTATGGCGTCACTCATCCTATTCATCATGCAAATCTCTCACCCTAGCAACCCTTGGTAGTGACTAAGAATCAAGACCTACAATCGTCTGATCTCAACCCTTAGAACACTACGGCATATGAAACTCCCCCCTAATAGCTAACTTGTCCGGATTCAAGCTAACCTAGAGTTCGATTACGTGTTCAGGTGAGGATTAATCAATTAGAAAACAGTAAATAACATAAACATACACAGCCTATTCTAAATCCAAAACCTAGCATGCATTCTAAATGTTATGCTAATGAACAAGTTCATAAGTAGATCACAAAGAAAGACAAGCAAACGTGTTCATAACACAAAACCATAAACCCAAACACCAAAATATATAAATCATCGAATAAAATATAGTAAAATTACACAAAAGCTTGGAGGAATCCATGCCAAATCCTACCTAAAGGGTCGGATAGGGCAAGGTGGTTGGCGGCTGTAACGGGTGATCGGCGGTGGCAGCTTTGTGCTTCGGCTGTATTGAGGATTTTTGGTAGAGTTGGCTAGCTAAGGTTTTCACAAAATTGAGGACCCTTTTTCTACTGTGTTACATGTGTATTTATAGAGACAAAACCTTAAAGAAACCTAATGAAAATCGGCAGCCCCTTGTGTTCCAAACCGGGTAGGTTTCTCTCCTTTCCTTGTTGGATTTGTCTTCCTTCTCTTTAATTTGCTGACTTGGAAAATAGTTTAAAAACTTCTTTTTCTGAATTCATGGACTCTTCTTCATGTGTGTGGATCGGCATTGGGCTCTCTTTCATGCTCATGGACTCCTAGGACAGCCGAAAGGCTTCCATAATCTCGGTAGACCAAGTTATCCTGTTTTGACCGGGATAACTTTCGTAGTTGTTATTTTCGGCTTCTCCTTGGTGATTTCTTCGATTCTTCTTCTTCTAAACAACTTCCCATATCATCATTAAGCTCTTCATCAATCATTTGGCATGCTTGGGAAGGATTTTGGTGAAGAAACACACTCACGAACTCGGTAGACAACTTCAGCAAATTCTGTCCTGTTTCCAGCAGACTGACCTCCGGCCATTGTTTCCGGCATAACTCCTTCCTCAGACCTTGGATTTCTGCGATTCTAAAAGATTTAGAAACTAGACATCCACAGCTTTCCATCCATATATGGCACGTTCCCTAGTTCCTCCTGGATCGTCCTAGGGAAATCTTTGAAGTTGAGTTATGGTTTCTGGAAATCCTCTGTTTCTGTTCCGAATTCATGCTTTTGGCCTCTTGTCTTTCCATGCTTCTTTTGCTACCTTCCATAAGTCCGATCCTCACGATTCTTGTTTTGTTATGTCCACATACATGTCACCTACACATTCAAAAGATATAATCAAGTAGTGACAATGTATCGGTTTACAGAAACTTAAGAAAATCACGAACACTTCCAATTTCAGCTTTTAACGATATTGCACATACTTTATCTATTTTACACATGTTTTAGCCAATGTTCTACAAATAATCCCTTATGCTAAATATCTACTAATACTAATCAAATAATGGATAAACAAAGCATAAATGAGGGTAAAAACATGTTAAGAACGTAGCGTAAAATGCTCCTATCAAATAACTCAGTCGGAGAGACTTAACAATCTTCATATTCCAATGCACTTCACATGATTATCGAAAGTAGATTTAGGTAGAGATTTTGTGAAGAGATCCGCTACATTTGCTTCTGAACTTACTTGATTCACTTGAATGTTGAGGAATGCTTGTTGTTTTTGATTGTAGAAGAACTTCAGCGAGATATGCTTAGTGTTGTCACCTTTGATGTTGCCAAACTTCATTTGTTCAATGCAGGCTGTATTGTCTTCTTAAATGCAAGTCGGCTTGTCAATAGTGGGTCTCAAACCACTTGTTCCTCTGATGTGTCCAATGACTGATCATAGCCAAACACATTCACGAACAGTTTCATGTAGGGCAATGTCCTCTGCATGGTTTGAAGAAGTCCACGAGTTTCTACTTAGTAGACCTCCATGAGATTGTCGTATTCCTAATGGTAAACACATAACCAGTTTGAGAACGTCCCTAGTGTGGATCTGATAAATATTCAGCATATGTGAAATCAACCAACACATCATTGGGTGTCTCAGCATGATTAAGGGAGGCAGTACCAAGAGCAGTGGGGAGTCATGCTTTTTGACAGTAGTGGTTGCTACTATGCATAGCGCTCGGCATCCATATGCACAGTGCTTGGCAGCTGCTGCACAACGCATGGCAACTGGCTTGCAGCACTCGGCATACAATGCTTTGCAGCTACTGCATAACACTTGGCAACTGATGTATAGTGCCTGAAAACTATGTGCACAGCAGCCGGCAACTTGGACATGTAACCAACAGGTGTCTAGATTCTCAAGGACATTGAACTCAAGTGCAGCCTTTCTTGAATCTTTATGAGGGAAGAACAAACTCATGTCAATGTCCCTTTAAGGTATTGAAAGTCTTGACACCAGTCTAATGACGTTGCGTAAGCGCGGAGCCATATCTAGCTAACAGGTTCACTAAGAAGGTAATGTCAGGCCGAGTGCACTGAACTAAGTATAATAGTGCTCGTTTGCACCAAGGTAAGGTACCACTGCTCCAAGTACTTCTTCCTCATCCTCCTTAAGGCAGAATTGATCTTTCTTGTCATCCAAACTTCAACCTATCATGGGGGTCCAAATAGGTGTTAACACTTGTCCTTTTCTGATGGGCTGATGAGACTCGTGTTATTCGAAGAGTAGTCCTGAAAACAGTAGCGGATAGGTATCAGAAGTAAAGACTGCGGCTGACGGCCTATTACTCTCTGATGCCTAAGTCAGCAAGTAAGTCTGGCAGAGTAATAGAAGAAGGATTGTAATCGTACCTTAACCATTTGGACTATCGCTAATTATAGGATTGTCCCTAGGAGTCACTAAGCTGACATTTTGATGTGGGACTATGTCATGACCCACCCCGGGTTAACCCCTTTAACCCGAAGTAAATCCTACGGGGTCCACCTCAAGGGAAATTTTTACCGAAAACCCCCATTTAAAATGGACAACCCTACTGGCAATCTAACGAAAACACTTCCACAAACGAATACAACTAAACACAATACTAGGGTATTCAGAGCATTCTACGTGGAAGCAATACCTAAATAGACTAAATAGCGACAGCAGAATAATTTGACTATGTCTCGTCTTCAGTACGCATGACCTCCTCTCAGCAACTCTACAACACTGGGCATTTGAAAACAAAGGGGAAAACATTTAAAAACACAACATTAGAGTGAGTGGACAAAATGAAAATCCAAGCATGTGAAAATAATCAATTTATGTTCTCCCTTTGAATTTCTAGAAAATTCATATGCATGCCTCGTTGGGAAAGAATCTCAAATAATCATTCTGAAAACCAAAACGTAAAATGCCAATCTCATTGGCTTGTAAATCAATATTAAAAATAGGGGAAGAGGTTTCACCATGATGGAGAGTCTCCCAGACTAGGGTCAGAACCTTTAAGGCTACTAAGTAATATGACGACCCTTCATGACGGAGAGATTCCACCATGAAAATGAGCCTTTCAAGCTAGAGTTGGAACCCTCTAGGGCTACTATTGCCCAGCTCCACTTTCAAAGTGAGGGACCGTATGGCTAGCTAGCATCTTTATATATATGACGACCATTCATGGTGATGAAAACAAGCAAATACGAAAAGTCATTATTATATGACTCCTCCCCCGTAAATCAAAACATGCATCTCATGCATAAGGTACGGTTTCTCGACAGTCCTCAAAACTATGTCCATAAAACAATGCAGTCCAAATTTAATCAATATAACGCTGAGTTCAGCCGATATAACATAGGGACTTATGAAAGGGGAGCAGCCCACCTTCTCGGTCCCACCGGCTCATTAAATTAATAAAAAAAATCATGTTTAGCATAAAAACATGACATGCATTAATTCAAAACAAAAGTCCACTCACAGACTTAGGCCTTAGCCTGACGAAATCCGGATCGCTTCCCAAGCGAGAACTCTTCATTTCCTGTTCAACGAATGACGAGGTCGCTGGCCGACCTGCAATTTAAAACCCTATCATTGTAGTAACAGTAAGTATGGATCATTCTAGCCGGGGACACTAGAGAAGGATTAATTCTGCATTTAAAATATTAGTGATATTCACAAATACAAATATACAAGTATAAATCTGTCACATGATATACAGGTATACAACACGTAAATATAATCATATATACATATTCGGCAAAAATACAATAATCACAAAATATTAACTAAAATCATTTACAAAATATATACATATGTACCGAATTATTATGGGGGGTTTTAGTGTTTTCTAACATCCTAAGTTCTAAATCTAATATTTACAAGGTTGGTCAATCAATAATTAAGCACATAATCATAACAAGCACTGAATAAACAAGCATGAAAAACCTAAGCAAGATTAAGATGCAATATTTATATTATCATAGACTCTAATTAATTCCAACTATTAGACTTCTCATGTAAACTTAAGACCTACCATCGCATGATTTTAAGCCTATATATGTGTCATCTTGCTCAGTGTCTACAATCGCATGACACTAAGACAAAATACACTGACCGAACAAAAGTCATTGGAGACGTGATCCTAGGTATGGCGTCACTCATCCTAATAGCATGTAAATTACTTACTCTAACAACCCTTGGTAGTGCCTAAAAATTAAGACCTACAATCGCATGACCTTAACCTTAGAACACTACAGCATGTTAAACTCCCCCCTTAGGAACATCTGGTACCTAGACTACCCTCAGGATCGATTACATGATCAGGTAAGTAACAAATCAATTAGATATCTATTACACACATAAAGATAAATAACGTAAACTATGCAAAGTCCTAACATGCATACTATTCGTTGCACAATCAACAAGTTCATGAAATAATCACAAAGAAGAAACATAAACATGTAAATCGTATAAAACCATAAAAATCCAGAAATAATATATATAAATAAAGTATTGTTCACAGAGTAAAAATACAACCGAATTGAGGCTTTCCATACCTAAAACCTACCTAAAGGGTTCGGCCTAAGGTATGGAAGGAATCGACGGCGGTATGATCGGCGGCGGCTTGATCTTTCTCTGTGTTTGGGAGGGTTTTTAGGTAGAGCTTGGCTATACTATGGCTTAAACAACGATTGACACCCAAAACTCAACTATTACATGTGTATTTATAGGGAGAAACCCTATAAAATTCGGCAGCCCCTTGTCCTCATTGGATTGGGCTTCTTGCTTTTCCTTGTTACATTAGACTTTGACTTCTTCAATGGTTGACTTGGATAATATTCCATGGATTTATTTCTGAATTTTGGACTCCCCTACATGTTAAGGGATCAATGTAGGACTCTCTTACACGTTTTGGGCTCCATAGGATAGCCGAATCTCATCCATAGGCTCGGTAGAACAAGTTATCATGTTTTAACCGGGAGAACATGCCTAATTGCTGTTTTCGGCTTCTCCTTGGTGATTTTTTCGATTCTTCTTCTAAACAACTTCCCATATCATCATTAAGCTCTTCATCAATCATTTGGTATGCTTGGAAAGGATTTTGGTGAAGAAACACACTCACGAACTCGGTAGACAACTTCAGCAAAATCTGTCCTGTTTCCAGCAGACTGGCCTCCGGCCATTGATTCCATCATAACTCCTTCCTCAGAATTTGGATTGCTGCGATTCTAAAAGATTTAGAAACTAGACATCCGCAGATTTCCATCCATATATAGCACATCTCCTAGATCCTCCTAGATCGTCCTAGGAAAATTTTTGAAGTTGAGTTATGGTTTCTGTAAATCCTCTGTTTTTGTTCTGAATTCATGCTCTCGGCCTCTTGTCTTTCCATGCTTCTTTTGATGCCTTCCATAAGTCCAATCCTCATGATTTTTGTTTCGTTAAGTCCATATACATGTCACCTAAACATCAAAGAAAATTAATCAAGCAATGACAATGTACAAATTCACAGAATCATAAGAAATAACACGATAACTTCATAAGTCAGCTTTTAACAAATTAGTACACATTTTCTCTACTTTACGCATATTTTAGTCATTGCTCTACAGAAAAACCCTTATAATAAATAACTAACAATACTAAACTAATAATAGATAAACAAAGCATAAATAGGGATAAAAACATATTAAGAACGTTGCATAAAATGCTCCTTTCAAAGAATAATATTAAATCTCAATCGCCAAATGAAAAATGATTTAATATTGGCAATAACAATACCCTGGCCAAAACCCTTAAACTTTGTCAACATAAACCCCGAACTTCATCAATAGCTTAAGAGTCCTTAAAATATTTCTCAAACCTTAATCGGCAATAATCGATGGCCGGAATAATATTTTATTATCCGCTGATAATATTAAACTTAAAAATTTCAAAACATAACCAAAACTCCTCCAAAAATTGCCAAATTTAAACCATAGACTCCTCTCATTTTATACTATTTAATGGGTATGAAAAACTACCCAAAAAGTGGCGGCCGGGGCCGCCGGTAAAAATTCTGGCCAAAATTCTGGCCAGATTTTCTGCCTGATTTCTGGGTTTTTGGGCTATTTATAGTCATTTTTGTTAAATTACTCATATGCCCCTAACTTCAAACCTTTATAACTTCTTCATACGAACTCCGATTTGAGCGTGCTACATGTCCACGAACTCATATCACTGTCCTCTAGAACTTTTATGAGGAAAGTTTTCCCAAATTCTTGACTTTACTAAAAGTCAACTTTACGATCAAATAGTTACTTTAAATGGTTAAAGTAACTGTTTGACCGTAAAGCCAATATAGTGTCAAGTAGCGGTTTACGCTCCGCGTGTGCAGGTGCGTCACAAGGTTGTTTGGTTGGCAGGTCGCGCCGTTACTCGAACCTTGCTACTGTCTTGTTATCTGTGACGTTAATTCATGATAGCGGGATGGTTATAATTGATTCGCAAGTCGCTAAAGTGCTCTGTTTAGCACATATGTCAACAAATCCTCAGTCACGTGAGACCGCTTGACTGATGAGTTTATAAGTAGACCGCTAGAATCAATCACAATTGTCGTGCTTAACTAGAGGGTACCTCAGAGTCCCCC
The DNA here is from genome assembly GCA_951800085.1 of Comarum palustre. Taxonomy (NCBI): domain Eukaryota; kingdom Viridiplantae; phylum Streptophyta; class Magnoliopsida; order Rosales; family Rosaceae; genus Comarum; species Comarum palustre. Next base: position 448,395 of record OX637581.1, read on the forward strand.
CACTCCTCAGTTAAGGCGTCCCTTAAACTTAAGTGTGGCAGGTTAGAGGTTTTACTGGCTGTTACAAGTGACTTCTTCTTTTGTGACGAGCTTTGCATTGGTGGTGCGTTTACGCATTTAGCGGTTGATCATCACTCGTACTGGCAGTTAAACATCGTTATGCATATTTTTGGGCTGTCAAGTTCTCATTCTCTCAGTCAGCGAGGGTCTCCAGAAGAGTGAGGCAAATTCTTGGCATTGATATATCGCTAGTGTGAAGGTAACAGTGAGTCGTTTTAACCTTCTAGGGGCGGTTGTTTCGGTCTTCCGATATTTTCGAGCGGATGATCATCACTAGTTTTCTGCTGGGGAAACTTTTTTGGTCTTACGTATGAAATTTGTGGTGTCTTCTGCCGCAAATGGGCAGGTTGCAAGCTTGTGTGCTGGCGTTTTGATATGTCTTGGTGAATAAGCATCTTAGCGAGCTGTTTGCCATGCATTGGCAGCTAAGCGTCGCTAATCACCCTAATAGGAGGCATCTCGTATGTACAAGGATTTAACAAGTAGTTTGTCATGCCTTAGCGGATAAACATTGCTAGTGTGGCGGATCACCATGTCTTAGCGGATAAACATTGCTAGTCTCTCCAAGAGGCGTCTCGTATTTACGTGGTATTGGCGAGCAGTTCGCCATGTTTTAGAGGATAAACGTTGCTGGCGTGTGTGATGACAATCTTAAGCGCCAGTTGTGTATATAACATTGTTGGTGTTTGAGCCGCTAATATAGAGTAGCGGGAGTGACGGTTTGTGTCGCTAGTGAACCGCTAGGAAAATGGGTTGTTTTTTCTCACTTGCTGTGTCATTAAGTTTCTGGCATGTGTCATACGTGCATTGGTGTAACAGGCGGCTGCAGCTTTAATTACGCGGCTCTGTAGGCATCATTATGATGTTGGCGACCGAGGCGTCGCCTCCGTTGTCGCGTCTCATAATTGTGATGGTTTGTGAAACGAAGTGGGCACGTGGCGGACATCTAGCGATGTTAGGGTTTTGATCCAACGGTTCTACTCCTCACCCCTGTCTCTATATAAGGGTGGGTTTGAAACCCTTCTCCCCCTCACTTCATTTTCACAAAAACGCTGTCGAGATCTTTGAGACTTCAGTGCTCTGTGACTGTACCGCCCAACGTTTTTCGTGTTCGGCAATTGCATCTTCTTCCCCGAATCGATAACTAGTAAGTTTTCATTGCTTTGTTCTTATTTTAGTCATTTTCTGGGATTTCCACATCGTGCTTGATGAACTAGGGCTTGTGTTCATGTTTTTCTAGGCTAAGAGGGTAGTTTCGATCGAAAATGATTCTAAAAAATCTGTGTTTTGTTGTTAGTGGCGGGTCCAACAGTGAGGATGAGAATGGCTCTAAGTCTAGGGAGATAATACCAAGTCCCCTCAATCCGCTAGCTAGCTTTATTTCTACTTTTCATCCTACGCCAGCTGCGGGACTTTTAATGACGTTTTTACCCTCTTTTATCATTAGGCAATGGCGAATCGAGAGTAAAGAATGGAGATCCCAAAGCTGCTCTCTGTTGTGTTGCCCGTATCTAACTCAGTAGATATGGCCACCACAAACATTATCGACCAAGCATGTGATGAGGGGAGTGGGCCTGTTGGCACCTCAGGGCATGCCAAAGCAGCTACTAGCGGTTCCCCCAGTAAAGATTCAGCTGGTGTCCCCTTTACGGACTAGGAGCTGGAAGAAGGTGTCATTGTCGTGGAGCCTACCACTAAATTGTCTGTGAGCGGCATCAGGGACAACCAGTGACTATATCGGATTCTCGACATCATAAAAATGCATGAGCTGTCGGAGTGGGAGCGGGGTTCCAAGCTTCCTAGCGGCGAGGCCCTCCTTTGTGATATTATGTTGTCTTATGGGCTACGACTACTGCTAGATCCATGGCTCCAATACATGCTGGTGGAGTATGGAATTACGCTAGGCCAGATGGGACTTAATATTCTCAAGATCCTCTAATGTCTGCGGATCATCTGGGATTACTGCGTCTACTCAGCTCTAACTGTGACGGAAGTATCTCACTTTTATGACCTCCGTTATAGTAGCCGTCAAGATCGTTGCGGGACAGTTAAAAGGCTAGAAAAAATAAATTTTTATAAGAAGCTGTTATACTTTGTACTCTGTTTTATTGATTATTATTGGTATTGGTTGCTATGTTTTTTCTTTGAGCACACCACCTGTTCTGGAGGTGATTTCCTCCCAACAGAATTGTCATTCATTATTTTCTTTATGAGTAAATAGGCTGTTGATTTATTCTCATCTAATAGACTTCAAACTGATAATATGCGAGTATTTCTGATGATTATCTGAAAATGTTCCAATAATGATGGAATACATAAATTTTCTTATGACCCAACTATTGTGTTTTGAGTTTTGAATTGTCAATATAAAATCCACAGCAAAGATCGGGCATTGTGCTAGTAAAACATATTGAGAGCGAGAGAGAGGGATATGCCTAATTTATGCTAGAGAGCGAGAGAGAGAGATGGATATGCCTAATATATGCGTGTAGATTTGGATACAGATTATTAATACTAAATGAACAGAAACAGTACTTTAAAACAGATTCTTCGTACTACTTAAAACGATAATAATTTAGTACCATGTAAATAATTGGTAGCATTGCATCGATCGTGACATAACATCTGACAGTGGACTTTAATTAGGTCTAGTTTTTATATATTTCTACCAAATGATGCTTAATTAATTAATCACACCAACATATATATAAGCTCAATTTAGAGACAATGCATGAACTAATTAATCTTGTGCACGTATATAACTGATATAAGGACCATATACAGATATACATACATAGTTAGCATCGACCGATATATAAATGCAAGATAGAAGCTAATTCAACTGAAGGTGATTTGTGTATGCCTTTAATAACAGTAATTGTAGCGCGCTAGCTGTACAACATGCATGTGGAATGTCTGCAATTGAATCTCTAGCATCGATCCATCTAGGAGAAAGAAAGGACTAATGTCCATTTAATTAAAACTTGTTATAGAGATTTATTGTCTATTTTAATAAAAACCTTTTTCATATACACATTTCAATTAATTTTAAAAACCTTTTTCATATACACATTTCAATTAATTTTAACAAAATTAATTTTTAACTCATACCTAACCATTATCTCCCATCAGCCTCTCATTCTTGATCCTCTCTCTCTCTTCGATGAAGCATTGACACCGACACAGCCTCGATGACGACCACGATTTCTCCCTCTCACTCTCTAATTATATATATATATATATATATATATATATATATAATTCTTACCCAGGCGCCAAAATAGTTTGCAAACTCCCTATTGTGGTACTCAAGATCACCGGTAACTTCATCACAATAAAGATGGATATTTTTCTAGTATTCAACTTCTCGACAGTTAATCAATACCCACCAGTGGGCAATGGCTAGCTCATATGGTTCCAACCGGTATGAGTTTGGCAACTTTCCATAAACTTCAACATCATAGGAGATGATAGAAAGATTGAAATGTTGTTCATCTACCGGCATATGTTGAGGGACCTCCAACACTCCCAAATACAACTTGGTGTACGTTACGCACTCGTGCGCAAGATATACTTCAGCTATACATCATTCAGGTGTAGATTTATTAGCCACATAGTTTTTGTAGTCTTCAAGTTGTCTATTAAGTTACAAAGTGTTATGATTATTGATGAATAATTTTATATAAAAACTTATTGATCTTCGGATGTTCAATCGTACCTTTCTTTAGGATACATCCAAGTGTAGTGTACTGGACCAGTAAGTAACAATTGTTCGAGATGATGGATCATCAGGTGAGGCATGATGTCAAAAAAATTGGGGAAATATCCTCTCAAATTTGCACATGATAAAAATGATGTCATCTTGCCTCACATTTCGGACCTCTGATGCAAACTGAGGATACTCTCTATCTATGTACTTCCAAGCCTCTCTATCAGCAGGGTGTAAAAGGGTATCGTCGTCAGGCAAATCCCTCTCAGCGTGTCATCTCATAGCTTTGGCCATGTGTGAAGACATGTACAACCGTTCCAGCCTATCACTCAGCGGGAAATACCGAAGTATCTTCACAGCTTTCTTATTCCCTGCAGGAGTCAACTTATACATATTCGTGTGACATACCGGACATGCATCAAGGTCTTCAAGATCATTCCCTTCATCATCTGTACACCAGAAGAGAACGCAATCATATCTGCATGCATGGATTTTGAGGTAGGAAAGACCAAGATCTTTCAGGATATGTCGGACCTTACGATGAGTGGTAGGAAGACGATGATCGGGGGGCAGAAAAGAAGCAGTCAAGTCCAGATAATCATCAACAACCTTCACAGTCAATTTGTTCTACACTTTCACCTTCATTATTCTCATAACACTTTCAAGAACAGTCTTCTTACACCCGTTGTACAAAGGTGTCTGTTAGAAGGCAATCAGCTTGTTGTACTTGTCAATGCCAGCGGTGTTGACATCTCTAAGGAATTGCTGGACTGGCTCAACAGGAGGGAAGCCCTCAACGGCTGCAACAAGGATATCTTGTACTTGAGAAAATACACCGCTTTCATCGTTGATTAACCTTGTTGTTGGATCATTGGATGTACTGACCCTTTCAAGAAATTGCCCATGATCATGTTGACCCGCTGATGATGTTTCACCGTGATAAATCCAAAGTGTGTACTGATCCCAAAACTCATTCTTCTTCAGGTGCTCACATACTATATCAATGTTAAAACGATATAAATCGCTCTGACATTGACATTTCGTGCACGGGCAATAATGAATTGTATTCCTGTTAGTGTTCACATATTCCACAAAACTCCACATTCCCTTGGTATATTTTGGATCCCATTTTGGAAGGGAAATCCAACTCTGTCCATCCTGAAAAGATATATATATATATATATATATATATATATATATATATATATATATATATATATATTAACAAATATTCATGCATGTAAACATTTATATATACATTTTAATTATAATATAATCACCACATATATAAATATACATATTTAATAATAATCACAACATATTTATATATATATATAAATTATAATATATACAATTAATAATATATTTTCATCAAAATTAACAACAAAAATCAACAATAATATATTTTCATCGAAATTAACATGTAAATCAACAATAATATATAACAAAAAAATTGATGTTACACACAAATTCACACATACTTATATATATGCATAATATCAACAATTAACAACAAATCAACAATAATATATTTTCATCGAAATTAACAACAAATCAACAATAATATATAACAAACAAATTGTATACGTACCTATTTAGCTTCACGAACTCATTTTAGATAGATTCTAACAACACCTAACGATTTGAGAGAGATTTGTGTTTTTTTTACCGTTTGTTTTGAATGAATGAGCCGCTGCCCCGATCTGAAAATTTATAGGACTTTAGCCGAAGAAATTAATATGTCGTCGGCTAAAGTCTATTTTTTCGTCGGCTAAAGTCATATTTCGTCAGCTAAAGTCACAGTTTTCGTCGGCTAAAGTCAAAATTTTTGTCGGCTAAAATCAAAATTTTTGTCCGCTTAAGTCAAAATTGTCGTCAGCTAAAGTCAAATTTTTCATCGGCTAAAGATATGAATAGCCGACGATTTTTTCCCTACTTTAGCCGAAGATATTTTTTCTCGTCTACTAAAAAACTTTGGCCGACGACGATGATAAATTTTAGCCGACGAAAAAAAATTCTCGTCGGCTAAAGTAAAGTATAGCCGACGAAAAAAAATATCGTCAACCTGTTTTTTGTTATTTTGTCGGTTAAAGTCTTTTTTCCGGTAGTGTACGTGCTTGCTCCAGTTGTCGAAAAAAGATTGTGATTTATATTATCTTCGTCTTGTTACTTCCTTTCTATAATTTGGATTCAATCCCTTATAATTATATCCACGTAGTGCATGCATGTTGTCGTTAATTAATTAGAATCAATTTCCAACATAATTCGGATGATTGTACATAATACAACTATATAATTTCTGAGTTTGCCAAAAAAACTATATAATTTCTGAAACAAAATTTGTAAGAATCAAGTTATATGTATAGAATATATAGATCATCACCTAGATTTAAACGAATTCGTGCATCAGATGCTTATGGATTTTTACGTAAGTTCGAACTTCTCTGTGACTCATGTAGAGCTAGTACGTAATTATTTGTAGGATATGAAAAAACATGTAGATCGCTAGCAATAGACAACTCCTCAATTTCGCAACGAATATTTTATAGAACAAATGCCTTGCAGATGCTTATGGTTTTTTACGTCGACGAAATGTCATACCCTATCTAAAAGGAAATTATGAAAATTGAACATAGTTAAAGGTAGAGTTTACTACAAACTCACCTACATGTTAATGAATCAAATAGTTTTTTTTGATTTTATCAAGCCTTGTAAGAACAAGTTAAATATTATAAAAAAGAAGTTTCGACAAAACCCACACATCTCATGCAAAGGAACAAACAATAACAAAATCAAAAATGAGGAAGTCTTGATCTCAATATAATGATGTACCCTGTCATAAAAAAAAGAATGGACATATATCCCACCAAGTCATCATATTAGAATATGAAGAACCAAAACTTGTCAAAGAATCAGGTAGCTACTTGATACAACATGATGGTACGTATCTTCCAATTACTTATGTGCAAAGTGGGATGTTCGTATCTTTCACTTAAGCATTGAAGAATATATGTTGCTAGACATTTGTGACTTTTGTTATGGGTGGTGATCATTCTATTTGGTCCATGTCCTGAAAAGCCTACAAATCTAATCCAACTTTCGTGTTAGTTTCATGTAAGGTGAGAGATCGACCATGTCTAGTTTAAAAATGTCTCACATGTTACAAAACCCATATCTAGAAAACATATCTTTACAAGAAAAATAAAAAATAAATCTAACATTGAAAAGTAGACATTTATAATTTATTTATATAAATGCAGAAGTTAGTAGTCATCATGAATGTATTCAGAAAAAAGAAATGATCAAATGGTCAAGGGTCTAGTAGCGACAGTTGTGAGGTCACCTCTCCATAACAACCCTCAGACCACATTTCAGGGTCCTTTGAACTCTCGACGAGCTCAATTTCTTGATCAGCCACTACAACAGGGTGTAGTGGCCCGCTAGAGACCACCACAGAGCACGAGGTAGCTTTGGCCTAATGACGGCTCCCCATGTCGTCACCAGGCTATCCTCAGTCTTCTCCCTCTATTGCTCCCGCAATTTCGGGTGTTTGTATCCTCAGTCTTCTCCTTATATTGCTCCAGCTTCTTCTAGCTCTCCAGCTGGTGATTCAAGTAGTTTGTCGTCTAGGGTACAAATGTTGCTGCCTCACCTCTTCATGCCCCAGAGCGAACCTGCCATACCTAAAGTCGATGAGCAGGGAGTGCCTCTTCCAAGACAACTTAGTTTTATTATACCACAACAAGCATACCTCTATATGTTGTTTGACCCACCTCGTGTTAGTACCAGGGTAACAAAAACATCAGCGTTAGAATCAGGTAAATATTAAATACCTTGGTTAATTAATTTATAACTGTGAGACCTCAATAATTTTTATTTAATTTTCCGACACACTTAGGATTTAATTCCGGTTACTTCCCGGTACGTCGTAAGTGTATCTAACACTTTTACGTTAGAACACACGTCGCCACATGCGTAATAGTATTTATGGAATATTTTTCGGCACTCCACGTATGTTCGTACAATTTTTACGATTTAATTTGACGTTTTATTCTTATTTAAATGATTTTCCGAAAATGAATTTAGTTTTAACATTATTTTAAGTTTCGATTAAATCGTGACCGTTGATTCGATGGTTGAATCGTGACCGTCAAAAACTTTATAAAAACCCCTCCCTCTCCCTTATCTTCTTATCTTCTTTTCCACCTTTCCTTTTCTATCTCTTTCCCTTTCCTTCTCTTTCCTCTTCTACTCCTTCCTTTTCGAAACACTCTCTCTATCTCTCTCCCGAGCAGTTCAGAGACTACCCCAGCTAGACCACCACCGGCGAGCGTCTTGCCTCACTGCCACCACCATCAGGTTCGCCGTGCCTCGGTGACCAAGTCCTGACCTCCATCCACACTAGAGCTGTCGTGATCGTCGCCCAGCAAAGGAGAGAGAAAGCTCGAAGGACTGCCTAGTCGAGTTCGACGTTGAACCGGACGGAGGCGAGCCAAGGAGCTTCTAGGAACCACCAGGAGCTGTCCAGGAGCAAGGAGGAGGAAGGAGAAGGCCAGCGGAGCTCTGCCGGAGGAGATCCGTCAGAAAACCAGAGGTTGACTTCGAGGTATGGAAATCTCGACATTTTCTTGTGTTTGAAGCCTTGTTGGACTACCTAGGATGTTTAGAAGTTGAAATGCAAGTGTAGGAGCTCGGTTTGGCCGGAAAAGCTCGGTTTTTCGGTGAAAAAGTCGATCGGAGAAGACACGGTAAAAACTAGTTTTTACCGCGTCAGTTTTACCTTTTACCGTGGGGTAAAATTACCCCTGACATATTTACTATTTACTTTTACAGATTTACTTTTTACATTTACTGTTTACTTTTACTATTTACTATTTATCAATTGACTGTTGACTTTTACTATTCATTAGTTGACTTTTGACCGTTGACTTTGACATTTGATTGTTGACTTTACTGTTTACCGTTGACTTTTACTGTTTTCAAAGTTAGCTTTTGACTTTTACCGTAGAAGACTTTTACGTTTTTACCTCTACGGTTAAATGATTTAAAGGTTTTTGAATTAAATAGCTGAAGAAAACGACGTAAGTACCGAATAGAAAATAATCTCGTATTCATGCCGGTTCGGAAAATGTTTATCGAGTCGTAAAGTGTAGATAATAAATCCTCGAATTACATTTTCCTAACTATGTCATTATTATCTCACACACTGACACAAGAGCGCATCGTCGCCAGCCTCAGGAGAATCGGGAGTTGGAGCACAGCCATCTACTTTGTCATATCAGGTAGTAGTAGGGGCACGCCCAATGGGTGAGCCGTAACCCTCCCGGGTTAGTTGCTTTTCTTTATTTATATATATAAAGGTATAAGCTGTATTGTTTTACTGTGCGACCACACGCTTCTTTGAGCATTGGTGTGCATGTGTGTGTTTAGATCAAAAAGTAGTACCGTTGTCCTGATTTCCGATGTTTGGCCTGAGAATGACGGGACCTAGTATTTAGACTACGCTTACCACGGTGTCCATGACCATGAACCTCCGGAGGAGCAATGCCCTATTTATTTTATTTTTCCGCTTACGCTCGTCTCGCACAGAGTTAAGCGAATCGTAAGTGCGGTGTGTTGTTATGAGAGATCTATTGGGCATTAGTTGTAAATTGGCGCTCTCGCTACTATTCGTTCTCGGACACATATGCAATGTTCTAAAAAATGCGAGGCGCTAGTCGGGCGGACAACCGTGCTAGTCAGGTGATTAATTGGTTGTATGACAAAGATTAATCGGTTTCAACCAAAATGGTGAAACACTGTCTAGCGCCTAGGCGGAGGATTAATCGGTCTAGGCAGGGATTTTTAGAACATTGCGCATAGGTAGTTGGCTCCGGTTTGCTGTGAAGACAGCATGGATCCAGAAAGTTCTTTCATGTGTGGTTAACATGTTTTTACTCGAGTTTTGTGTGCGTGAGTACTGCATATGTTTTAAATGCCCTAGACGTATACTCATGTGTATATCTACATATATGAACTATATATTTTATCATGGGTTTTAAACCCTGATATGGTTGGGCTTCGGCCCCATTTGGGTTAGCGAGGACGAGTTGCTCACTCTTACATCTTTTCAGGTTTTCAGCACCCATCACTAGAGGAGCTGAACTAGGAGCTCGTGGATCGGCATCGGTCATCGTGTATTTCTGTTTTTAGGGACACCCTTTCTTGTCTGGACTAGGGGTGGACTTTTAGGCACCGAAAAAAACTGAAACCGGTCAAAACCGTACCGACACCGAATAACCGAAACCGAATAGAACTGAGACAATCGGTTTTAGAATTCGTAAAAACTGACTAGTGTGGTTTTAGTTTGTGGTTCGGTGCTTTCTTAAAACCGATTAAACCGAACCGAACCGAACCGAAATATATTCATTTACTTATTAATACTTAATTTTATATTATGTGTCATGTTCTTATTGATTGTAAGTTACAAATTGTAGACTTCCACAAACATGTTTATATTTTAATGTGTTTAAGTCTAACCAAATTCTCTCTCATGTAGTATTCCTTATGTAGAGTTGGTTCACAAACTTTGTATTTTTATGTTTCCATAACTTCAAGCATCCTAATCTTTTTTTTTCATTTACCAAGTGTGAATGTTATTTCAAAAAATAGGTTTCGTAATCGAAACTGTACCAAATTTTGGTAAACCGACGGGTGCGGTTTCTTGTATGTACTTTGCGATTTCAGTTTTGAGAACTATGTAACCAAGAAATGTGGTCCGGTTCTCGGTTCTTGCCTTAAAACCGAACTGATTGGACCGAGTCCACCCCGAGTGTGGACTCCACTTCATATGATCTCTGTATTTGATAATATAATAAGCTGATGCGCACTTTAAAAACTTTTCAGGCTTGTTTGGTTCGAGACATTCCTTTTATATTATATTTGTCTCATTTATTTTCATTCGCTACCTTCCTCTTGTGTAATAATTAAATATTTATCTGCCCATCTATCATTTCATATTTGACAATCATATTATTGATAATTATTTTATCTTAGCCTTGTAGTTTCGGCCTGGAGGGTAGTTAATACGTCAAATGACGTATTGGTTACTCGCTAGTCCGGAATTACAGCTGTTACTACCGTATTTCGGGGCTGGAAATAGTCCCGGGATGCGACAATAACTTACGAATAATTTGTATATTAATTGGGTGCTTCTTGTTTTAATCTTTTTACTTTGTTTTATGTGACAGACACCACCGGTAACAAAAACGTCACTAACAAGGGTCTTGACAAGCATGTAAAGGCTAACGGGAAACTCATAGAGATGAGAGATGATGGAGTGGTGAAGTTGGGGGTAAGACAAGGTCCTACAATTGTTTCATACGAGACAGAGTTCCTTTTCTATGGGGAGAGTGGTCGTCGGTACCACAGTGTGTGAAGGACTTGGTAAACAATGTTATGTCGGTGAGTTAGTTAGATATTCATTATGAATTTCAAGTTTTATTAATTTAGTACTGGGTGGTGGAGACTCGGAGGCAATGGGTGTCGAAGAGATAGATTGATGGAGGCTAGGATGCGGTGATGGTGGTTAGTAGGCGATGATGGGTGGAGGAGGCGGTGGAGGAGGGCCGGATTGGGTGGTGCAGGGCAGGAGGAGATGGTGGTTCCGGTGAGAGTGAAGAGAGTAACAGAGTGGTTTGTCGACGAGCGAGATATGGATTTTATAGTTACGTATAATAGCTTAGTCGACGAAAATGAGTCGTCGGCTAGGTTAAATTCAATTTTCATGAAAAAAAAACAGCCAAAATTTTTGGAATCCTAGTCGACGGAACATAAATAATTCGTCGGCTACGCATAGCCTAGTCGATGGAAATTTCGATTTTCATCGACTAGGAAAACAAAATTCAGAATATTAAAAAAAACAGCGGATAAAAACAGTCAAAATATTTCAACATTTTAGTCGACGGAAAGAATAAAATCTGTCTGTTAAGAAAATCCTAGTCAACGGAAAATCAAAATTTTTCGGCTAAGAGTATCCTAATCGACGAAAAATGCATTTTCTGTCGCCTAGAAAAATAAAATTTCTTCTAAATTATGTGTTAATTCATGACTAGGGTAAAATAGTAAATTGTGTTAACTGAAACTATTGGCACCGAGACTTTACTATTGTTTTCAACCGTAGACACATTTTATCATTTCGGTCATAACTTATTTCACGATTTTCTTGAGTTTGAAGGTTCTACGTAGAGTTTGTTTTTGAAACGGAATATTTACTTAAAACTTAGTAAATAAGTTCTACAACATTAGTAGGCATGTTGTCATTTTGATGATCACACTTGACAAACGAAAATCTGACCGTCTGATATGACCACCATGATAAAATATATTTATCACGAAAAATTCAACTTCATCCGACAATGTTAAGTGATCGATTCGGACAGTCAACCTGACCGTCAAACCTAAAAACGCACAGAAACGGTCATTTAACCGTCCAAATTACGTATTTTGGCTGGATTTTCAACTAAAAATAGTTTCTATTCGATGAGATACAACCAGTGGTATAACAAGTTACTGAAAATATTTTGAATCTTAGTCGACGGAAAATATTGAATCCGTCGGTTAAGATTACCCTAATTGACAGAAGCTGCACTTTCTGTCGACTAAGAAAAATAAAATTTCTTCCAAATTCTAGTTCAGGGTTTAGGGCTTAGGGTATTAGGGTTTAGTCGACGGAAAATATTGAATCGTTGACTAAGAGTAGCTCAGTCGACGGAAAATGTACTTTCCGTCGACTAAGACAAATAAAATTTCTTCCAACTTTTTTATTAATTCATGACATCTTCTGCAATTAGAAAAATAATAATAATAATAATAATAATAATAATAATAATAAACACGTAAATAACTGATAAAAGTTAATTAATGATCAATGCAAATTCATGATGATCGATAAATAACCAAATCGAAGATTGTAACGGAATATAGTACATCTGATCCCTGACCCAAATTAAGATTTAATCATACCCATCTTCATAATCTTTGTCTTCGGGATCATCATCCTCCTCAAATTCCTCTATCTTCTCTTCTTCTTCGTCTTCGTATTCGTCTTCGTCTTCGGGCACTTCTACTTTAATGTAACCTGTCAAAAGTATAGATTCCATATTCGCATAACTGCAGGAGCTTGTCGATTAATGTCCTCAGATACACATCCAAGCACTTTCCTAGAGAATACTTGCCTAGAACTAACAGAGTAAGAAAATTATACTATGTTCTCATACACATGTGAGGAGGTAAGTTGTAAGAAAATACAATCACTGGTCATATACGGTAAGACAAATTCTTTTCTCCTATAGGATTGAATTCGTCTGTTGCTAGTCTAAGTCTGACATTTCAACAATCCAAGGCAAATTCAGGAAAGAATTGTCAAAGTGCTTCCAAGCCTCCACGTCTGCGAGGTGTGTAAGATTATCCGGATCTACCCTATCCGGCCCTTGGTACCTTTCGTGATCTCATCTCATATCCTTGGATGTATGTGAAGACATATAGAGACGCTGTAGACGAGGACCCAATGGAAAATAGCGAAGAACCTTCCTTAGAATTGAGCTTGTTTGTCCAGAACTAGAGTGTGCTTCATACCTTAGCTCAAAGCATTGTGGGCAGTTAATTGCGTCCTTATAATCTTTGTAGTAAATGATGCAGTTATTGACACAAGCATCTATCTTGATGTACTCAAGATCGATGTCACGCAAGAACCTTTTGACCTTGTCAAAAATTTCTGGACAATTATTATCAGCAGGAAGCAATTCCTTCAAAAGTGCAAGGTCATCGTTAAAACAAGCAATAGTCTTGTTCCTCTTGTTTTTGATACTCATCTGCTTCATGGCAGTTTCCAACACAGTATGCTCACTTTCGGGATACAACAGTGTATGTGCTTGCCGACGAAGCCTGTTATAATTCTCATAGTAGTCATTACTGCCGACCTGAGAGACATCCGGCAAGGTTGTATTGCCGTAGTCGTGTGGCACACTTTCATCATATGTTGAGGCATATGGAAAAGCATCATTTAAGAAATTTATCACAACAGGGTCCCCGTAATTGGCGCTAGAAGACTCGTCATGTTTACGTTGTCCTTGAATATCTGTAAGTGTGGGCATCTGTTCAGGAACTTCGTCGTGCCATGTCGAAGTCGTATAACTGGGACAAATACCGTATTGTGACAGGTGAAGATACATGTCTTCAAAAGCTACATGAATAGCGGATCTGTTGCGACATTTTGTGCAGGGGCAAATGTGCAAAACTTGTCCAAGAAGAGTGTCGACGGATGAACTCAATAAACTCAAAAATTCCTCTCATGTATGGCACAGACCCTCTATCTAATTGCATCCAGCTCCTGTCCATGTTGTAACCTGTAATAAAAGAGGTTACAGCTTATTAATTATTAGAAACACAAATTTATATAATCGATCATAAACTATAAAATTATTACGAAGAAAACGTCATCATCAAAATAAATGAAATTTACTGCAAATAATGATTTAAACAGACAATTATTTTCAACAACATAATATATATATATATATATATACATAATTAATAATTCACACACACATATATATACATACATAATTAATTATTCACATATATATACATCCATATATAAAATATATATATATATTAACAAATACCCGAAAATACACAAATTAACAAATCTAGAATGATATACCTAAAATTAACAAATATATATATATACACATCAGATATATGCATGGATATATCATCAACAAAACATCATCAAAAAATAAATGAAATTTAATACAAATAATGATTCAACTTAGCTCAATATTTAAACAACATATATATACATAATTAATAATTAACATATATATACCCAAAAATATACAAATTAACAAATCTAGAATGATATACCCGAAATTAACAAATATATATAAACATCATATATATATATATAAGCATGGATTAAACAAATCTAGACAAAAATATACCCGAAAATAAACGAATTCCGTCAAAAATTAATAAATAAAAAACGGTTAAATAATACGTACCAATGATCAAAATGGATAGAGAACTTCAATTCATGAATCAAAATTTTTTGATGGAGAATGGATGAATCGACATGAAAGAAATGGATGGAGAGATGGATCGGAGAGATGGAGGAAACGAGGAAAGATAGTGTAGATAGAACTTCAATTCATACGTTCTGTATTTATCAGATTTGATTTCACTTAGCCGACGGAATATTCCGTCGGTTAAGGAAAAAATTCGTCGACTAAAAAATATTCGTTCTGCACCGTGCCAGAGAATTATTGAACTTTATTTTCTTAGCCGACGGAATATTTTGTCGGCTAAGAATACATTTTCGTCGACTAAGAGCATACTAGTCGACGGATAATATTTCGTCAACTAAGTGCATACTAGTCGACGGATAAATATTTGTCGGATAAATTCAGTTGACATATTTCGTCGACTAAGTGTATCTTAGTCGACGGATCAAATTTCGTCGACTATGATACACTTAGTCGACGAAATATGTCAACTGAATTTATTTGTCGGGTAGGAGTTTCATAGTCAACGGAAATGGTCGACGAAAAAAATCTGTCGGCTATGATAATCTTAGTCGTCGAAAAATTTATCCTTTCCAACGGAAATAGTTCCTTCAGTTAGGGTAATTCTAACCGACAGAATAATCCTGGTTCCGTCGCTTAAAAGCCTAAATCCACTAGTGATTATGAGAATAATTGTAAGGGTTTGAGTCATTTCATTTTCATCTCGTTAATGTATGTGAAAACCACATTACTATATCATCGTGGACAACAGAGATGACCGAGATCATTCATCATTTGAAACTTGAAGGGTCATTTGAATTGTTTGCCAATGTGAAGCACCTCGCTACAGTACGTAATGAATTTGGTAATTAACCAATAAAACTGGTTGTCTAATTAATTTACGGGGTCGTATATAGTTGGCTTAAATTAATCGGGTTTGAATAATATGATGATTATGATCATTATATTGTGTCGCATGCATTATATATGATGACTTCGATTTTACTGTTCCAATTATAGTAACAACCGTATCATTAAATTGGTCAATATATATATATATATATATATATATATATATATATATATATATATATATATTCAGGAAACACCGTGTTATTGTATTCGATTATACGTACAATTTTGAAAATTTAACATATGATACGGTTGTTACTATAATTGGAACAGTAAAATCGAAGTCATCTTTATCCAATTAATTTATTTATCCTCTGATCCGTTTAAATTGGTCAATCCACGATTAGCTTGTTCATTTTAAATTGTAAATTCCTTGTGACCACGGTATGTTGCTTTCCAAATGTCCAAGACCGCCGAACTTGAGTTTTCGAGAGCTATTAATTATCGAAAATAATTGTGAACGTCGAAAAATATCATAAACTATCAATCATATTTAGATGGCTCTAAGATGATTAATTATGTCGGGTACTGTTTTGCTCAAGTGATATTAGTCTTTTTAAGTAAATGGGTGTCGTGAGTTTAACTTATTATACTGTAGTATATAAAAAAAATTTAAAAAAAAAGATGATTAACTATTTATATCAGATTTCATCTAATTTTACATTAGCTAAAAGGAGAAAGCTAGTAGTTTGGATGTATATATATGATCCAGTTTGAGGTCTTGAAAACCTTAGACTTTGTAAATTGTGGTTGCCCAAGTGTTAATTTGATGTAAACGTACATAAGATTAATCCGGTTTTTGTGGTCAACTATCAACTTGTGAACCATAGAGGGTGATATGTAGAATCCAAGTTTATTACATTAAACAAAAGTCAGTAATGTGAAGCAATAATTATATAGTTTCATGTAACGGTCAAGTAATAATGTGAAAACAAGATGTCTTCTCTTTTTCTTTTTGGATTAATTATTAGAGAAGCAAAAGTAAACCAAATCAAAAACACTAGTTTTGTTAACAAATGTAATCAAGTCAAGTCAATTGATCTATTGCTTTCTTTCACTAACAGCAACAACAATTATAAAACCAACCAATTAAACACACCCCTAGCCTCTTCTAATTATTATTTTTTCCACTAATTAGTTTCAGCGACCTCTGGTCAAATTTGTTTTGTTCATCCGACGGTTAAGATGATCTCTTTCTTTGGGGTTAGGGTTCACACAGCTGGGTTCTTTCACCAACAACTTACAACGTAACCTAGCTTGGCTTAGCTTACCTCATTTCTGCTGCTTCTATCCATCTCTTCTTAATTATCTGCTTGTCACGGCCCCCTCTTCAATCAATTCTTGTTTGCTCCAAATTAACATTTTGTTTTCTCGGACGTCTGATCGATGAAGAGGCTTCTACATATCTTTGTTTATATCACCACAAGTCTACCTCTTTACATGAATTTAGCAAGCTTCATTTAATAAAAACTTTTTTTAATAATTCAAATACTATATACATATATGTCCGTGGATATGACCCATATGGCCTCAAAATTATCAGTTAAACACATCAACCAATATATATAGTGTACTTTAGTTCACGCTATACGTATATGTATCAATATATGGCTCCAAAATAAGAAAATGACAATTGCTTGGTGGTTATTGATCGTCAATCTGCATTAAGTTGTGAGTATTCTTAAGGTGAGCAATGTCAGCCCAAATGTCATTGATCACCAGAAAATGAAAGCTAGCTAGTAAACTAGATTAGTGGTGGAGCCAAGATTTGAACATGAGTGAAGCATTGAATAAAATTATATGTTTTAATTTGTCATTAATTGATTTAAATAATTTAAATTATAATAATTCAAAAATAAAACAAGAGAAGTGTTAGTGTTCAAAACATTTTTTGTATAAAGAACAAAAAAAATCATACCAAAAACACACAAAAATCAAAAAGTTCCTTGAAATAAATATAAGGAAAGAAATCAGTAGTAATTATAAAAAAATCAATATTAGAAAAAGAAAAAAGACAGTAAGACGCACGAAAAATTCCTCAAAAGAAATATATAAAAGAAAAGGATCAAAATTAAATGAAATAAATCAGATTAAAAATTTCCTTGAAAAAAATAAAAGGAAATTAAGAATCAAAATTGAATGATAAAATTCAGTATTAGACAAAGCAAAAAAAAGGCCAGGAGAGCTTATTGAGTTTCAAACTCAAACCATATTGCTTAGAAACTAATCAAATAACCACCACACCAAGTCTCACACGGTGTACTATAATTGATGTTTTAGCATATATCAGTGGGACACATGTCAACTGAAAATTGTGTTTAGGACAGAGTGGCGCACCGGATCCACTGTATCCCTATGTCACTTCGCCTTGGAACTAGATCAAGTCTCGTACGTATCGTCGACCCTAACTAGCTATTTTTCGATCTCTTTCTTGAGTTTCTTCCGTTACATACGCTGGCTAGGTACGTAACACTCATCTTAAGCTACTAGCTGGGGACATGGTGATCGACAACGAAGGTCTTAGATCGATCGTCTTTGGACGTTTATGACTTTATATGTACAAGGTCGTCGTCCATCAGAGTTACCTGCTTGTCTCTTGCAGGGCGGCCTTTGGATTGTGCCATGTGAGCGCTCGCACATGGCTTCCAAAGGTGTTCATAGCACATTTGGCTAGGATGTTCAATTTGTATTGCATGTACCCTAGTTCGAGGCCCATAGCCTCTTTTTTCTACCTTTTCCTCCTTTTTTAGTTACCTTTTATGTTTTTTTTACCTTTTCCTCCACCTTCATCCTTTTATTTTTGCGTCTATATCCCCTTTTTTGTTTTTTTTCCTATGCTTTGATCCTCCTGTTTTGTTTTTTACGCTGTGTTTGGATAATAGTTTTCAAAAATTCTAAGACATTTTGGAATGATGTAATATAGATTTTCATTAATTGAAATTCCGTTAATTCTAAATTCTATTGTTTGGTTATATCCATTCAGAATGTCAGATGTATAATTAATGAATTAAGAAAGTTTTAGATAAAATAAAATATTCAAAAATAATATTTTAATTATTTTGGAAACTAATAAAGAGATAAGAGCATACTTCCATAAGAATTTCAAAATGACACCTATTTTGATGAAAATTCAACTGAGAAATTTAAACAACAAATTCCTTCATTTTCTTTTCCACATAAAATTTAAATTTCTCATTTTATAATGCCAAACAAGAGAATTGATTTGTAGGAATTATGAAATCCTTACTTTCAATTAAATTCCATGATTTTTTCCCTCATCCAAACACACTCTTATTTTCTGTGTTTTTCATCTTGTGATTTGTAAGGGATTGTTTTCTAGTTTTCTATTTTGTTTCTACGTTTTCACCCTTTTTCCCTCCTTTTTCTGCGTTTTTCTTCTCAAAAACTATAGGAATATAATTATGGGTTTTAATATTGGTTTTTTATATGTTCAAGATTAAAGTTGTGTCATTCTAAAAAAAATATATCAAAATTGTGTAAATATGGACAATGTTTTTTTTAAAAAGCGCGACATTGAAAATTTCGCACAAGGCCACAAATATCACAAGACCGCCCTGCAGGTTTCTTGTACATCCAAACTAAGGCGGCCACAGTCATCTTCAATGATTGATGATGATCGATCGGATCAGGCATGTAAGTATAACTAGCTACCTAGCTACTTGTGTATAGTATTAGTAAATCAACCATGCAACATGGTGTTGCTTACACATGTTGTATCTAGTATCTTGTGGGATTTATAGCTAGCTAGGTAGAATGTTACGAGGGAGGGAGCGAGGTTGAAATTGGAGCTCTGCTTCATCATCAGCTACATCAAGAGCTAAACCCTAATTTCTAAAGGACATCATCATATGCGCGCCTTTTTATTCATTCGATTACAACCGGGAATATTTACGGCAGTTAATACAGAGCCACTATCGGAAACTCGATGGCTGAGATTTCATGAGCAGCCAGCCATATTAATTATATGCATGCCACTTTGAATTGTTCTTCTTCTTCCGGCTGGCACACAAAAGTGCATGCATATATCAAAGGAATCGATCTCTTGTATTAATCATGGCTGTTGTTTTCGTCAGTTTAGCAAGAGAAAATGCATGTACCTATCAGTGTCCCTTCCAACGAGCCAAAGACCAGCAAACACCAAAACCGGCCAGTTTCTGGTTTTATGTTTTGAAGACGCGCGCGCGCATTTAGTTTTGGATTTGACTCCTCCAAGAGTCGCTTGGTCCATAAGCAACGCACCCTATACCATATATTATCTCTTCCTAGCTTCTCACAAATTAATCACTTAATAATTGATTAAACATTGGAAATCGAAGAACAAAAACATCTTATTGTTTCTTTCGCAGCAAACAAAAATCCCACTTCCTGGGTTTAGCTCTCGTGCTGACGAGCCCTGGATGCCATCACACAACAATGGCATAAAGGTAGTAAAGTCAGAAAAGAGGGGCAGTCATGGGGAAAACTAGTACATATATCGCACTACCCGCATCTCACACTGCATAATTACTATTTTGCTGCTGCTGCTGCTGCTGATCCCAAGCTTTTCTTTTCTAAAGGAGAGACTGTTGGCTGATTCAGACCCAGAAATAGCAAAGTTAAGAGAGGTACTTGAATTATTGCAGCCCAGTCTTGTTTGCTCAAATGTGTACTGATACTTCCCTTTTTTGCTATATATTCTTGTCCAATTCATGTTGGTTCTCAAAGTGGAATCCCTTGTCTTGAAGCTTGTTTTGAATATTGCATAGATATATAATCTCCATAAAGATTCTGACTTCTCCTCAACTGTGTGCTCCACCAGACCTGCACTGCAACTCTGCTCATCATTTGGCATCTATTCTCCAACACAGTTGAACTCTGGTATGCAATGTCAAATTTTCAAGTTTGAAGCCTTTTCATTTGGATTACTCTTGTTCATCTCTTACTTAATTTTGTTATGCAGATTTGGTGTCAATTTTGCTCAAGGAACAACTAGATCTTATCTGGGTCTTTCTCCGAATCAAGTTTGGAGATCTAGTTCTCATTTCTCAAGCACATGAAGCTGAAACCGACCGCTCAATTATTATTATACTGTCTTTGAGTTTTTCAGATATTAAGCATACTTGGCCCCAAAGAAACAAAACAAGAAACTGTGCGTTCTGTTCAGAATCTTCAAAGTACTATGAGTAGCCTTTTGTACAGCCCACAATGGAAGTCTTCAGAGGCAGAGTTGAGGAAGAGCCACACTGAATTCTTGGATTCATCAAATGGTTTCCAGCATCAACATCAGCAGCAGAGCTCTGGCCTAATGCGGTATCGGTCTGCTCCGAGCCCAGTCTTACTGGACAACAGTGGTGGTGCTGGATGTGAGGATTTTCGATATCCTCGACCTTCCAGCCCCGAAGTGGAAACCGTCTTGGCAAGGTTCATTTCCTCATGTAATGCACCTGACAGTGAAAATGGTTCTGATCATCTGTTCCAAGAGAGGCCTGTGAAGCAAGAAGCAGGGGACTCTGTTTCGAAACAGAATCGTTACTCAAATTCTCCTCAGATTATGTACCAGACTCAACAAGTCCATCCTTTGGAGAATGCCTCCTCCTTTGGTGCTTTCAAATCTTCTGGCTTGGAGAACTCGATGCAATCGAAAATGGGTGTTGGAAATCAATCCAATCTTGTTAGGCAAAGTAGCTCTCCAGCTGGATTCTTCCCCAACTTAAACGTTGACAATGGTATGAACTTTTTTGTTGCTCTTGCTCACATGAACTTCAACTTTTACAGCATTTAAGAAGTTGAGAAACTTGTGATCTATGTCGCTTTGTGTAAACTTTGCTGCAAATTCATTTAGGCTTTGACTAAATCTAGCAGTGTTTCCTCAAAAACTTCTTTAAACCCAGCTTTCCTTAGCTGGAAAGTGGATTCGATCTCTATCACATGAGTTCTGTGTTTGTTTGTTTATTTTCATCTTGTATTCCATTTTTGATGCTTTTCTTTATCTATTGCTTATATCGCTTCCAATGTTTCCCACTCTCAATTTCCCTTTTCGTTTTCTTCTAATTGCTCATCTAGTCACCAAAAGATAATGCTGAGTAAGTGTGAGGAAAATAGTAGGGTTAGGATGGGGCATTACAAGGTCCAATTTGGAGGGTTATTGTCACTGAAATATATCTTGGAACTT
Organism: Comarum palustre; assembly: GCA_951800085.1. Lineage (NCBI taxonomy): Eukaryota > Viridiplantae > Streptophyta > Magnoliopsida > Rosales > Rosaceae > Comarum > Comarum palustre. The sequence continues at coordinate 470,290 of OX637581.1, forward strand.
TGTTCTGTTTTTTTTTTTGCGAAATAACATTCCTATACATGATCAACAGGCTTCAATCTGATGAAAGATGCTTCAAGTTTTGGAGTAAGCAATGGTACAACTGGGAAAGCTAGTCCATCAACTTCTAGGTTGAGTACCCAATTTAGTTTCTCCTCTGCTTCACCTTCATACTCAACAGAGTCCAGACGTTTGCCTCGAATTGCTGAAAATGGGAAAAGGAACATAGGAGAGGGTAGTGGACCAGATCAAAGCTTAGGGAATGCAACTAATGGTGGCAGTTCACATTACATACCTGACTATTTAAATAATACTTGGGACAATGCTGAATTTCATGATCTCAAAAGAGGCAGATATAATGATGGGAACAAGTTTTCGACGAGTGCAATGGACACTCAGGTAGCTTTTGAACCCTTTTTTTTCTTCACATCATGTGATCTTGTAATAGTCTTCCTTCGTAATCTGCTTGCTTGTCCTGTTGTTCACTTTAGTTATTTCTTTCCTTTTGACAGACGTTGCATTTTGGACACCGCAATCATGGTCTTACTCATCATTCGAGCTTGCCTAAACATTTTGAGATGCCTGACATGGAGAAACTTTTACATTTTCAAGATTCTGTTCCATGTAAAATTCGAGCCAAAAGAGGCTTTGCAACTCACCCAAGAAGCATTGCAGAGAGGGTATGTTTCTTTGATCACATTACTTCCATCAGCATTGTATTACTGGCCGGGACTGTTTGTATCGATTCTTGACCACCAAGATTTTATTGCAGATGAGAAGAACGCGGATCAGTGAAAGAATGAGGAAACTGCAAGATCTTTTCCCAAACATGGACAAGGTAGTAAAGAATTTTCGACATTAATCACAACTGTAGTGTTCTTGAATTTAGCTTTACAAATTGAATGTTGAATCCCTGGCAGCAAACGAACACGGCAGAAATGTTGGAGCTGGCAGTTGAGTACATTAAAGATCTGCAGAAAGAGGTTAAGGTATAAATGAATTTGAACACAATCCACATGAAAGCCAACCACCTATATATATTTCCTCTAAAAATGTCTTTAATTTTTGGTGCAGACGCTCAAGGATACCAAGGCCAAGTGCAGTTGTTCAAGTAAACAGAAACACAATTAATTCAAATCCTTCTCTCCTGATTTCTTCATGTAAAGCTAGCAATAGGAAAATGGCAGGGGAAGAGAAGCAAGTTGGTTTTGTTATGTAAATTCCCTTCCTATTTGAATGACAAGATAATAGGAGAACGGTAGCAAATGTTAGTGTGGTTGCGGAAATTTCAATTATTTTTGGGTTTAGCTTGATTGCATCGAAATACTTGCACATTCATTTGCATGGAGCTTAGCAATTTGGACTTCTTTTTTTCTTCATGAAATTGCTCAGAGTACTTAGACGCCTCAACAGATTAAGCTCAAGTAAGATATGATGCTGTCGAATCTCTGAGCCATTTCAAATGTAAATCACTAGCGCCCTGATCTGCAGATTAATATCGAACCGTAAACGCCAGAGCAAGTGCCGTTTGAAGAAGGGATTTCATGTTTACGACACAAAATTGGGTATGGATGGCTTTACATTTTGCATCTTCTACAACGAATCTATTATGAGGTTATCCATAACCTCCAACATAAGTCCAGGCGAAATCATAGAGGGCCAATACAAATTCCCAATTTCACTACTGTAGTCTGTACTAATGTGTGTAGGGGTGGACATATTCGGATCGGATCGGTTTTTGGTCCAAACCGTATCCAATTCGAATTATTCGGATTTATAAAACTTCTATCCGGAACCAAATTTTAAAATCAGATCAACCGGAAACCGGATCGGGTTGGATCGGTTTCGGATTTAACCCGAATTTAAAACAATAAGATGAGACATTTTTGATTTGGGACAATTAATTCAAAGGAGAATTGTCTCTACCCTTTCATTGATAGGAGCCCCTTATATATAAGGTCTTTCATAATCATACATGGAAAACAAGTAGATATCCTATCACTACTAGGGAACATGAATCTCATTCTACCATGGAATATGAATCCCATTCTAACTAGCATAGACCAAGACACACATATGTCAAATGTCTTTCAACACTCCCCCTTGTGCCGCCCGTCTTGATGCTAGATGGTGCTTCCAGTGTTGCCTCATTAAAACCTTGTCAAGTAAACAAAAACCCTGTGGGAAAAACTGAACCTTGGTCGAAGGAAAAAGAGTACAATGCACCATGCTACTTCCACGAGAAACGTCATCATGTGAGGCTCCCCCTGATGTATAACTCAGTCGGATAGGCTTGACAGCTTGCGCAATCTAATGCTCTTCACATGCTTCTCGAAAGTAGACTTAGGCAGAGACTTCGTGAACAGGTCCGCAACGTTAGCCTCTGAACTCACTTGATTTACTTGAATGTTGAGGAGCGCTTGTTGTTGTTGGTTGTAGAAAAACTTCAGAGAGATGTGCTTTGTGTTGTCACCTTTGATGTAACCTAGCTTCATCTGCTCAATGCAGGCTGCATTGTCCTCATAAATGCATGTGGGTTTCTCGGTGGTATGGCTCAATCCGCAGGTTCCTCTGACATGTCCGATGACAGACCTTAATCATACACATTCACGCACGGCCTCATGAAGGGCTATGATCTCTGCATGATTTGAAGACGTCGCCACTAGAGTTTGTTTGGTAGATCTCCATGATATCGCCGTATTCCCAATGGTGAACACATAACCAGTTTGTGACCTTCCTTTGTGCGGATCTGACAAGCATCCTGCATCCGCGAAACCAACCAACACATTGTTTGGTGTCTCGGCGTAGGAAGTCTTGGCGGAGCCGTGAGCATAGGAGAAGGGATGCTTGGCTGCAGCGCCTACGGCGGTGGCGGATACACCTCGGTCCCGGGGCCGAGAGGTGCCGAGACTCTCAGGGATGGCAGGCACTGCTGCGGCCTGTCTTGAGTCACAATAGGGAAAGAACAAACCCATGTCAATTGTCCCTCCAAGGTACCGGAAGATGGTCTTGATACATGTCCAATGACGTTACGTTGGTGCAGAACTATATCTTGCTAACAAGTTCACAGAGAAAGCAATGTCTGGTAGAGTGCACTGAGCCAAGTATAATAACGCACCTATTGCACTGAGGTAAGGGACCTCTGCTCCAAGTACTTCCTCCTCATCCTCCTTAGGACGGAATGGATCCTTGTGAACATCCAAACTTCGACCGACCATGGGGGTACTCACCGGATGCAACTTATCCATATCAAAACGCCTCAGCATCTTTTGGACATATGCAGATTGGTGAATCAATATCCCGCTGGCTCGATGCTCTAGCTCAAGGCCTAGGCAGAACCGCGTCTTCCCCAAGTCTTTCATCTCAAACTCAGATCTCAAGTGAGCCGCGGTTTCTCTTATCTCATCAAGAGTACCGATCAAGTTCATGTCATCAACATAAACGGCTACAACTGCAAATCCGGAACTCGTTCTCTTTATGAACACGCAAGGGCATAAGTCATCGTTCTTGTAACCCTTCCTAATCAAGTAGTCACTTAGACGGGTATACCACATCCGTCCGGATTGCTTCAATCCATAAAGTGAGCGTTGCAGCCTTATAGCATACGCACTCCGTGGTCTAGAGTCACTTGACTTAGGCACTGAAAAATCATCAGGTAATTTTATGTATATCTTTGAATCTATGTCCCCATATAGATACGCAGTAACCACATCCATGAGCTGCATGTCAAGTTTTTCGGACACTACCAAACTGACTAAGTAGCGGAAAGTTATGATGTCCATTACGGGAGAATATGTCTCCTCGTAGTCTATTCCAGGGCTTTGTGAGAAACCTTATGCCACAAGGCGAGCCTTATACCGAAGGACCTTGTTCTTCTCATTACGCTTTCTAACAAAGACCCATTTATGTCCCACAAGCTTTTCACTTGGCGGGGTAAGCACAACCGGCCCAAATACCTGTCTCTTTGTTAGGGAATTCAATTCCGCCTGGATAGCTTCTTTCCATTTAGGCCAATCTGCTCTACGTTCACATTCACTGACGGAGCGTGGTTCGATGTCATCGTGGTCATTGATCTCTTGAGCCACGGCATATGCAAACACATCATCGGCATGCATGAATGATCGATCCAGCAACTCAAAAGTGTTCCCATAACACATTGAGATTTCCATGTTCTCCGACATCGACGCGTATCCCGGAGCGTCCCCCAGCAATACCGACATCGATTCAAGGACATAAGTATAGTCAGAGACATTCTCATGAGAAGGATTCTCAGTGTCGATGTGTAAAGGATCGGACTATGCCATTGGTGTCCTCTTTTTCCTAGGACGCACATCAATCGAACCAAGTGGCCTCCCCCTCTTCCTTTGAGGAGCCACGGCCTCCACCCCTCCACTAGGGTCGGCGATGCCGATACCGACGGCAGCCAAGCTCGGACCCGAGGTGGTCTTGCCCTTTTTCAGGACTTCAAGCCTTGCAGGCACATTGGCAGCCGGCATATCTGATCTCCTCACTTTTGCAATCTCCACGAATGAGTCGGGCATCGAATCCACCACATTCTGGAGCTCAACAAGTCTCTTCACTTCCGTTTTCACGTGTGAAGTCCGTGGATCATAATGAGACAAGGTCGGAACGCACCAGGACAATTCCTGTCGTTCTTCCTGAGCATGAGTGCTCCCATCTCCCCCTAACGACGGGAAGACGGTCTCATCAAACTTGCAATCTGCAAAACGTGCTTAAAAGAGATCACCTGTCAAAGGCTCAAGGTATCAGACTATGGATGGTGACTCATAGCCAACATAGATACCCAAACGTCATTGCGGACCCATTTTCTTACGTAATGGTGGCGTAATAGGCACATACACTCCACAACCAAAGATGCGTAGATGTGAGATATCAGACTCATATCCAGTGATCAACTGGTACACACTAAACACTTGGCTGGAGGCGGGTCTGAAACGAACAAGTACTGCTGCATGCAATATTGCATAACCCTATGACGCAATAGGGAGATTGGTACGCATGACCAACGCTCTAGCAATCAACTGAAGCCTCTTAATCATAGCTTCAGCGAGACCATTTTGCGTGTGCGCATGGGAAACGGGATGCTCAACTTCAATCCCGATCGACATGCAATACTCATCAAAAGTCTTAGATGAGAACTCTCCGGCATTGTCCATCCGTATTGATTTAATAGGATGATCCGGGTGGTTAGCCCGAAGCTTTATAATCTGTGCCAAGAGTTTTGGGAATGCAGCATTACGTGTGGACAACAACGCTACATGTGACCACCGCGTCGAGGCATCTACCAGAACCATGAAGTATCACGGTCCACATTCTGGATGGATGGGTCCACAAATATCTCCTTGGATACGATGTAGGAATGGAATGTTCTCTGTGTTTGCTTTAGCGTAAAAAGGTCTCGTAACAAACTTAGCCAAAGTGCATGCTTTGCATAATGATCGGTGAGCGTCGAAAAAAGCCAACGACGTCTCAGGAGAGGACATAGTCACCTCACCCGGGTTGAGCCGAGGAGTGCCTATGGGACCACTCACTGGGGGCCCTAGTGCCAGCCGGGTGGTGCCTAAGGTGTCGCACACCGGAGGCCTCTGTGCCGTTCGGGAGGTGCCCAGGGTACCGCGCACCGGGGGCCTAGGGGCCAGCCCGGGGTTACCTCTGGTGGACACGGTACCTTCACCCTCAATGGTGAGTCCGTGCTCCAGTACCTTCCTCTTGGTCCGGAAGAAAGGATGTCCATGAGAATTTCTCAGAATCTTAATCATCATCTCTCTTCCCGGGTGTCCCAAGCGATCATGCCAAAGCATATATGAGTCGGAGTCCCAAAAATCGTGTTTGGCAACTGCATTGGATTCAACAATCCAGATCTGAGTTACATACAGACCACTAGAACAACTCATGAGCTTCTCCAAGATGCGTTTCCGTCCACAATCATGAGAAGTAATACACAAAAACTCTTGTCCATCCTCACAATGCGTCTCCAAATGGAAACCATTAGCCCGGATGTCCTTAAAACTCAACAACGTCCGACTCCCCTTCGGTGCATAAAGAGCATCTGGAACGTTAATCAAGGTTCCATTGGGCAACATAAACTTAGCCCTTCCACGCCCGTGAATCACAGGGGATGAACCGATCATCGTAGTCACAGATGTCCGACACGGCACAATGTTCACAAACAATTGTCTGTCCCTTAGGATGGTGTGGGTAGTCCCACTATCTGCAAGACACTCTAGCTCCATACCTACACAAAAAGGTAGAGACATTAGCAAATAGCTACGGAAGAACTATTGCATAAAAGGATGCAAACCAAAGTGCAATCCCGAGCACAATTCACATTCCCGGGCAGCATGACCTTGCTGCACTAGAACAGCCATAACTTTCACGTCCGAATGGATATGAATGAACCGCGAAAACTGTTGGAAACTAGACTCAGAGAGCTTTCCAGGGATGTAAAGTTTGCGTTCTAGTTCATCCGGAGCCGTTCACAAAGCTCTGATGAAGTTGCTGTACAGAACGGGACTGAATTGTTGTTTCTGCAGAAACCGACATGAGAAGCTACAAACTTCAATATGGCACCATGGTACCACTCCAAGGCCTATGGCAACGTACAGATGCAGCTGTGAGTGGGTGTCACAAGTCTCAACGTCTACAAAAGACGGTACAGAAGAACAGCACAAGTTGCATCCAAAACCGAGAGCTTTTGGCAACATCAACCAATATGACCAGGCATGTTTGCAGAGAGTCGGTAGTGCATGACACGTTTAAGACCACTTTCTCTGTATACCAAAAAATTCTAAGTCATCATATTGTCGAGAGGTTATCTTAGGCAAAACGGTGATGGAATATCCGCTGTCTAGTGAAGACTGAGCCAAAAACACTCGCACTTCTTACGTGAATATGTTATGTCCGGCATCTAATCCCCTTTGGAAGGACTTAGAGCGGCATTTATCATGTCAACTAAGGGTAAATGTCGAAAAATCGATCAATTGATAGTTAAGAACATCGAAAACGAAAGCAACATTCATTAATGCATAATGGTTACAACGAGATCTCGGAATAAAACGGTGTCAAAAACAACCAAACTAACTGCGGCACTGACATCATGTCATGTCAAAATACTTGAAAAGAGACAACTAAACACAACCAGAAGCCGAGCGACATCAAAAGTCGGCGGCGTCCATATCGGGGTTTGAATCCCTAAAGTCAGCAATCACAAGCTGAGTGTTGGTGTTTGTGTCATGAGTCTCTGTACAATTAATCTCCAAAGACTCTTTGTACTATTTATATGCAGCAACCACATGTTGAGGAGCTCGGCATTGCTTCATCCAGTGATCCAAAGATCCACAGCGATGGCATTGTGATGCTCGAGTGCTATTAGGTCTCGCTTGTTTCTGAACCGGTCTGGGAGCACCGCCACGGGGGCCGGGCGCATCTACCTCTCTCTCGGTACGGGAGCGGCCTCTGTTGCCGCGTCTCCTGTTCCGGGTGCCACGCCGTGAGCTTGCCTCACGAGGGTATGGTTCAGGACGATCTCTGTCTCTCCCTCTAGGAGCTTTCCCACTCTTGGCCCTAGAGTAGTTACTCTCTGGCACTTTCTTAGTACCAACAAGTCTTAAGTTGTTCTGATCCAAGAGCATCTTATCCTTTTTTCAGTCAACAGCTGAGTCATAAGTCCGCTAAACGTTGTGATACGTTGGGCCTTATACTCCAAGCGGTATTGTTTCATTAGGACACTTGCTGATTTAGGAAAAGTTAACAATGTCTTCTCAATAAGATCGTCATCAGACTTCTTCACACCACAAAAACTAAGCCGTGCACGCAGGCACAACATGTCTTTGTTATACTCCTCCATCGAAGTGTAGTCCAAGAGCCGAATGGTGTCTCACTGAGCTTGCAGCTCCGGCAACAGGACGACATGGACATTGGCAAAGCGTTCCGCAAGTGCATCCCAAAGGGCTTGCGGTTCGTCTATGTCTTGATACTGCCACCTCAATGTGGGATCAATATGTCGACGCAGGAACATCAATGCCTTAGACTTAACCTTATCAGTAGGTTGGGCCTGATCCGCGGATGTGGGAGGAACAATGGCGGAGGTATATTCTTAGCCAATGAAGGTATGCTTCACGTCTGACACCCACCGATGGTACTCCTTACCCTGGGCGTCAAGAGCCGTGAATTCCAAGCGAGCTTCCATAGCTCTGCATACAAAATTTCAAGCTTTAGTTAGTTTATCCGAGACCACGTGGGTTCGATGCTTAAATTTTGTTACGGATTGTCACAAGCAACCAGGTGAACGTTGTCTACACAACGCGGATTGTCTACACAACCCTTTAATCAAACATAACCAACATTGGATACCAAGTCAACGCGGACCCAAGAACACCATAAGTTCCGGGATTTACCAACCTACATTGATTATGTGCGGCAGCAAGTGTGCGACAGGGTGCAGCAAAAGTGCGGCAGAGGGTGCGATCAGGGGTGCGCTAGGGGGTGCTGCAGGTGCTCGGCAGGGGGTGCTGCAGGTGGCCTCTAGGTTCTAGGGTTAGAGAGCGTGCTGATAACGTGATTTGGGAGAATTAATTCAAAGGAGAATTGTCTCTACCCTTTCATTGATAGGAGCCCCTCATATATAGGGTCTTTCATCATCATACATGGAAAACAAGTAGATATCCTATCACTACTAGGGAACATGAATCTCATTCTACCATGGAATATGAATACCATTCTAACTAGCATAGACCAAGACACACATATGTCAAATGTCTTTCAACGATTTTGTCTTTTTTCCATATAAAAATTAAAACGTATATAGTTCTAGGTTTTTCTCTCAATTATTATTTTTCACGAATTTATAGTCATGCTTAAATTATATATCAAAGTATATATATATATATATATATATATATATATATATATATATATATATATTTATATATTTTTAATAGTATACTTGTTCAAGAATGTGAGTTATATAGTGTGTGTATATAAATACGTATAATTTGATAAATAAATTTTGTCTTCTTAAGGTGACACATAATAAGAAATATATTGACTAATAATAAAGTAATACGTATTAAAAAAAATATAACACCAAATATAAAATATTCGGTTAATTCAAACCGGTTTTTAGGCTAAACCGGAACCAATCCGATTCAAACCGGTTTACATTATTTTTTGACCCGTTTTAATCGGTTCGGTTATCCAGCCCGGTTTTTAAGATGGTTTTTTCTGTTTTCGATTGAAAACCGGATATTTGCCCACCCCTAAATGTGTGATGAAACCCATCGGAACGATCCATACAGTGCAAGTCTAGACAATCACATAAGTTCCACAACTCTGATTCGTAGTTCTAGCCTATTTCAATGAATTATTCATTTCCAAAAAAAAAGATTTATAGTTCTAAAGAAATGTATTCACATCAAGAATAATAAAGTTATCTAGAAGAAAAATTATCATTCTTTTGATTAAAACAGAATTTCACAGAACTTTCGACTTCAAATACAAATTTGTTCCAACACTAATTACCAATCCAATTTCCTTTTACTCCATATCCCATAAGTTCAACTCCAATTACTTCTTAAACCTTCAGAAACATATATGGCTTGGACTGTACTCAGCATTCAATAATATGCTTTACGCGGATTGTTCTGCAACCAAAAATATCATGTCAAAAGGTCATAGATGAAACACAAAATTATAAAAATAAAAATAAAAATCAAATTTGAAAAGGAGAAAATGAGAAGATGAGAAAATAGTGGTACCAGAGGATTAGGTCTGTAACGGTAACCGAGCATCATACGCTTCTTATACTGTTCGTATATATCATCTTCAGGAGTCACCTCTCCCGGTTGTTGAGCACCAACCCCCAAATTGTCCTTCTTGACATTACCTGCCATTATGGGATCTGAGATTCCTCTTCTGGAGCTTCCCAGACCCTCACCTGAAGTCCACATTCATCCATTAGGCTTCTTATGAAATGACAAGAGTGTAATAAACATACTAGAAACCAATGCAATGTGATTTACCTTCTTTCCAACCCATTTTAGACAAGAGTTTATGACCTACATTATCGGCTTGTATTTTGGCCCGATCTGCAGCTTCCTTGGCAGCTTTCAGCGCAGCTGCATCATTACAAGCAGCCATGAACTTCTCCAGCTCTTCTTGTGGGATGTAATCACCCATGTGGTGACCTTTTTTAAGCGAAGACACTGCCAAAAATTGAAGATTCAAAGAATTTATTACAAGGGGACCAGAAATAGAACATGTTTCTAATAACAATAGGCAATCTTCTGGCTCAATCACTAGCATATACAAACCTTGAAGAGATGCAGGTGGGGGCATTTCATCTTTTGAATATTTAGGTTGTCTCCTCCTCTCTTCTTGTGCTGCCTTTTTCACGTAGAATTCCATCATGGCAATAGGATCTGCACCTGTTGGCGCACTAGACTCACCTATAAGTGGAAATATAAATCATAAGTTCAAGAAAATCAAGGGGAAAGAATAAAAAGTACAACGAAAGCATAAGGTTTGCTCGATTGAAAGCCACTCAACATCAAGATAAATGAAGGCATGAAGCTACCAACACAAATGAAGAGTTACAGACTACTTTTAAAGCCTATCAAGCAATAAAAGGCAAGCTTCGCAAGAAACACGAAACACAGAGGCATATAATATCCCCCCATGGGAGTTGACTCTAATGCATAAGCTGAAGCAAGTCTCCAGCGAAGAATCTGACTAGAGCAACAGAAATTGATACACCACACACCTGTCCTTCCCGAAGAAGTCCCATATGTTGGATCCTCAGTGGCTTCATACAATGCAGAGGCAGGAGTTTGGTAACTAGGATGCTTCACAGTAGACCTTTGAGAACCACTTGTGGATTTAGAAGCTGACATGCTTGAACCTCCTACAAAAAAACACCCCACAACCTCAGTCTCGCAAACAGAGGAATTCTCAGGATAAGTTGACAACGACAATCTCTGTTGTGTTAATGTAACAAGCTTTTTGTTAAAGTTTTATATATTATGAATCAAGAAAAATGTAAGACTTGTGCTCAGCAATTCACAAGAAATGTGAAAGATAACCTCTCGACCAAGCAGGACATAGAGCAGAAATGAGTAGTTGTGTTTTATACCTCTTTCAAACTTTGAACACCAAAATGTAATGCTTTAACCTTCTTAACAGAAGCATACATATTTTAATGAAAACTATTTAATATATGTAAACAAGAGAATATGTTTGAAATATCATTACGTGATGATTCAAGCTCACTGCTCTGTTTAAGGGCTTTCTCTTCATTGGCAAGCCGAAATTCATAATATTTGTAATCAGCACAGCTCTCATCAAACAAAAATCTGCAAAAGAATCAGAATGACAGTGCAAAGTGCATAAAAGCCAGCATTAAGTAACGATCACAAAGTAACTAGTTACTACTACAAACTCCAAAGAAAGCTGGTCTAATAAATGCCAACTGACATTTAAGACAGCAAGAGACATGACTAACAAGTCAAAACTTCATAAACTACTTACTTGAAGGGATTATCTCCTGGATTTTTTTGTCGTGTAATATGCTCAAACTGCCTTCCATGTTTAGCCACAAAGCTTGCTAGTTTGTCAGCAACAATCTTCACTGTAGAATCACTTGGGGAAGGTGGTGCTGCATATCACTCATAAACTGATTAATACCAAGAGCATGAACTAGGAATGCAAATTACTCTTGTAGCAGGCGTGCCACATATGCCAATTCTTTCATTGAACATCCCTTTCCACCAATGTTGATAGGAACATAAGGAATAAGCTGCATTCATGAGACAAGAAATATTCAAGAATGTTTTGTCCTCTTCAGCCAGACTACTTCATCAGAAGACTAGACAACTACTGAGATGATTTTCTCAATAACAGCGTCCTAACGAAAAGGGCCAGTTTCAGGTTGCTTTTTTCTGTTACTATTTTGGCCAAAGATCAGAAATAACACCTAGACAACTAAGTAACTAAGAAAAAAAGGGCTGGCAACTACAGCTCCAGAAACCACATGAGAAACTCTATCTGGATATGTAAATTTCATTGAACTAAGAACTTGAGTTAGACTGCAACTTTTACCTTTACATATGTAAGAAACATAAATAAAAAATCTTTTCCCGGGATGTATAGAAAATTGATCAAAGAACAACAGCCAAAAAATTACGTCGAGTAAAACATTTTAGATAAGAAATGCACAATAGAGCAAAATTTTTACAAGAATGTAAAAGTTTGAAATGATAAATAAAAAAAGAAAATTAGTAGATGAATAATCAAACGATAAAGCAAGACAACTTTAAGAGCTAAAATGGCAAGAGTGGACATAGATTTCCGTACCAACATCATCATATTTTATTTAAGAAAAGTTCAGTAATGCAAGCATAATGTTAATGCAAGATCATTTACTATTCAAACAAATAACTTCATTGTGATTCAACCAGACTACAAAATAAGCATAAATGTGGTAATTACCAACATCCACTTGACCAGAAGATTCCTCTGCCGCATCTGGCTCACCCAACTTTTGACGTTTAGTTGGTGCATCACCAGAAACATTTACAGCATCTGCCCCGTCTTCATCCTCATCTAACTTAACAGCAGGGGCCACAATCTTTGACTTCTGTTTCAAGCTGAAAGCAAGTTTGCCACCCGAAGCAGCATGTGTGACCTTGCGTGTAGCCTTCGATTCAGTACTGGTTTTACCAATGGTAAGGTTCCCTGAAACAGGTTTACCAAGCTTCGAATCCTCTACTGCAACACCCCTCCCATTTTCCTTTTCTTGTTGAAGTTGTTTGAACCTTTCCAGGAACGAACCATCATTAACAAAGAGGCTAGGAGTCACTCCTTTGTCCATTTGCAAAGAGGCAAGTTTGCTTTATGCTGTTTATAGGAATCCACTGTTTGACAAGCAGCTTACAAGCTATTTAGACATTGAAGTGATGCTTATATCTGATCTCTATAATAAAGTTTAATTTTCACTTTGTAAAGTGATTCGTTTCATGTATATACAAAAGAACATCAATCTAAAACCTTTAGTATAAGAAACAGGTGATTAGTTACTTCTAAGAGCAGCGAATCATAAACACAGAAACACAATTAGTCATTCAATTTTTGACACAATCCATAACATAAACGTCCACCCTTGTCAGAATACCAATCTAAATCAGCTATATTTATTTCTCTTTTCATCGAAAACAAGAAAAACTAATTCCAGATTACAGAAAAAATAATCATCAACAATCCTGGAAATAAATTCTGCTAGACAATCATCAGAAAAGCAAACACCTAAATGCAAAGAGACGCAGAAATTGAAATAGTCAAAGAAGAACCGAATACTCCGATCGAATCCAACAATTCAAAATCAATTCATATGTGGCGGATCTCAGATCCTAATTTTTCCACCAAATCACAATATCAAAAAGGATGAAATCATGAAAATAAAGAATCGCGAAACTCGAAACGCAGAGAGAGGAAACTAACCAGAAGGTAAGAATTGGGATCGTTGCAAAATCGAAGGAAGAGGTTTGGGGCTAATTAGGGATTGTAATCCGATATACCGACTCTGGCTCTGAGTTTAGAGGAGAGAAACCGAAGACCCCGCTTGGCTCTTTTCAGTAGGGTCGGTTTACACGCAAATTTCTTTTTTTAATTATTTTTTCTTTCCTTTCAATTTCTAAGATAGACAAATAAATTACAGTCTTTGCCTGGGGTGATCTTTTTTATGACTAATCCGTGTCGAGAAGTCATGTGAAAACATTTATTCCTTTTTAGTCACTAAGAATAAATTAGAATTTAAACTCTAATAAGCATCGACGAGATTCGAATCTAGATATGAAGGTTCCACACACAAAGCTCTTACCAACTCCACGACCACCTATGATGGTTATCCTAATACATGTTTGATCGTTGATAAACCGTTTGGTTTTTCGTATCCATTCATAATATGAGTTCGTTATTTAAAGGGGGTATTTTAGTAGGTAAGCTAGTTTTAATTCTGACAGTATATTGCAAGTAAAATATCACCCGTAATTAATTTCCTTCATATTCATTTCGTATGAAAATTAAACAGTTAGATGAAAATAAATATTCTTATATTGATTCCTCTCGTCCAGTAATAAGTTATTTGACTTATTTCTATCTAGCCTCATGACAACCTTATATTCCCTAATGAAGTTATGCCCCGTAGAAAAGCTCTCTAATGGGCCAAAGAGTGCTCAAAAACAATGTTCGACTTGTATGTGTTAAGTAAATGCGTTACTTTAGAGCCAAGATTAAACTCTCACGATTCATTGATATCGCAATATTCATCAAGGCCATGTACGCCTCATAATTCTTTTTTTGAAATATAACCATAGGTTTTTCTATTAATAGACAAAGGTCAAAATAACATCATACAAGAGTCCTGAAAAATATGACAATCAAACACCATTACATTAAAAGTTTACGCGCATGTCAACATGAGCCTAGCAGAGACAATGCCCAAACAAATCATATAATCTATGAGAAACATAAATTATAAGACATTATTCTAAGAACAAAATAAAGAAAAAAAAAGTGAACTGGACCGCCCACTCCTAACCAAAGTGAGTCGTCGCCGCCGCTTGCTCGATCACCCTTCTCCTAGGAAAACCCTAGCAGAGAGGGGTCAACGTTCCTGCTCGATCAACAACAAAAAAGGCCAGACCCAACAAAGTGGGCCCAATCCCCTCATCGGCCCAAATCAGACCCACCAGACCTGGCCCGACCCACCAATCCACCTACAAGGAGAAAATTTGCAGAACTTCGCCGTCGCCGCCGTCGATGCTTCCACATCGTAACGCCGCCTTGCTCAAACCTCATCCTCCCACCTTCACACCACAGCTACATGGACGACATCAATCCCAAGGACCGGATTGATCCTTTCCCCTTCCCTTGATACGTGAGGAGACCAGATCGAGAACGATCCGCAAACCTCAAATAGAAGATCTCCCTAGCCCCGGTCCATGCCTATGCCACCGCCCTTCCCAGTCTCCAAGCCTGGCCATTCAAAGCAAGTCTCGTCCGACCACACCCAATAAGCATTGTTGTGGCCGGAGGCCAGCAACCACGCAGCGGTGCAGTTGGAGGGAGAGAGAGAGAGAGTTTTTCTGTGAAAACCCTAGAGCTAGTTTTTGTTGGATATATCAATGAATTGAAAATATACTTGTCTGATATATATAAGTATTACAAAGATAACTATACAATTGATAAGTTACAGAATACAACAGATGTAGAAATAAAGGAATTGAAATTGCAAGTTTACTAACTTATGATTCGATAAAGGCTTGTAGATTGACAATGTCTTTTAGACAGAATGTCACCCTTACTCAGTGCTTGTAGTTCGTTAGGCTTCTGACTACCAGTATATAACTATCGATAATCCAAGAGCCTAGTACTAGGTCTTGGATTCTAGCGAACGTACTCAGTGTTTTTCTCTCTGAATGGAAAGGGAAGGATAGAAGAAAATCTATTTTGTTTTTTTTTTCTCTTTTTTTTTTGTTTATGAGAAGAATACTTGAAAGGGTTATATAGAGTCCTACACACCCTTTCAGTTTTAGTTTAACGAGGTAAGACGATTAAACATATCCTTTCCGAAATATGTTCGTCCAAATCCAAAAGGTAAGTTGAAATTGATAGGCATCAGGAGATGTGTCTTTTGGACTTGAACCTACCTTAGTGAATACTTATCGGACATACTTGGTGACGCAGTGAATATGAAATCTTGAACTATCCACCATTGTAGTAAGCCAAGACAATAAGCATCACACGTATCTCTTTCGACACTTTTCAGTTCATACGTTTGTGTTCATTTTGGTCCTGAACAAATCCCGGATTCATGAGATCTTTAGAGAACTTAGCCATATAGTTCTCATAAATGCGACCCACATTTACTCTCATATAGGTGACACATAATTTATGAATACCCTACTATATTCCTCTTAAAAAGTAAGAGATTAGTGTCATTAAGAATATAGAACTCAACCTTTTACTTCATCACAGGTAACACACTTTCCTATCGTAGGAATGAGTTATGTTGAGTGTTCAAAGTTTTGAATCTCACTCAACTAGTTTGCTTATTGAACCTAGACCATGGGATCTCCAATCAACTAGGTTAGGTTTCCGCCAAGCTTGACTCATTGAATTGGCTATAAACTCATTCCTCTCGATGTATACTTGACTTGCTCTCTTGGTACACCTTTTGTAAGAGGATCTACAATATTCTCTTTTGATTTAACATAGTCAATGGAAATAGTTCTATTTTTTAGCATATCCTTGATTGTATTATGCCTACGCCTTATGTGCCTCGATTTACCATTATATATGTGGTTTTTTGCTCTAGCTATTGCTGACATGCAGTGACAATGTATGCAAATAGCTATAAGAGGCTTAGGCCACAATGGAATGTCTCTAAGAAATTGCGAAGCCATCTGCCTCTTCTCCAGCTTTGTCTAAAGCTAAAAATTCTGATTCCATTGTTGATCGTGCTATGCACGTTTGCTTCTATGATTTCCAACATACTGCTCCTCCTCCTAATGTAAATACATATCCACTTGTAGATTTGGATTCATTACTATCTGAAATCCAATTAGCATCTGTGTTGTTACATCCCAGTTCTAGAATCAATTTACGATCGGTTACTACCCAAGTTACTTTCATCTTTAACCGTTTCGTAGTAACCGTTTTACCGTGAGAGGGCAAAAAGTTGACTTTTCGTTAAGTCAGGAATTTGGGAAAACTTTCTTCATGAAAGTTGTAGAGGGCGTTGTTACGAGTTCGTGGACACATAGCACGTTTAAATCAGAGTTCGTATGAAGAACTTATGGTCAAAAAACAAAAGTTACTATTTGGTGAAAAACCTATATATAGTGGATTACTGGGGTGAAATGGTGAAAAGTCAAAAAATAGGAAAGTTACTGTTCACCATCGAAAATCCTCCGAAAAACCCGATTTTTCCGCCGGATTTCATCACCGGATTTCTCCTCTGTCCGGTGGAGTTAGGGCACGTGCTAGGTATCAAATTGAAGCCTGTTGTGCCACCTTGAAGTTGGTGGTGGTCACCGGAGCCAATTCGCCGCCGTTAGGGAGAAATCATGGCGAGAAGGGGCGGCCTGAACATTGTTCATCGACACCGGATTTCTCCCTCCTCAGGCCACCTCCCGGTGAGTTCTATATATGGTTTTGATGGGTTTGATGAGTACATTAATCCTCTAGAATTTGATAGCTTGATTTGAAGTGTGTAGGGAGAATTGAGGGATTGAAGTTTGGGTTGAATTTTATTTCGGGTTCTTGGATTTCTTGTCGATTGACCTAGTTAGAGACCGAATTGGCCTTCGAGATGAACTAGGAAGTGGTTCCAATTGACGAGACGAAGCTGCTGGTAAAATTTGGTGGCAATCGGAGGTCGCCGGAGTTTGGCCGGAATTCTCTGCCGGCGGCCGCCGCCACTTTTTGGGCGGTTTTTCTTGCCCATTAAATTGTAAAAATTAAGAGAAGACCATTGAAGGGCAATTTTTAATTTTTGGAGATTTATTTGATATGTTTAGTATTTTTGGAAGGTTTGGTTTATTAATTGGGTAATTAATTGGCAATCGGTCGTTTAGGAAGTACCGACTAGGCGTGAGGTGAGTTTTTACGCTAATGGGGTTTTAGAGACCGACTCCCCACGTTTTTGAGAGATGGTTAAGGATGAACGTTAAGGGTATAGATTGTTGTTGTTGCCCTTACTTTAATTATGGGTTTAAGACCTGTTTGTGTGTTTTGAACAGGACGTGGGGGAGCTCGAGCTGAGCAACCTTCTGGTAGCCGGCAGACCTAGCGGCATCTGTGAGTGGACCTTGTTTTTAAATTAAATTGCATGCCATAGACTTTAATTGGTTTCTCCTCTATATATGATTTCCTCCATTTTATGTTTTACGGTGATTTTGGGAAAATGAGAATTTTATACTTTTAAAGATAAGTGAGCCGGGAAAGAGGTTCCTACCTTTCCCGTGGTTTTAAAGGATTTTCCCGGATTATGGTTTTTAATGGTTATCACCGTTTTGGGATTATGGAGGGGGATGATTTTAAAAAGGGGAAACTTGGCTCTTGGATTTAAGGGTTTTAAAGTAAAGGCAGAGAACCGGTTTTGGGTTCCTGAAAATGTTTTAAATCCAATGTATTTGGGGTAAAGTCATGGGAGATTTGACTTGGTTTTCGGTTTATTTTCCCACGAGGTTTTAAAAGGATTTTAAAGGATAAGGATATATGTATTGCATGCTAGCATGGACCCTCTCCAGATGGAGTTGGTACCCTCTCTGGATAGTAGCTGGTCGGTTGGACCCTCCCGAATAGAGCGGGTCAGGGGACCCTCTCCGATAAGCTGGTCAATAGACCCTCTCGTGTTAGAGCAGGTTGGTTTTCTCGTAGATGAGGTTAATACCCCATATTTAATTATGAATTTGAGCTAAGGGATGTATTTTTAATGATTTATTTAATCATAGTCTATTGGTTGCGTGCATAAGGTTTTTCTTGGAAAACTCTAAGGGAGAACATTAAAGGAAGTAGAGTTTTTATATTTGATTTTTGTCTACTCATGCTAACAGTTTTCAATGTTTCTCCCTTGGGCCCTTCGTTTTAAATGCCCAGATTGCAGTGCTCGACCCGACTAGTCTACGTGGAGGCCAAACATAGTTACCGCCATTTTCTGAACTATCAGTAGGTTCCGGGTTAACCTACTTGTAATCTTTCTATGTTTTCATTTAATCTTAGACGCTCTGATACATATCGGGTAGTTTTATTTGTTGGTGAACTCCTAGGGATCTGGAACCCTATGAATCTCTTAAATTTGGAGTTGTTGAACCATTTGTTGAAATTAATTAGATGTGGAGGTTGTTGGTTATTGGGAGCAGGATGGCTCCAGGGGATTTCAGATGGTTATTGGTTTAGAAGTGTTCCTTGGGTTTATTGCAGGTTAATGGTTGTCCACTTTTCAAGGGAGACTATATCGAAATTTCGGCAGAATCTTCTTTGGAAGGTGGTCCAAGCAGGACTTACTTCAGGTTAAAGGGGTTTAACTCGGGATGGGTTATGACATGTGTAGCCATCTAAGACAGGAGGGTATCTTGTGTAATGCAATCCATAATCAATGGTATATTTTAAGTATCGTAGTACTCTTATTAAAGCCTCTCAATGATCTTTTTCATGATTGCTGGTGTATCTACTCAACCTGCTTATGGAATAGGTTATATCAGGTCTTGTACTATTCATAATGTACATTAAACAACCAATTACTTGTGAATATTCCAACTGTGATACACCTTCACCAACATGTTTCTTTAACTTGCAGTTGGAATCAAATGGAGTCACGGCATGATTGCTATCATAGTGACCAAACCTCTTTAGCATCTTTTCCACATAGTGAGATTGAGTTAGAATATATCTATCTGCACTCCTTTGAATATGAATGTCTAAAATCACATTAGCTCGTCCCATATCTTTCATATCGAACTTAGAGTTCAACATTTTCTTTGTAGAATTAATGACATCCAGATTTGATCTCATGATGAGTATATCATTTACATATAATCATGCAATGACACAAGAATTTTTAAAATTCTTTATGTATATACATTTATCATATTCATTGATCTTAAATCTATTTGTGATCATTGTGTGATCAAACTTTTCATGTCATTACTTAAGAGCTTGTTTAAGTCCATATAAGGATTTAACAAGTCTACAAACTTTATTTTCTTGACCTTGTACTATAAACCCTTCCGGCTGTTTCATATATATATATATATATATTTCTTTGTCTAATTCACCATTTAAAAATGTTGTCTTAACATCCATTTGGTGAATTTCTAGATTATATACTAATGCAATTGCAATTAGCATCCTTATAGATGTAATTCTTGTGACTAGTGAGTAAGTGTCAAAGAAATCTAACCCTTCCTTTTGACAGTATCCTTTTGCAACTAGACAAGTGTCTATAGTACCATCTGGATTTAATTTCTTCTTGAAAATCCATTTGTATCCAATTGGTTTATTACCATGAGGTAAATCAACCAATTCCTAGGTGTTATTATGTAAAATGGATTCAATTTCACTATCAATTGCTTACTTCCAAAAATGATCATCTAGAGAGATCATTGCATCTTTATATGTTTGTGGTTCAGACTCAACTATATAAGTAAGAAACTCAGGTCCAAAGTCTTTTGCAACTTTGATTCTCTTACTCCTTGGCTCCAAATCTTTCTCCTGGTCATTATTATTATTATCATTATCATTCGGTTCCAAGTTATTACCTTGAACACCAGATGATGTAGAATCATTAGCATGATCTGTAGCATGCTTCCTCTTGTTTGAAGATACTCTAGTTTTGTATGGAAATATATCTTCAAAAAATTCTGCATCTACAAATTTTATTATAGTATGTATATGTATATTAGCAACTTCTGATTTGAATACTAAGAACCTATACGAGCACTATTATTGGCATAGCCAATAAAGACACAATCAATTGTCTTTAGTCCTAGTTTGTTTCTCTTTGGTAAAGGAATTTGAACCTTAGCAAAGCACCCCCACACATTCAGTGTTTTATATGTAGGTACTCTTCCTTTCCATACTACATATGGAGACTTATTAGTTGTCTTGTGAGGGATTTTATTCAAGATTGTATTAGCAGTAAGCAATGCTTCACCCACAAACCGTGAGGAAGACCATAACTATTTAACATAGAGTTTATCATATCTTTAAATGTTATGTTTTTCCTTTCAGCGGTTCCGTTTTGCTGCAGGGAATATGTTGTAGTTGTTTGATGTATAATGTCATGTAAAGAGCAAAATTCTGCAAATGCATTAGACTCATATTCACCACCCTTATCAGATCGTAGGATTTTAATTTTCTTATTGAGTTGATTCTCAACTTTAGCTTTATATGTCTTAAACATATTCAAAGCTTCATCTTTGCTATGTATCAAGTAAACATAGCAATACTTACTGTAATCGTCTATGAAAGTAACATAATAGATCTTTCCTGCATGAGTTGGTGTGGATTTAAAGTCGCATAGGTCACTATGGATTAGTCCCAACACCTCATTTGATCTACCAAAAACTGATTTGAAAGTTTGTGTCAGGACCCACCCCAAGTTAAACCCCTTTAACTCGAAGTAAATCCTGCGGGGACCACCTCCCAAAGAAGATTCTGCCGAAAAATCGACATAGTCTCCCTTGAAAAGTGGACAACCCTTAACCTGCAATAACCCACAGTACACTTCGAATACCAAAGTCCAACCGAAACTCCTGGAGCCAACCTGCTCCCCAATAACCAACAACTCCACATGATACACATCTAATAAAATCCCACAATTAATTCAACATCCCAAATGTAAATGATACATAACATTCCAAGTCCCTAAGAGTTCTCCAACAAATAAACTACCCGATGTGTATCAGAGCGTCTAGGATAAAAGCAGAAACATAGATATATTACAAGTAGGTCAACCCGGAACCTACTGTTAGTGTGGAAAGCGACGGTAACTATGCTTGGCTTCCAAGTGGTCTAGATAGGTCGAGCTCTGCAATCTGGGCATTTAAAAAAAACGAAAGGCCCAGGGGAGAAACATTGAAAACCGTTAGAGTGAGTGGACGAAAAATAACATATAAAACTCTATTATCTTTAATGCTCTCCCTCTAGTTTCTTTAAGAAGAACCGCATGCAAATAAACCATCAATGATGCCCTGGCTCAAACATAAATAATTTAAATGTGGGGTGTTAACCTCATCCACGAGAAATCCGACCTGCTCTATCCGGGAGGGTCCATTGACCAGCTACTACCGAAGAGGGTCCCGACCTGCTACTATCCGGGAGGGTCCAATGACCAGCTTCTACCGGAGAGGGTCCCGACCTGCTACTATTCGGGAGGGTCTATTGACCAGCTACTACCGAAGAGGGTCATGCTAGCATACAATCCTTTTTCTTTTCCCTTTTTAACATTTCCTTTAAAACTAGTAAAACATGTAAAACCTCGTGGGAAAATAATAATAATCGAAACCCCTTAAAATCCGTGAGCCAAGTTTCCCCTTTTAAAATCATCCCCCTCCAAATCCCAAAACGGTGATAATCATTAAACCATAACCCGAGAAAATCTTTTAAAAATCACGGGAAGGGTTTGAACCTCTTTCCCGGCTTGTTTGCCTTTGAAATCCGTAAATCTCATTTTCCCAAATCACCGTAAACATATAAATGGAGGAAATCATATATGCAGGAGAAACCAATTAAAGAGTATAGCATGCAATTTAATTTAAAACAAATGTCCACTCACAGATGCCGCTAGGTCTGTCGGCTACTAGATGGCTGCTCCGCTAGAGCTCCCCCACGTCCTGTACAAAACATATAAACAGGTCTTAAACCCATAATCATCGTGAGGGCAAGAATAACACGCTCCACCCATAGCGTTCAACCTTAACCATCTATCAAAAGTGTGGGTGTCGGCCTCTAACCCTCCAAATAGCGTACAAACTCTTAAACACGCTCTCACGCCTAGCCGGTTCAACCTAAACGACCGATTAACCTTTAATTACACAAATAATAATCCCAAACCTTCCAAACGTACTCAACACCTCAATTAAATTCCCAAAAATTAGCAACTGCCCCTAATGGACTTCCCTTAATTTTTACAATTTAAATGGGCAAGAAAACTGCCCAAAAGTGGCGGCTCCGCCGCCGGCAGGAAAATCCGGCCAAAATTCCGGCGACCTCGGATTGCCACCAAATTTTACCAGCAGCTTCGTCTCAACATTTGGGACAACTTTCTAGTTCAACTCGAAGGCCAACTCGGCCCCTAACTAGGTCAATCGACAAGAAATACACAACCCGAATCCAAAAGTCAACCCAAACTTCAAATCCAAAATTCTTCCTACACACTTCAAATCTAGCTACCAAATTCTAGGGGCTTAATGTACACCTCAAACCCATCAAAACCATATAAAGAACTCACCGGGAGGTGGCCGGAGGAGGGAGAAATCCGGCGTCAATGAACAGTGCACAGGTCCCCCCTTCTCGCCGTGATTTCTCTCAAACGGCGGCGACTCAGCTCCGATGGCCACCACCAACTTGAAGGTGGCGCTGCAGGCTTCAATTTGGTACCTAGCACGCGCCCTAACTCCGCCGGACGGAGGAGAAATCCGGTGATGAAATCCGGCGAAAAAAATCGGGATTTTCGGAGGTTTTTCGATGGTGAACAGTAACTTTTCCAATTTTCACTTTTTCACCGATTTACCCCAGTAACTCACTATATATAGGCTTTTCACCCAAATAGTAACTTTTGTTTTTTGACCATAACTTCTTCATACGATCTCCGATTTAAGCGTGCTACGTGTCCACGGACTCGTAACGACGCCCTCTACAACTTTCATGAAGAAAGTTTCTCCAAATTCCTGACCAAACAAAAAGTCAACTTTTTGACCTTTCTCGGTAAAACGGTTACTACGATACGGTTAAAGACCAAAGTAACTTAGGTAGTAACCGACCGTAAATGGATTCTAGAACCGGGATGTGACAATTCTCCCCCCCATATAAAAATTTCGTCCTCGAAATTACATACCTGTCATTCGAAGAGATGGGGGTACTGCTGCCTCACCCGAGCCTCTGGTTCCCATGTTGCTTCTTCTAACTCATGGCTCCTCCAAAGTACCTTCACTAGAGGAATGGTTTTGTTCCTGAGTACCTGCTCTTTCCTATCAAGGATCTTCACCGGCAATTCTTCATAAGTCAAATCTCTTTTTAAATTAACCGGTTGCTCTTGCAACACATGGGATGGATCGGCAACATACTTACGGAGCATAGACACATGGAAGACATTATGTATCCTTGCCAACTCAGGAGGTAGGTCCAACCGATAAGCAAGTGGACCAACCCTCTCAATGACCTCATAAGGGCCTATGTACCTGGGGCTAAGCTTCCCCCGCTTGCCGAAACGTACTACTCCCTTCCAAGGGGATAGTTTCAGAAATACCCAATCACCACTTGGAATTCAAGATCTCTTCTTCGGTGGTCTGCATAACTCTTATGTCTACTTTGAGCTGTCTTTAACTTGTCCCTAACAACCTTGATCTTCTCATTCGTTTCATGAATCAAGTCAGGGCTACACAACTCTCTTTCGCCAATTTCATTCCAACACAAAGGTGTACGACATTGTCGTCCATAAAGTGCCTCAAAAGGAGACATACCAATGGTGGAATGGTAGCTATTGTTGTAAGCAAACTCCATTAAAGCTACATTCTTGTCCCAGCTTCTTGAGAACTGCATGGCACACGATCTCAACATGTCCTCTAAAGTCTGGATAGTCCTTTCGGACTGCCCGTCGGTCTGAGGATGAAAGGCTGTGCTGAATTGCAACCGGGTGCCCAAAGCTGCCTGTAAAGCTCTCCAAAATCTGGAGGCAAACCTAGGATCCCGATCTGACACTATAGTCTCTGGCACCCCATGAAGTCTCACAATTTCATTGACATACAATTCCGCCAACCTTTCCACCGTATACTTCTTGTTCACCGGCAGAAAGTGTGCTGATTTGGTCAATCGATCAACGACCACCCAAATACCATCATGCCCGTCACGAGTACGTGGTAGACTAAAGACAAAATTCATAGCAATGTCATCCCACTTCCACACGGGAATAGGCAAAGGCTGAAGTAAACCAGCAGGTTTCTGTCTCTCAATCTTTACTTGTTGACAAATCAAGCACCTGCTCACAAATCCCGCAATCTCTCTCTTCATATTCGGCCACCAATAATGATTCTTCAAGGTCTTGTACATTTTTGTACTTCCAGGGTGAGCTGCATATGCTGAACTGTGAGCTTCCTCCAAAATTTCCAACTTAAGCTCCTCATTCCTTTTTGGAACACAAAGTCGGTTCTTGAACATCAAAGTTCCATCCTTTCTAACCGAGAAGTCAACTGTTGTCCCATCAAGTGTCCGCTCAATCAACCGCACTATTGACTGATCATTATACTGTGCCTCTCGCACTTTATCAATTAAAACTGGCCTCACTTGGAAATTAGCCACCAAGGCTTCTACTTCATCCTCCCAAAGTTCAACACCAGTAGCCCGCAACTCATAGAGAAGTGGAACCCGAACCGCTCTCAAATGAGCCAAAGAGACGGAAGGGTTGCGGCTAAGTGCATCGGCCACTAAATTGGCCCTTCCTGGATGATACTCAATGGAAATATCATAATCTGCCAGTAGTTCCATCCATCTCCTCTGCCTCAAATTTAAATCCCTCTGAGTAAACACATAACGGAGGCTCTTGTGATCAGTGAAAATCTGACACTTAGCTCCGTAAAGATAGTGTCTCCATAACTTTAACGCGAAAACTATCGCTGCAAGCTCTAGATCATGGGTGGGATAATTTCCTTCATGTAACTTCAATTGTCTAGAAGCATAGGCAATGACTCTCCCATGTTGCATTAACACACCACCCAAACCTTGTCCAGATGCATCACTATACACCACGAACTCACCACTATCATCAGGTAATGCCAAAACTGGAGCACTCACCAAACGATTCTTTAATTCTTGAAAACTTTGCTCACAGTCTTCACACCATTCAAACTTTACCCCTTTCCTAGTCAATCTAGTAAGAGGAGCCGCAATCTTGGAAAAGCCTTCCACAAAACGGCGGTAGTACCCAGCTAGACCCAAGAAACTCCGGATCTCCTTTACATTAGTGGGTCTCCTCCAACTCACAACTGCTTCTATTTTCTGAGGATCCACCCTGACACCTTCGGCCGTCACAATGTGGCCCAAGAACCCCACTTTATCTAGCCAAAACTCACACTTGCTGAGCTTTGCATACAGCTGAGCCTCCTTCAAAGTCCGTAAGACCAACCTCAAATGCCTTGCATGTTCCTTAGCATTCTTGGAATAAACCAAAATGTCATCTATGAACACGATAACAAACCGGTCAAGGTATGGGCTAAACACCCTATTCATGAGGTCCATAAATGCTGCAGGTGCATTGGTAAGCCCAAAAGCCATCACTACAAACTCATAATGGCCATAACGTGACCGAAAAGCAGTCTTGGATATATCATTCTCCCGAATCCGCAATTGATGATATCCCGACCTCAAGTCAATCTTCGAAAAGACCGTTGCCCCCCTCAGTTGGTCAAACAGGTCATCAATACGGGGCAAGGGATACTTGTTCTTTACAGTAACTTGATTCAGCTTCCTGTAATCCACACAAAGTCTCAATGTACCATCCTTCTTCTTAACAAACAACACTGGGGCACCCCAAGGAGAGGAACTTGGTCGAATAAATCCCTTATCCAACAACTCCTGCAATTGAGTTCTCAACTCCTTCAATTCAGCAGGGGCCATTCTATATGGTGCTTGAGAAATAGGTGCGGTTCCAGGAAGTAAATCGATCGAAAAATCGATCTCTCTTTCGGGTGGCAATCCAGGCAATTCATCTGGAAAAACTTCTGGAAACTCCTTAACTATAGGTATGTCATTCAAACCTACTTCCCCCATACTAGTATCCACCACATGTGCTAGGTAGGCTTGACAACCTTTACTTAGCAATTTCCTAGCGGCCACAGCTGAAATTAAACACTTTGGGAGAATCTCTCTTTCTCCTTGAAATATAACCTCCGGCAATCCTGGACTACGAAATACCACTTCTTTCTGGAAACAATCTACCATGGCCCTATGGGCTTCCAGAAAATCCATACCCAGGATTACATCGAACTCTATCATATCCAGAGGAATTAGGTCAGCTTCGAATACAAGTCCATTTAATAACACCTCACACCCACTACACACCCAGTTAATCTCCATTGTATCTCCAGAAGGCAGAGATACACGCCACTCACCTGGGAGTGGGGAGGTTGGCACATTGGCATGGAGTGAAAATCTACTCGACATAAAGGAATGCGTAGCACCCGGATCAATCAAAGTAAAAGCAGGCTGACCAAAGATTAATAACGTACCAATAATGACCTCTGGAGAAGTACGACCCTCCTGCTGAGTCATGGCATGCACTCTAGCATGAGTAGTGGTGGGACGTCCTCTGCCGCCTCTGTTCTGCTGAGCACTGCCTCTATCAGGACCCCACATGCGAGCACCGCTGCCAGAAGCACTCGCTGGAAACTGACCCGATGACTGAGTAGGATCAAACATGGATCTCTGAATCAGGATAGGGCACTCTCTCTTATAGTGATCTAGCTGACCACAATGATAACATCCCACAGCCTGCTGCTGACTCTGCCCCACCTGAAATGGCTGGCCACCTGAGGCCGCACTCTGGCTACTAGATCCTCCACTAAACTGTCCAGATGGGCGTCCACCAAACCGGTTCCTAGGACGTCTCCTGCCGAACCTCTTGAACCGTCCTTGAACTCCGGAACCAGAACTCGAATGACTACTGTATCCACTACCAACAGATGATCCAGAACCCGAAGTAGATGTCCCCCGCCTAGGAGGAACTCGGCTAGGATCACCAAAACTCTGCAGGGGACCAACTGCCAACTCCTGCGCCTCAATATGCATAGCAAACATCAAGGCCTGCTGGAAAGTCTGGTAAGGCACGGCTGTCATCTGACTGGCATATATACCGCCAAGTCCCTGGACAAAGTAGTAAATCTTCTCCTCATCTGTCTTAACCAAGTCAGGCACATAGAATGCCAACTCCCTAAAGCGCTGCTCAAAGGCTGTCACTGTCATACTGTTACTTTTCCTCAGATTCAGAAATTCCAACCTCATACGGTTGATGTGGGCTGGATTGATATAACGCTCCTTAAAATGAACGGTAAACTGACCCCAAGTCATATTCTGAGCTCCATCGCCCAAACCTCTGCTCAAATCCACCCACCAATGCCAAGCTTCCCTTTCCAGAAACTGAACAGCTATGGTCACCATCTTGCTCTCAGGACACTCAGCCTGCACAAACATCTTTTCCATACACTCCAACCAGCTGAGAGCATCTAACGGCTCATTGGCATGGGAGAAAACCCGGGCTCCATTCCTACGAGCCTTCTCATAATTAATGTCTGAGGCAAAGGTAGTGAGTCGCCTGAAGAATTGTTCCAATTGACCATCAGCTGGTGCTCCCGCATCC